>VDFB02047230.1:586952907-586966745 GCA_007258455.2 Sequoia sempervirens | reverse complement strand
TCTAGTGCTCATGCCGCCGATACCAAACAAAGCATTAATCCTATATCTCAGCAACATTAGTAGCACTAGGTGCTCTTCTAGCACAACATGATGAAAATAGCAAAGAAAGATCTATCTATTACATTAGCAGGACCTTGGTGGGATATGAAATGAACTACTCATCCATTGAAAAAGCATGCTTAGTGATGGTTTTTGCTTCACAAAATTTTAGAAACTACATGATATTAAACGTTGGTTGTCCATTTAGCATTTGTTATCCAAAGCGCAACTCTCATTGGGTGAATGGCCAAATGGGTAATGAACTTGACTGATTTTGATATAGAGTACGTAGAGTGAAAGGCAATCAAAGGATAAGTGATCATGGACCAACTAGCAGAAGCACCTATCTATGCAGAGAATCCTTTAATATCTGAATTTCAATCAAGATTCCTTGCTCAGTTTAATCACCAGCGGGAAAATTTACTTTGATGGATCATTCACCCAACATGGATTAGGGGTGGGTATTCTCTTTATCACCCCTTAAGGTGATTACATCCCAAAGTCATATATGTTATCATTTCCATGTACTAACAACATTGTGGAATACAAAGCCCTAATCACAGGTCTAAGGATAGTAGTTCAATGGAAGATACAAGAGTTGAAAGTTTATGGAGACTCACAGTTGGCTATCAACCAAGTTGATAATGACTACCAAACTAAGGATGATAAACTCACTCCTTACAAGAAGATGGTAGAAAGTATCAAGGACCTTTTCATTGATATAACTCTTGAGCAGATTCCTCGCATGAACAACTAAATAGTAGACACTATGGAAATGATTGGATCATTGTTAGACATGCCACACAACATCCTTCAATGAAAATTCTTGGTAGGAAAACTTCTCGTACCAACTTTTGAAATCCCTGAATCTGAATTTTCATGTGTCATTGTTGGTCCTGGTTCCCCGTGGTATCATGATATATTCACCTACCTTAGTAGAGGAACCCTCCCATTTGATATCACCTCCAACCTTAAAAATACATTTGTCAAGAAGGCATCCTAATTCGTGATCTTAGGTGATACCATTTACCGTAGAAGCATCAAGGGGACATTACTACAATGTCTCAACCAAGAGGAAGCCTTGGCCACCTTAAAAGAAGTACATGATAATATATGTGGTTCCCATTCTTGTGGTATGAATTTAGCTAAGAAACTATTGAGGATGGGGTATTACTAGCCAACCATGGAAAGAGAAGCTCATCAGTATGTGCAGAAGTGTGTCCAGTGTCAACAACATGGAGATCTTATTTATGCCCCAGCTTAGGAGTTATAGCCCATGGTCACACCTTGGCCTTTATCGCAGTGGAGGCTTGACCTCATAGGCAAGATTACTCCCACCGCATCTAATGGCCATAAGTTCATCATAACCGCCACTAAGTACTTTACCAAGTGGGTAGAAGTCATTCCTATGACCTACATAACGGGGAAGCAATTTGCTAAATTTATCCTGAATTAACTTATCTGTAGTTATGGTGTTCCACAATCCCTTATCTCAGACAATGAAACACCCTTCAAGAATTAGGATGTGAAAGAGCTATGTCAAAGATTCAACATCCAACATCAATTCTCTACCCCGTATTACCCCTAGGGCAACAGTCAAGATGAGGCTACAAACAAGACCATTGTAAAAATTCTAAAGAAAATGGTCAATGAAGTTGGTTGTGACTGAAATCTGTAGTTAAATACCACCCCTCTAGGCCTATCAAACCAATATCCACACACCTACAGGTGCAACCCCGTTCTACTTGATCTACATATTAGAATCCATCTTGCTTATTGAGGTCAAGCTTTTGTCATTGCGAGTCGAGCACTGTAGAACTTAATCACTAATGAAGAATACAAAGTATCTCAGCTAAATGAGCTAGAATTCATGGATGAGTTTCATCTTGATGCCATTAATTATTTACAAGTATATCAAAATTGACTGAAAAAGAGCTATAACAAGAAGATCAAGTATTGGTCTTTCCAAGTAGGGGATCTTGTCCTAAAGTAGAATAAAAAAAGCCTTCTAGATCAAGACAGTAAAGGAAAGTTTCAAACTGGTTAGGTCCATTTTTCGTCATAGCAAGCTATGGATCAAGAGCATACAATTATCAATGCTCGAAGGTGAACCTTTGCAGGAATCAACCAATAGTATGCATCTTAAAAAAATTTATGCCTAAGCTTGAAGGGTGTAAATCTGAAAACACAAAAAAAAAAAAAAAGATCAAACATCCAAAAAAATGAGAAAATGGATTGAAAACAGTAAAGAAAAACAACCGTCCTCTAGTGAAAACCTCTTTGGTGGTGCTTTGGGCAAGTACCTTGGTGAAAACCTAGAAAATAGGTGCCTTGCATAAATAAAGCACCTCCATCTATTCTTTGGCTCTTTATCCTATCATTCTTTTCATCACATTCATCCATCGCTTTGATCATCCTATTTATTCCATCACCCATCCACATCTGTATCACAGCTTGATATTGTGAAGTGTCATATACCCTTTAGTACTACTTGGAATATTCCTAAGGTCATCTTGTCCTGCCTATATCGAGGTAGTCTATTACATTACGTTGGGGGAAATTTGTTATGGATCATAATCAGGTTCTTCTATATCTTAAGGTTATTTGAAATATCACCAAAAATCCAAAAATATTCATTAAAAATTCATCAAAATCCAAAAACACTAGCAAAATATCATTAGAAAATCCAAAAACATCTAAAATCCTATATAGCTAAAATCCAAAAACATTCAAAAAATTGTAAAGTCAAAATCCAAAAACATCCAAACACATCAAAATCCCTAAGAAAGGTCAAAACATCGAAAATAAAAAACAAGTACCATTATGAACTACGAGTCTATGAGATTGAACGTAGGCAAGGCCATCATTGATGTTCCCCCGAGACACCCTAGGTCAGTCCTTTAGGATTCTGTCATAATAAACTGACATTCTATCAACTGTTCATATCTCATCGGTAATAAGTCAAGTTAGTTGAACTATGTGGTCTTTGTGTGTATAACATAGGCAAGGCTCATCTTTGATAAGCCCCCAAGGCCCCTAGGATAGTTTTGTAGGTTAGATTATTGGTCGAAAACATGGAAAATACTTAACATTCAAATATCAGAAAACCTCAAAATTTTGGAAAACCCCTAAACATTGGAAAACTTAGAAAACTCCAAAAATATTTAAAAATTGAAAATCCCAAAGCATTGGAAAACATTCAAAATACCTAAACAACATCAAATATCTTAGAGAAAACCCTAAATAGTCTCAAATAACTAAAAACCAAAACATTCACATAAGCAATCAAAAAGATAAAAAACAGCCTCAAAACATTTCAGAAGACCAAAAACATTGAAATATTTCAAAAAAATCTAAAACCATCCATCTCATCTCGCTTTCACCTGTAATAACCTTCATTCATAATAAATTAATCATCATCATCAAACTTTGGTAAAACAAATAGAAAGCAAGTATCGCAAGTCATAAAGTGAAAATGTAAGTGTCAAAATATAAAGTCTAAATCATAGGTAAATGAATAAGTGAAATTTGTATCAATGACTTTGTTACCCATTTCTCACCCATTGGTTCAAAAGGGTAGAATTTGTTAAGATAAGGTACATTTTATTATCCTTCTTCATCACAATCAAATGTATAAATGAAAAATCTGAAAAATTACAACTACAGGCCATTACATTCATACATGTGCATGTAATAGAGAAAGATTCACATATTTCTGAAAATGCAATCTTTATTTAATGTGATAAGATACATGTGTCTCACACAGCAAGCCGTGAGACTGAATTTTCCTTGATACAGATAAAGGTAAATCAATACATGAATAAATGAAGGAAAATAAATAAGCATGTAGAAGGGATGACCAGTCATTGCATGAATGACTGGTTGAGGTTTGTTTCATTCTAATGTTGTCCTCATTTCTTGTCCCTCCTAGTTCTCATACGCTCTTGTTCCTACAACAGTCAAAGCAATGTGTTAGAGTTATACTCTAAGCAATGAAAATTCATAACCATACATGATCATTTATGTTATCCATCTATCCATATATCAACTTATCTCCATGTGCATCAAAAGATCAATGAATGCCTCAGGTGTCTAGGAAAACCATTTGGTCAACGTACACACAAAAGACAGTCATTTTTCCTAACTTGTTTGTTCCATGTGTAGCTACAGGTGTAGATATGACTTAAATCAAATATGAGTGGAGATAAATGTGGCTCCCATGAGGGTTGAGCCCAACTCATAATCATAATATAGAAGATACAGTCATGATCATGAAAAGAACAATAAAGGGAATGCATGCTCAAATTGTGTGTGATGACCGTACCATGGTATTTGACGGTCAAGTCTCATACAAGCAAGTAAAGGCTCAAATGACAATGGATAAAAGTGTAGGGATAGAGATGTTAATCATCAATATGAATAGTAGAAAACATTTTCCATGTATGGCAGGTAAAAGAGTATGAGAATACAGTTCAATAACCCTTATAAACCTCATACAAAAGACACAATTTACATCTAGGGTAAATCACATCCAAAGTCTGCATAGTGACTCAAAAGGAATAATCATACTCAATCTTCGATCAAAAGGTTCCTTACGTTGTCATCATAATGGCAATGGTGGAATTGATGAGTTCTAGAATGAATTGGATGTAAAGACATACCTGATTCATAATACAGTGAGGACCATTGAGAAAAGGTTTATGAAAATAGCATTAAACAATCAAAATCATAATACACAGATTTTCTCACTAGATGGATTTTCACCATGCAAAGTTATAGTAAGATCAAGATCTTTCATGCATTCCTCAATCAAATGAATATGCTAGTCCTTACTTCAGCAATGGCAGTCACTGTTTATCAATTATTTTTTTAAAGCAGCCAAGGGAATCATTCTTATAGTCAAATATTATGATGCTTTTACAAAGCCATCCAGAAAAGGCAGATTAGGTGTGACATTTCAGCCTGAATAAATAGTGAGTCATATATGTTGACACTTTATCAGGTATAATCCTGTGGTATTGGTCTTACAACCATAATTAAATGAAGCAGCGATCATTCAGAGTAATTAAAGAAAACAATACATGGAGTACATTCCAGTATCTAATAGTGGTAATGGCATCATGTGTAATGAGATTATAACATATTAAAGCCTTTTTGAATAAAGTTGCATCAAATCTAAAAGTCAAATCAGCAAACATGTAATTAATTTCCTGTAGGACCAAATAGTGATCTAGTATGGCAACAAGTTAAGGAAGGTGTCTTAAAATCTGGAATGATGAAACAGTAATATGAGATGCCTATTGTACAAGATAGTGAGATCCAAGATCAACATCTTCACGAGGAAAATAATATAAACAAATTATGGTGCTCTTTTATCTATTTGAGCTTATGTAGTGAGTTGAAGAAATGAGCCATACAAATTTCAGCCGGAAATAAATGGCAGTGACCTCTCCAACAAATGTGATAGTCACTTATGATGATCACAAAGACAAATGCAGGCCGAGTCATGCCCTTTTCAGAATAAGGAAAAGATATTATGATATGAGGCAATAAGAATGATAAGGAAGAATGGAAGAATGGGGCAGAAGATGGATGGAGGAGATGGAAGGAGAATGAAGGAATGGAAGATTGCACTGGCATCTGACCTAACATCTTAAAAAAAATCTCTGCTTCTGTTTCGCTAAGTATTTCTTCCTTTTAGGGTTTTACCCTAATAGATAATGCATATCAATGCTTCATTGCATTTTTTGTTTTGTTTTAAAAAGAATTATTAATATGCCTTAAGTCTTATGACTTATTTGTCACTTCAACCTTGTAAACAATAAATGCACTATATCATTCTATTCTTGCATTAGTGTATGAATGTAAAGCTCATGATTTTGATGATGACTTTATAAATCATTTAAATCATGTGTCTATTTTTATGCAAGGATAAGATGCATACCCTTACTTGCTTTTATGGGAGTTGTTAAAATATAATGCTTTTTGAAAGAATATTGGAAGATGGTTTGCAGTTTACAAACATTAGGAGAGTATCTAGGGATGTTAGAGAAGATTCAGGGGTCGAATTTGACTTCTCTCAGGTAGTTTGGATGCTTTTATTTTCAGTTGGAGTGCTTTCAGAGTTGGTTGTGCTGAGTCATAGGGTGGTTAATGACTTGGGGAGACTTGACTTTCTTTTGGAAAGTGGAGTGTCCTATTTTGGGGGCTATTTTTCTGGATCCGACCCTGGGTGGTTGTGAGTTGTACTTATGAGTTTTGAAGCTCATTTTTGAGGTAGTTCTTCTACATTCAGGGATAGAGACTTTTGGAGATATTCAAAGCCAAAGTTTGTGTTCTTTTGGCAGTTGTAACTCATGATATTTTGAGGACTTCCTCATAGTTATTTTCTGATAATTCAAGAGCTTTTGGGACCTACTTTTGAGTTCACTCTTGTATGCTTTTATCCTATTTTTAGTTTGATGTTTCATGCTGAGATTTACTTTAATCCTACATGTTATGTCTTGAAATTATGCCTGAAGTGAAGATCTTACAGCTGAATAGATTATAGATTGTGAAATTTTATATAGTTTAGGCTTGATTAGTTGTGAGGATTTTCTATTTTCTTGCTAATTTAAAGTCTGGAACTAATTTAATGCCTGTCTATAAAAAATTTAATGCAGTGGCTCATATACCAAAGTTGTGTCCTATGCACTTAGTATTGTCATAGTTTCATTGTTGTGTGTTGTTAAAACAAGATATCATCATATTTTTGGTGTATCACCTTGAAAGGTTTTAAATTTTTCAGTTGTTTATTGTTTAGCTTTCTTCCTACCCCTTTCCCCTTTCAAGTTTAAGTGCATTTAAATGTTTATCTGAATAGGAGCCATCCTAGAACCTGGAGGTTTCACTTCATTCCAACAATCCCACATAGAAGTGAATCCAATATTTCTCCAAGATTGTTGAAACTTGTGTAGTTCAATTTAGGGTGCAAATTTTTAGAGTAAAGAATTTTGGCACGCCCGGTGGGACAGAGTCAGAATTAAAATTCACAAGTCTTGTTGTTTTGATTTGCTGACAGTGAGCTAATAGCCTTTTAGAGGTTGTTTTTCTAAGCATATCTAGCGAGTTTGTATGGAGAAAAAATATCAATGCAATTGTTTATATGAGAAGGATAGAAACCAGAAGTTCAAAATCAATAGAGTTTGTACATTTATCCCGTCCAAGAAGATAATGGAGAGCACTCAGAAGGAATGTTCCTTCCCCTAGAGTTTAGTCAACACCACCTGGTGTCAGTGACAAGGAACTGTTTTCATACGAAAGGAGAAGAAGAAGAGACCCTTTTGCTAGGCGTTCAGCATCACCTACCTTTAGAACAAATCTTTCTATTTCTTCTTTTGGGACTATCAATTTTTCAACAAGTAGTAATTCTACTGTAGTAAATACTTTTCAATCAAGCTCAAGTTCAGTACCATTCAATACAAGATCTACTTCAACAAGCATACCAACACATTCCAGCTTAATGGTAGCACCAAGAGCCTTTGCTTTCATACTGTTCAACTAGGGTAGCCCCCTTAATCTAGCACAACATGATGACATTCCATTGGTAGCATTAAAAGGGCTACCAGAGTTCACAGGAGAAGGACAAATTACACCTTTTGAACATATCAGAGATGTGGCAACATTGTGTAATGTACATAATGTAACGCAAGAAAATGTAGCTGTGAGATTGCTAGCTACATCTTTCAAGAAGAAGGCGTTGGAATGGTTTAGAAGCTTGTCAGTGGGCTCTATTTCAACATGGGATGAACTTGGTGATGAAATTACTAGATTTTTTTAGGAAAAATCTGATCACCTATCTTTGGTAGAGTAGTTAACAACCATTAAAAGAGCCCCACAAGAACAAATGACGGATTTCAATATCTAATTTAAAAAGACTTGGAACATAATACCTGCTATGGTAAGGCCTTCTGCTGATTATGCATTTTTATACTATTTGAAAAGTTTAGATAGTGATATCTTAGTCATGATACAGTCCATGGGGGTACTTCTTTACCTCAAGCTTATAGTATAGCTATCAAGGCAGAAAATAACCTCATTCAAGCAAGCAAGATAGCACCTTGGCCACCTATGCCCTACTTCCCTGAAATTCAATCAAATATGCCATTACAAATGCCATCTTTAGCCCCTTTACCTGTTGTTCCAGCAGTACCCAATGTTGTAAGTCATGAAGTGTCAGCTGCTCGGCCATCAAGTGAGTTGCAAGAGATCAAGTCTAGTCAACAGAAGATCGAAAGTATTTTATAGACTATGGGAAATGAGTTGATCAGCATGAAGAGACAATATCAAGTGCCAAGGCCAACTTTTCAACAGTAGAACCAACAGCATTGTCAAAATGTAAGTCAACCTTATCAAAATCAAGGATATCAATATCAGCAAAATAGGCAACCCTATCAGGGCACTTATTAGAGGAAAAATGTTAACCAGAGACTGTTCCAACCATATAATCCAGCTCCTCTTAATGTTGTAAATCCAGTGAAAGATATGGTTCCAGCTCAGAATAACTTTGTGACAAAAAATGAATGGTGTTATTCATGTAATCAAGCACATAACCCAGCTTCATGCTCAAATGGGGTAATTAATCAGGCACTTATGGTCCAGAATATTGTCAGTTCACAGCCAGATGCACCTGCTAGTATACCTGAACAACAATCGGATATACATTCTAATGAGACTATATTTCTAAATTGGCAAGGTGAAGAGTTATGTGGTGTGAATGGTGATTCAACAATTGCAGCCAATACACGAGCAAAGAAAAGAGCTCTAGAGGTGGAGCAATCAGCTGATAAAAACAAGGGGCCTACAACTACAAAAACATCATCCACACCTATTCCAAATGTACCAAAGAAAACTAGTGTCTTACCAATCAATGAGCAACCTCACAAGAACGTGGAACCAGTTGCTACTAAAGTACACCAAAAGGTACCTTTAACTACACCTTACAACATTGTGGATAGTATGAAGAAGATGAACGTGAATATGACCATGTGGGATTCCTTAAGCATTCTTAGATAGGTTGATTTGCTTAAAAAGGCATTGTTTGAAGATGTAAATCCTAAACAAGTTGTTGTTGATTCCCAAAAGGTCGTGATGACTAATGATGATTATTGGGAAAAATTTAGTGCACAATTGTCTGGTAGATAGTGGTGCTACATGTTCTATGATTCCCAAGCAAGTAGTTGCTTAGTTAGGATTAAAGTATGAACCTTTAGAGAAAGGAGTAGTCCAGTTGGATGGCTCATCTATTAGTACAGTGGGACTTATCAAAGATGCTTGCTTAACTCTACATGCTTGCCCCAGTTTTTCGATTTCCCAAGACATTTATGTAGCAGATTTGCCCCCATATTTTGGTTTATGTTTTTCAAGAGAGTTCACAGCTAAAATAGGGGGATACCTTTCATCGGACTGGTCTCACATGTTCTGTACTAGGTATGGAACCAAAGTAACCATTAAGTCTAAGCTACTTGCAAAAGACAATATAGAACCCTATATACCTAGTGCAATAAATGATAATTGCATAATTTTTGAACAAGACGAGCATGCTGCTGCCTCTGATCCTTGTACTATTGTTAATGATATTCCTGATATACTTTTAGATGAGTGGGCACGAGGCCAAACTTTTATTGTTGAAAGTGACTTGGTGTTGGATGCTGGTATGGGTAATTACATGTTTCAAGAAGTTGACATAGTGATGCCTAACTTGGTTAAGAGGTCAGAGAATGATTCTGATCAGCAAGACGAAGTTTGGGAAATGTATTTTGATGGCTCAAGGAGCAGGCATGGTGCTGGTGGGGGTGCATTATTGTTTTCCCCAAGAACTGAAAGATATTATGCGGTCTTTAGGTTTGCATTTTCGTGCACTAATAACACAACAGAATATGAAGGTCTTATTCAAGGGCTAGAATGGGCGAGGAAATGTGGAATTAAGTGTTTAAATGTGCATGGGGATAGTGAATTGATAGTAAATCAGGTTAGAGGCCTAAATGATGTCCTTAAATTGTATAAGCGTAGGGTTTGGGACCTCATAGAGGATTTTGAATCTTTCAATATCATTTCAATCCCAAGAAATCAGAATTAACATGCTGACAGGTTAGCAGCTGTGGGGGCTTAGTTTGATATTTTGAATCGCGTAAGGAAGGAAAGTAATTAGCATCACATCAAGGTTATTATCAGGCCTTCAGTGCCTGATAACAATGTTAACCGGCAGGTCTTTGAGAGTGATGAGAAAATTCTACAATTTCTACTTGAAGACGATATGTTTGTAGCGTCAAACCAGGATAAAATCAAACAGCAGTATGGAGACCAAGTACTGCAATTAAAGAACAACAAGTTGCCTAAGGGATTGGTCACCTTAGAAATTATTTTCAACTTTGATGATCAGGCTAAAAGTAACAAAGCCAATTTACCGGTTCAACAAAATCATTATGAGGACTTAGAAATTGCACCCAAGAGAAGCCTCAAGATAGGAAAAATAAACACTACTGTTGAAAAGCAGTCTTTTCTAAAATTATTCCAAGAATTCATTGACATATTTTCTTGGGAGTATGAAGATTTGAAGGGATTTGATCCATGCCTTGCACAACATACAATAGAATTAGAACCAATAGCCAAACCCATAAGGTAGAAACAGAGGTCAGTTAATCCCAAATTGGAGCCATTAATGCAGAAAGAAGTTTTCAGACTTATAGAAAGTGGGATTATCTTTCCCACCAAGCATACTAGCTGGGTTGCAAATCTAGTTCCCGTGAGGAAGAAGAATGGAGAACTTAGATTGTGTGTAGACTTCAGAGATCTGAACAAAGCTTCTTTAAAGGATAGGCACCCTCTTCCATCTATGGAGCAGATTCTTCAATGTGTATCAGGTTTTGAATGTTTTTGTTTATTGGATGGATATTTTGGTTATAACCATATTTTGGTAAGGGAAGAAGATCAATTTAAAACTGCATTCACCACAAAGTGGGGCAAAATGGCATATAGGAAAATTCCATTTGGTTTGTCTAATGCTAGAGCAACCTTCCAAAAGGCTATGGACATGGCCTTTAGTAACCTAATGTATAAGTTTGTTTTAGTATACCTTGACGACATCACTATCTATTCCAAGAAGACAACAGATCACATTGACCATTTGAGGCAGATTTTTGAACATTGTCGAGAGTTTGGTATATCATTGAATCCCAAGAAATGAGTTTTCTCTGTTCATGAAGGAAAGCTTCTTGGGTATGTAGTATCTAAGAAGGGAATCACTATGGATCCTGAAAAAGTTGCAGTAATCTTGGAGTTTCCTTTACCTCAGCATAAGAAAGGACTACAGAGTTTCATTGGTCATATTAATTTTGTCAGGAGGTTCCTGCCTGATATAGCAGCCTTGTTAAAGCCCCTGACAACTATGTTAAAAAAGAATGCAGAGTTTAAATGGACCCAAGAAGTAAAGGACAGTTTTTCAGCTGATCAAGAAGGCATTAGCTTCAGCCCCAACATTAGTTAACCGAATTTTTAGCAAGGATTTTACCTTGTATTCTTTTGGTAGCTTTGATGTAATTTCTGCAATTTTGGTGTAGAAAAATGCTGAAGGATTGGAGCAGCCCATTGCTTTTTTCAGCAAGGGCCTGGAAGACTATGAGCAGAAGTATACCTTCGTCCAAAAACATGTGCTGGCTGTTGTGAAAAGTTTGAAGAAATTTAGACATTTGTTGTCTCATAACAAAATTCATCTACAGGTGGCACATTCCAGTGTGAAAGAGTTTTTACTCAGCAAAGATCTAAATGAAAAACGGGTTGGGTGGATCACAAAAGTTATGGAGTACAATGTGGATGTTCACGTTACCAAGTTGGTGAGGGGAAAGGGTTTATGCCAATAGATGGCTAACGAAGACATTTCAGCAGTGGAGAATGAAAGAGACTCAGTTTTGATTAATGTTGGGACAACAAATAATGAAACTACTAGCTGGTTGTAGAATATGTCACATTTTTTGAGAACCAGAGAATGTCCACCTAATCTAAATAGAACAAAAGGGAGGTACTACTGACTTAAGTCTATTCCTTTTGTCTTGATTGATGATGTGTTGTATAGGAAGGATCACAATGGAGTACTTCTCAGGTGTGTTGATAATGATCAAGTGGATCAGATATTACATGAGTTCCATGACAGACCTTTTGGAGGTCATTATGCTGCAAGGACAACAGCATATAAGATTTTAAGAGCAAGCTATTATTGGCCTAATTTGTTTAAAGATACACAAACATATTTCAGGAGATGTTCCAAATGTGCCTTATTTGCAGGCAAATAAAAGCTTGTTGCTTTGCCATTACAACCAATTCAGATAGAGCAGTCATTTATGAAGTGGTGAATTGACTTCATAGGGGCAATCAATCCACCCTCAAGTGCAGGTCATCGGTGGATTATCACAGCAACGGATTATTTTACACGATGGACAGAAGCTTTGCCTCTAAAGGAAGCTAATGAAACAACAGTGCTGAATTTTTATGAAGATATTGTTTGCAGATTTGGAGTCCCAGACTCTATAATTTTTGACAATGCCTTGGCATTTGTTGGTTTGAAAGTTGTTGATTGGGCATTAAAGAATGGAATTTACTTGAATACAAGCTCCAACTATTATCCTCAGGGCAACGTACTTGCAGAGTCTACTAATAAAAATTTGATTAACATTATCAAAAGGATGCTTCAAAAAAATAAGAGGGATTGGCATGCCAAACTGAAGGCTGCTCTTTGGGCAGACAGAATTACCCCTAAGAAGGTGATTGGGAACTCACCTTACATGCTGGTGTATGGTAAAGAAGAAAAATTACCTATTTCTACTCAGTTACCTGCCTTGGACATTGCCAACCAACTAGTCTTGTTTGAGCAGACTGATCCACTTGCCTTAAGATATACTCAGCTGATGGAGTTGGAAGAAACTAGAAACAAGGCTATGAAGAACATGGAACATCAGCAAATCCTGACTAAAACAACATTTGACAAGAAAACAAGATCAAGGGATTTCACGGTGGGAGATCTTGTGCTGAAATGGGATGTTCTAAGGAGCAGGCCGGGCCATCATACCAAGTTTGACAACATATGGACGGGTCCATTTATCATCAAAGACTGCAAAGAACACAATGCTTTTCACCTGGCCACAATTGAAGGTGAAGTGCTTCCTATCCCAGACAATGGGATACACCTCAAGCCTTGTTTTGAGGTTTGATGAGTTCCTCCTTGTACATACTTTAGGTTAGATTTCATGCATTCAATAAGTATTGATGCACTTTAGTTTAGTTTTCTTTTTATTCCCTAAGTGTTGTTTCAGCACAGTAAGTAGTTTCACTTTAGTTTTTCCATGTTTTCAATAAGTTTCCAAGCGATCCGACCTGTTCTAGAGTCTCAAGTGAGTTACAACCATGTACAAAACTGCTCTAGGTTTGTTTCTGAGTTTTTCTAATGACTCCATGCCCAATGGACAAGTTTACGCTACTAGTTTTCATGTTTAGCAGGCAAGCATCTAGCAAAAGTTGCTAGAAATGTTACCCATTTCTCACCCATTGGTTCAAAAGGGTAGAATTTGTTAAGATAAGGTAAATTTTATTATCCTTCTTCATCACATTCAAATGTATAAATGAAAAATCTAAAAGATTACAACTACAGACCATTACATTCATACATGTGCACGTAATAGAACAAGATTCACGTATTTCTAAAAATGAAATCTTTATTGAATGTGATAAGATACATGTGTCTCACACAGCAAGCTGTGAGACTGACTTTT
>VDFB02047230.1:586887224-586952807 GCA_007258455.2 Sequoia sempervirens | reverse complement strand
AAAAAATCCTCCCAAGCTTTCATTCAACATCTTCATACTTCTTAATCCAATCACCTGGACCCATAATCATGGGAGGGCCTCTATTTTCAACTTTTCCATCAAATTGATTCTTTAGGCGATTTCTAAACCTATGATCTAGTGGTAGAAAAACCCTGTTGTTTGCATAAATAAATTTATGTAGATCTTTAGAATACCACCCTTGAAATTATTCTACACATCTTGGACATGCAAATATCCCCTTTGTTTGAAGCCCTACAATTCAATAATTAATGTTAATAACATAAAAAAAATAGTATAAAACTAAGTATGAAAGTTGGGATGAAAATAGATTATGAGTGTAAATACATAAATATTTTATCTTACCAGAACAAACACCAAGTCTTGGGAAATCATGAATAGTCCAACATAGCACACTATACAACATGAAGGACCTATTTCATGGAGGATGTGGTATGTCATACATTCTTATGCCTTTCCATAGCAGTTGTATCTCATCAATAAAAGGTGCAAGATAAACATCCATGTTTTTAACTTGATGTTTTCCTAGAACAATAAGAGTCAGCATAAGATTATCCTTTCTAACACTCATCCATGGGGGGATATTTTATACTATCAATCTGACTAGCCAAACACTATAATTTGAGCTCAAGAAAGAGAATGTGCACACTCCATCAATTGCAAGACCAAACCTGATACTATGGGCTTCATCTTTGAATTTTGTTGGCCATTTTTCCTCTATGTGCTTCATTGCTTTGGAGTCGGCTGAAATTCGCATGAATCCATCTTTACTCATGTTCTTTGCATTCCATTCCATCAATTGTGCTAGTGAATTGCAATGAAACATTCGTTGAAGTCTAGGTATAATTGGCATGTGACGTAAAACCTTCTTTGGAGTTGTAGGACCTTGAACATCTATATGATATCTCTTCTCTTTGCATACAGGGCATTCTACCTTGTTTTCATATTCATCTCTATATAAAATGCAATCATTTTTACATGAATGAATTTTCTTATATTCAATCCCCAACTCAACCAACAACAGACGCGCCTCTTTGTAAGTTGATGGCAACACATTCTCTTCAGGGAATATTTTAGTTTTTAGTGCCCTGTAAGATTGCTAGAGATTAAATCAATTGAATGTTTGACTTATGATGAACATGTTTGATATGCCAATCTATTCTAGGACTATTTATATACAATATATGGTTTTAAAATCTCCTTAAAGAAATATAAACAAAGTTGATGAATGTTTACGAATTATGTACACCAATTGACAATGCAAAGTAAGAAATAGATTTCAACTCACTTCAGTAGGGTAATGAATCCTTTGTCTGACCAACCAAATAGTGACTTAATTTCTAATAATATTAATGTGCATGCCAGTTTTGAGGTTCTACTTGCACCCGATTTCAACACGGGTGTCTTCGTTGCTTGATTGATGGAGTCTTTGATGTTGTTATCATCAACATTACGTTGGTGGTAATTAACCCTGCTATCATCATTACTGTCAACCATATCATCATTATTGTCACCTTTGTTTCCATCCCCAAAGAAACCTATAAGCATTTCATTCAATCCTTCTTCATGCACTGCATTTTCACTATCATGATCATCATCATTAAGGCTAGGTGGCATGTCATCAGTGTATGCGACTCTCATTAGCTTTTCAAATTTCTCAAGTGGTAGTGTTCTCTTCAATCTTTCTCTTCTCACCCTAGTATGGTTTAAAGGATGGTTTGGATCATTCCATCCAAATCTTAATAGCCTAGTTGGATCTTGGGTATTAGTATGTGTTTCATCAAAATCTTCTACCTATCAACAAATGCAAGCATTATTTAATGTTTGGCAACAATTGGATAAATCATAAATGTATCAATTTCAAAGAAATATAATCAAATATGGCTTAAAAAATAAAAATAAAAATTGTATGAACATATATACATCAATTGAATAATGGAACATTATTTTATAGACTACCTTTTTTATACAATAATTTAAATAAAACACAATTTTGACAACATAGTTTATAAAACATCAGTCCACACTCATTTATTATTCTTTGGTTTTAATCGATTGTAGGAGGCATACTACTGAATGGAAGATCATCATATATGTAATTTCTTTGTACAATTGCTCGTTTGAATTGTTTCTTTCCATGACATACAGAACATCCACAAACAACAATTTTCTCAAAGTATTCATCCCATGTACTAGTCTTGACCTACCTCTTCTTCAGTGCAATCATTTGTTGTGTCTACAGTATCCATTGTCATATCCTCTTCCTCCCACTGTCGTCTATGTGATTTAACAGTTTTAGGTCCACGTTCACGTACATATCTTCTTCTTTTGCTAGTTGAACGCCCAGGTTCTGTATTTTCTCTAATCTCCATCTAAAATAATCAGCAACATGCATTAATTTATGTCAAGATTGGATAATACATTATAAATTTAAATATTACTATGAAAAAATATGGACGTATCACAAAATGCCATCAGATCATTTTTTCCTAAGTTAAGTCAAAATTTGAGTATCTGATGTCCCGCTTCATCCATTGTGTCCTCATTTGATATGACACGATTTGTTGCCATGGCCTCATCTTGCCCCTATAATACACAACATAGTAAATAATGTTTAGTACACTAATTATATCATTTCAACGAGTATGCTATCCAACAAAAAACCTCACTTTAGTCATATATTTGACATATTGATATCTCCTCTATGTTGTAGCATTTGTGAATTCATAAACACCTTCCTCCTTTGGTTGAGGTTTCTTTCTCTTTTTACCTCTATTGTATCTATAGATTTCGTTGTCTCATCTATTTCCACCCACTTTCCTCTTAGTGATTTAGTATTTCTACGTCGTCCATGTCCTCTCTCCATGGCCTCCTCTGTGAATAAAAATGTTGCCACAGAAGCTTTCACCGCACTATTGTCGAAAAGGAAGAAGCAACTTGTGGGACCGCAGTAATTGCTCTACCGCACCGAGCTGATGAAGGAGCCACGGGACAGCGGTGGTCACCGCACTACCACATTCCAATGGTAGAAGACTTGTGGGAGTCACCACAACACCGCCAGGAATAGAAGGAAGACTTGCGTGCCACCATAGAAGCTTTCACTGCACTACTGCCAAGAAGGATGAAGCACCTTGCAGGACCACGGTAAATACTGCTCTACTGACCGAGCTGATGAAGGAGCCACAAGACAGTGGTGGTCACAAAAACAAGGCAGGAGTTGGAATTATTTGCAACACTCTAGATCCTGTGATACACAATAATGAAAATAATCACTATACAACAATGATAGACAATCATTAGGCGCACTTGGCGCCACGTTAGGTGCCCCAAATAGATTACATTAATGGCCAAAAGTCAGCACTAAAGTTGGCATTAACTAATGCTGACTAAAGCACCAACTACTGAATCAAAATAAAAAAATTAAAAATTTCCCGCGTGAAGGAATAAATCATATGAAAAAAAAGGGAAAAATGTCGCGTGAAGGAAGAGAGCAAGGCGCTACCAGCAACTAATGAGAAATTCGATTTAGTTTGTGACACCATAGGTAAGGTTACAATTTTTTTTTTCTTGGTTAAATTCGTGATTGTTTACTACTCTTTGTATTACATTTGAATTTGTGATTGTTTACCGGTTCATGGCCTAACCTATCCAAGCAACCTCTAAATTATCCCATCATTATAAATTGTAAAACCTTTGACAAACCAACACAAAAATTTACCCTACCCATTTGAGCTTTGGATCAAAATATTATAGCACGAAGCGAGGATGCCTCTGTATTCTTTCCCTAACCTAGGTATCAAGGAAATAGTGAATTTCTTGGAAAATCTAGGAATTGGGTTGGTCACTACTAAGCAACTGCTAAAAATAAACACATAAACCACTTGGTTTTTCCCAGTCGTGCCATAGTCACCGATGCCATGAAAATTTCGTGCAAGATTGCATTATGAAAGAGTTTTCATGATAAGCTTATCAACACTAAGCAAACCCAGTGAACATATTTTCCCTAGGTTATCAACACTAAGCAAACCCAACGAACATATTTTCCCACAAAACAAAACTTTTGTATCATAAGCTGGACAAAAACTTTCATACCTGACAATGTGTACTTCATTTGCCTCCACAGACTGGACAAAAATAATTTTCCCTAGGTCGCCTCAAAATTTCAAGCAATAGAAGGAAGCAAGCATTGTCAGCAGACTCTGGCCACAATGAGGTAATTCATTGTCAATTTATAGATTCGTAAATATTTCCATTATTTCTTTGAATTTATATATATATAGGGACATGAGACTGACAAAGATAAAGAGGAATTGTAGTTTTTAGTTTTTTATTTCTAAATTTAAAAGAAGAAATATAATTTAAATATATATATAGGGACATGAGACTAACAAATATAAAGAGGAATTGGCTTCCATATTGGGGGTAGAGTCAGTGAACAAATTTGTTAATGTGGACCAGACAATGCTTGCTAGATACATAGAAAAAGAATCTGGTAACACCCCTCAAACATTGCAAACAGATCAATTGTGTCAAAGGGAATCAATTGATTCCCCAACCAGTTTTGGATCGAGCAAAAGATCCAGGAGGAAATCAGTGACAGTAAACTCTAAGAATGTGGAATAGAGATCAGAGACTTCCAATGTCCCAGCCACTCCTGGGACACAGACTTCTTCCACCACACCATGTTATCAATCTTACATTGGTAGCTACAATACAAAGATAGAATACGAGGTGGTTTCAGGGGAATTCCAAATGATGAATGCTAGGAAAACGTTTCTGAATAGGTTGAAGGAATCATGCCTTCAACAGTTCAAAGACCATCTACATTTTCCATTCTCACTGATACCCATGCAATTGAAAAAAGCATTTATCCATGACATGGAGACTGATTTTGGCACAGGTTGGTCTGTAAAGAAGATAAAGCTACGAATGTCTCAAAACTGCAAGAGATTTCGATGCAACCAAAAAAAGAAGATAAAAAAAATCTCTCCTGAGCTAAGGTAGAAAAGAAGGCCAATTGATAAAAGTGTGAAAGTATGGAAAGAGTTTGTAAAAGCATATGAGAATTTCAATGCATAGAGGAAGTCCGATGAGGAGAGTACATAAGTATTTGAATTTGCTCATAAGATTATATCAAATTTGTTAAATGATATTTAAATTTTATTTGTGCAGAGTTAAATTGAATTAGTATATGTTTCAGGACAAGGCCTCCAAGGATAGGCTTGAGAAACTTCGTGCCACACAACGCATTGGCCAGAAAGGTTTACAGGCCTTGATTTATACATTTGTAAGTATATTTAATATGTTAAATGATATTTTTTTTTATTTCTTTGGAAAATGTAAATGATTGCATATTAATTAGTTTAAGTAGTCCATGTGCCATGTTTTGACAGGAGGAGAAATATGGCCACCATCCAAAGCAATTTGAAAAGAATATGTTACAAAACAAAAAGTGGAACAATTTTGTAATCTGGATGGAGAACAAGGTATCAATAGTTGAGTTTCAATAACTTAGTTGGATATTGTTGTGTTAATATGTCAATTTGCATCTCTTGTGTTGAGTTGTTTATTGATGCGTAGGATGAGTAAATAGAGATCAAATCTTATGATTACAAGATGACCATTTATATGCATGAATAAATAGTAGAAGAATGTAGATGAACTCAATTCATTTGACTTTATGCCTCTTGGCAGGCATTCCTCTTGAATCTCTAATATCAGGTGCCTGAAACTTCCCTGCAACTTTTACCTTTTGTTTCCGCCTTTCCTCTTCACTATCAAACTTGTCTCCTTTTTCCTTATCTACATTTTTGGCTTTGGCTTCTAATTCATCCCATTTTTTACCTTCCTCCTCTTCAGAATCTTCTTCTTCTTCTCCGTCCTCCTCTAAATCCACAAGAGATTCATCTTCTAAACCTTCCTCATCTAATTCGAATTCCTCTTCTACATCAAAGGGTTTGTATCCTTGATATGACTCTTCTGAATTATCAAAATCAGAATCACTAGCTTCCATATTCAAAAATTCCCAACCACCATCTTCAATAAATTTATTTGGATCATCAATAATAGTCTTCAAAATTGGCCGCTAGTTCAAGTTCATTCTGCTTTCATAATACTTTATATCCATGGAGTTCAGCCATTCCTTGATGCCATCAAGAGAAGATTGAGGAATGGCATACATGCGGAGTACATCTCGCTTGAAGTATTTGAAAACAATAGCCATATCAAATGCCTTTTTCCCAAGTCCTACTCTCTCATGGTTAGCAATTCTCAATCTCACTAATAGCGATTACTAAGAAAGGTAATTCCACCAACTCTACCAAATAGTTTACCGTAGGAACAATAAAAGCAAAGTATTTGAAAGGAACTCCATGAAAACCAAGCTCTCTAAATGGTATATCAAACTGTAGTTCAATTTTTTTTAGATGAGGCTGCTCCCATAGCTCTCTTACTCACTTGACAAATCCTTGAAACTCTGACTTCTTAACGTTCAAAAGATAAATGGAATCTCCTCAACACCTAGTAGAGCTATCCAAAAAAGCTAACTAAAAACACAAACGTGCTCCCACACACAATGGCCTAATGGTTGGTTGTCATAGAAGTCAAACTACCGAAGTAACAACACTGATCGAGTTAACATATATGCATCATTTGCATAAACAGCTGAAATGTGTAACAAATGTTAATCAATACATTGAATTTTGAGATGTGTTGAAATAATAAAAAAAAAATGCTTTGGGGAAAATATTAGCAGCATGGGGGAAGAAAGCATAACCCTAATAAAATCATTTTATGTTGTTCTTGATACACCATCTATAAGTTTTCCTTGGATGACAGTACTGAATTTCTATATGTTGTACCCCTTAAATGTCCTACATGTTACAAATATGGAATAACAATGCACAACTTTGTATCGAGTCCAAAGGCCAAGGCATTCTAAATAAGGGTAGCCAAACTTGATAAGGATGCAATCAATATTACATGTATTGACAATCTAGAATAGTCATGTAAAGACAACTTCCTGTGAAAACCATAATCAATCAAATTATGCACATTCAAATCTAAGTTTGAAAGCTTGCATTTCAGTCCATGCATATAAGTCCTTGTTGAAGATTAAGGGTGTCAACAACAAAGCTAGAATAGCTCTCCTTAAACTATAGCTAGTTTTGAAGTGCAGTATTTCCAAATTCAAATCCACTTCTCAGCTAAGGAAAGGAGGTAGGATTGTCAGGTGCTACCTCAAACAAAGAAGGCCATAGAAAACATTGAAATAGAAGATCCAATAAGTGAGACGACATAGTTGTAGACCATAGATAATCAGAATTCTTGCAATGCACAGATGCTTGTGCTACAAAAAAAAGGTGCTTACACATTGGTTGAATATATCCTCATCAAAATGACTAGAAAGAAATTTCAAATTTGTAAGTAAACTCTGACAGTCAAGAAAAATAGTCATAAAAATTGGAAGTAAACTTTGGCAGACATGTAGGTGAACTTAATTCATCCGACTTTATGCCTCTTGGTAGACATCAGGATCTCCCATCCTAAATTTTGGACCACATCCATTACCTCCACATAAAACTAGACATCCTTGGTCTTCTTGGTTCCCACGCCATGATATGGTTATGCAAATGAAAATGAAACAAAGTAATAATCTCCTTCTCTGTTAGCTGGAAGAATGCATGCTTAATATTTTGATACATGATATCAACTCTCTCTTTTTCTCTCATGGTTGAATACCAAAATCCATTATGGTGGGCCTCTATAGTTCTAGTCATCTTTCATCCTCTTCCACCAAATGTTGGCTTGATCCACACATCTGCCAGCCTAATTGGCTTTGTTTTTGAAAGCTGGAGTTTCTCCTGAGTCACCAATGTAGCTCTCTCTGCATTTTTAGACTCTTTCATTTCCATAGATTGTCTTTGGGATTTAATCATTTGTACCACATGGTTGATGTGCTTTGAATCCTTGCATCTAAAGGAAATTTCCTTAACATAAATATTGCTAGGGAATTTCAATTTTCCATTGTAGTTGGCATTAAAGCCGGTACCTGCAACATTGAAAATTATCCTTATATAAGAATTCCATCCATCTTGTTGGCTTGTAACACTCTTGATGGTGGCTACATGCAATCGAATTTTGATTCCTCTTCTACATCAGAGGGTTCATATCCTTGATCTGACTCTTCTGAATTATCAGAATCAGAATCAATAGCTTCCATATTCAAAAATTCCCAACCACCATCTTCACTAAATTTATTTGGATCATCATAATACTCTTCAAAATTGGCCACCAATTCAAGTTCATTCTGCTTTCATAATACTTTATATCCATGGAGTTCAGCCATTCCTTGATGCCATCAAGTGAAGATTGAGGAATGGCATCAATGCAAAGTACATCCCACTTGAAGTCTTTGAAAACAATAGCCATATCAAATGCCTTTTTCCCAAGTCCTACTCCCTCAAGGTTAACAATCTCAATCTCACTAATAGTGATTACTAAGAAAGGTAATTCCACCAACTCTACCAAACAGTTTATTGTAGGAACAATAAAAGAAGAGGCTTTGAAAGGAACTCCATGAAAACCAAGCTCTCTAAATGGTATATCAAACTCTAGTTCAAAATATTTTAGATGAGGTTGCTCCCATAACTCTCTTACTCGCTTGACAAATCCTTGAAACTCTGTATTGATTTTATTTTTCCTGTCCCTCTCTTGTTATTCTTCCTCAATTTCATCAGGATCATACATTGACCTTCTTGACCCTCCTAAAGTTTGGACCACATCCATTACCTCCACATAAAACTAAACATCCTTGGTCTTCTTGGTTCCCACGCCGTGATATGGTTATGCAAATGAAAATGAAGCAAAGTAATCATCTCCTTCTTCGTTGGATGGAAGAATGCATGCTTAATGTTTTGATACATAATATCAACTCTCTCTTCTTCTCTCATGGTTGAATACTAAAATTCATTATGGTGGGCCTCCAGAGTCCCAGTCATCTTTCTTCCTCTTCCACCAAATGTTGGCCTAATTCACAAGTCTTCCAGCCTAATTGGCTTTGTTTTTGAAAGATGAAGTTTCTCTTGACTCACCAGTATTAGTTGTAACTTTTTTGAATTTTTATTATGGTACTCTTTGTTTTTCAATCGCGAGAAGCAAAGATATCAAATTCAAATCATTCAATCTCTCATCTACTCTTTGTTTTTCAATCACGAGAAGCAAAGTTATCAAATTCAAATCAATCAATTTCTCATCTACTCTTTGTTTTTCAATCGCAGAAAGCAAAGTTATCAGTTTTCTATTCGATTTTCTATCCTATCAACATGATGACCCGACAATTTATCTATCTATTGACTAAAGAAGCAATTTTTCTCATTCTTTTTCAGTGAATGGCCATTCTGGGGACAATTTCCTAAATGCGCAACTCTGTTGCTCATATGCGCTAAAAACCCATATGCGCCAAAGTTTTTCTCGAAAGCGCAACACTGTTTCCTAAATGTGCTAAAACTCCGAATGCGCAATTCTGTACCTCAGAGGCGCTATTCTATCTATCAAACGTGCAACTCTAACATTTTTGAACCTAACCCTAAATGCTCTGTTATGTGCCCTAGATGCGCTAAATCTCCAACCTAGCCTATTTTGACCTATATGCACAACTTTATCTGTTGGATGCGCTAAAAGATCAGTTCATGACCTATGCCTAGATGCGCTACGGAAAACCCTATATGCGCTAAACTATTTGTCGAATGCGCTAAAACTATACCTAAATGCGCTAAAACATTCCAAAAAAATTATAGTCCGACTTTAAATCAATTCAAAATCGATCAAAAATGCGAAATTTGACAACTTAGAGGTTTCGAATCACTCACCGGTGGTCCATACGCTGCTGGTCTCTGATACAGTCGCGCTTGCTCGAACCTATGTCTGTGCACGGGGATCACCATTTCACCAAGTCACTCTTAGAGCTCCAAATTCACTGTAGCAACAGGGTGAAAATGACACCTCATTTTACCCCTTTTACCTTATAAGGGTCTTTTTAGGATGGGCAGTAGTGGCATTTCCCATTTTTCATTCTCTTCTCTTTTTTTTTTTACTGGGGCATCAACCACCTTATCTATCAGGAGCTAAATCACTGTTCCTCATCAATTTCTTTTTCCGTGATTTATCTCTCGAGGGGGCAGCATCAATATCAAAAATCAGAAACATATCGTAAGTAAATTTATTTTCTTTTGAAGCAATGCTTCACACATCACTTCAAAGAGGGGCAAAATGTATACATAAAATGGTCAAGTCTATATCCTGCAATTAATTAAATATTTATTATTTAATTATTTTTTCTAAAAGTCCTCTACATATGATTAAATTTATTTAATTTAATTATATTGTTCATTCATCTTATTCTTCTTCCATAATTAAATAAATTTATATTATTTAATTATTTTCACATGTCCACTTAATTAATTAAATAAATACATTCTATTTATTTAAATTAATTATCACCGCTTGAATTTGCTAAATCTTTGGATTTAATTAAATTTAAATATTTCCCCTTTCTTTCTATTTCTTTAATTCTTCTAATTAATTAAATGTTTCATTTAATTAATTTCATAAAGTGATTTAATTAATAGATCTTATTTAATTAAAAATATCTTATGATTTCTTTCTAAATCCAAAATTAGGTATTTTAACCTAATTGTGCAATCTTCTCATATCATAATTAAATATTTATTTAATTATGAGATATTCTGCTTTTTCAATAAAACTCATTAAAGCTCTTTTCTCTCACCAGTAAGTTTTCTTCTGCTTTTAAAAGCTTAAATATTTTATTTAATTAAGAAAAGCTTAATGTCCTCCACAAATAAATAATTGATTTTTTTAATTAATTATTTATTAGCTTTAAATCTTTCTTTTATTCTTATCTTCTCTTCTTTTTCCTCTTTCATAATAAAATAGAAAAATCTATTTCTAGGGTTCTTCTATCTTTCTCTTCAAATTCATCTTTCCTCAACCGTTTGATCTACCAGGAATTATCACAACCGTCAATCGAGACAGCCAATCAGAATCATTCAGAAAGCCCTATAAATACCTGTGTGAATCCAAACATTGGTAATAGGCAATTAAGTAGAGTTTAGGCATTTAATTCATTTAGTATTCATTTATCATAGCATCTTTCTTATTTCAAGTTTCTTAGCTAAAATCATTATCATAGCTTAATCATGCATTCATATCATAGCAAAAATCTCGTTCTTTAGGAAGACAGTTTGTTGAGCCTAGCCACTAATCTGAGAACACAAGGCTAGGAATCTACAAAAACACTAAAGATAGAGGACGATAGGACGACAACGGAAATAGGATACTGAGTTTGCACATCTCTATTCCTTTTATATTTCTGTTTTTGTTATAATGTTCTATTGGTGTGTTTGAACTGATTTTAATTCATTTATGCACTTAATTTTCACACACAAAGTATCAAATGTGAAAATGAAACCCAAATGTAGTTGCTAAGGATGGGTAGGGTAAGTAAAATTGATTTCACAATCAAGATAATAGAGAAAGATGTAACAATATACAATTGATGAAGAATTGGGAATGCAAATATTTTCGAATATAAAATTGAGATATAAACATCATAAAAGTATAGATATAAGAAACCCTAATATGAAAAAGAAACCATACAAAAAGACTAGGTTGTATAGGATTTATTGGGTTTACTAAAATAAAAAGAGGCATAAAGAGGGACAAAGAGAGAGGAAATCGAGAGAGAGAGGTAGAGAGATACGTCTATATTTTGGGAGAGATAGATAGAAAGAGATATGGATGGAGGGAAGGAGAGGTAGGTATAGAGACATCGAGAGGTGAGAGGGAGAGATAGAGAGAGATAGATAGAGGGATAGGGAAATAGTTGAGAACTTGAGTTAAGTAGAGAGAGAAGGATGGAGGGAAAAAGAGGTAGAGAGATAGTTCTATAGAGAAATAAAGAGATATCAAGAGGTACAAAAATAGAGGGAAGGAAGGAGGGAGAGAGAGGTAGAGAGATAGGTCTAGAGCTCAAGGAGAGAGAGAGAGAGAGAGAGAGAGAGAGAGAGAGAGAGAGATATATATATATATGTCTACAGACAGACAAAGAGAGAGGGAACGAGAGAGGGATGGAAAGGTAGATATATATGTCTAGAGCTCAAAATACTAAGAGGGAGAGGTCTAAAGAGGTAAAAAGAAAGGGAGGCAGAGAGGGAGAGACAAGTGGGGAGAAAGGTCTAGAGCTTAAGGGGAGACATAGTGAAATATAGAGAGGTAGAGAAAGGGACAAAGAGATATGATGCTTATGAAGTTTTGTTCATCTCCTTACTACACAAAATATAAATATTTCATTATTGATTACTTTTTCTAATGTTTCAAGTATTTTGAGATGATTTTTACAAAAAAATCATGAAAAAGGGACTTCATATGCGAAAGTAGCAAACATTTAATGTTTCAAAAATGAAATATGAAGTTCAAATGATTATAATTAGTTTTTGTGTATAATATAGAAACACTACCTACTACATTAAGTATAGCTTTGAATCACCTTTCCAACACTTGTAAAAAATCAAAATTTTGTTAAGAAATGTAAAAGTTTGCCCATTTTATTAAAGAGGGTTTTTTGGGCTTTTCAAAATGGGTATCCATTTTGAAGACATAAAGTGGGTACCTGTTTCTAAGAAACAGATATACATTTTTTCTTTCAAAAATGGGTACCCATTTCAACAAAGTGAATATCCATTTTATTTTTCAAAATGGATATCTGTTTTCAAGACATAAAAGCAGGTACCTGAACATTTTTAAAAACAGATATCCACTTTGTTTCTCAAAACAAATATCTAGTTTTAAGACATAAAAATGAACATCCGTTCTTTTCACATTTTTTTTTCCCTTCATTTTTGCTTTGGGATTGTTTTGGTATTTGGCTTAGGGTTAACAAACCTAAAAAGTCAACTACCCCAATGTGTTTATAGGGGTTGCAATAGTTTTTTGAACTTTACCCTTCGTGTTGACGACTTTTTTTTCATCCAAATTTGATGAAATGAAAAGGGTTTATTCAAAAAATTGTGAAGATTCTACAAATATAAGATACACTTTATTTTGAATTTAATAGATAATTATTATTGATTTTCTACATGTACTATGTGTAAAGTCCTGATTGATAGGTTGATTGGGAAACACCTATAACTTTTAAATGACTACATTTTTTGAATTTGAAAGATGCATCACACAGTATGCTTCACAAAATATAGTTTAAAAAAAATAAAAAAATGAATTTCATAAATTTTTGACCAAGTTGGGGTGGCCGAACAAATGGTTTTTAATATTTTTAAAAATCCTACTAGAAAATTCATAACTAATTATTTACTTGCAAAAAAATTACAAAAAAATATGCATCACATCTAAGCATGTGTCCTTTACTTATATTGAAAGATTTTGAAAAAAAATATTTATTTTTGCTCATCATTAGGGTGGCTGGACAAGCACCTGCTTTTTATTTTTTTCCTGAAAATTTAGTACCACTACATTGAAATTTTAAATTTTCACCAAATAGATTTACTTTTTTCCAAGAAAGGATTAGTAGCTTAGAAACTACATTCAATTTTCTACAAATTTTGTTCTTACATATTTTTCAAATTATGTTAATAACCTATTCAAATTTTTATGTCAATTTTCCTAATCTATTTTTCTAAATTTTCATTACCACTTAGGGGCCTAGTTTGGACCCTCATGATCCTACACTGACCCTAATACTGTGTGATTCATTTAGAATCACAGTTTATACCTGAGAAAGGTTTGCTAGTAGATTTACTTTAGAATCTACGCTTGTGTTGAATGTTGAAGGTTTGGAATAATTCTATACAAAAAATTTCTTGTGCATTGAATTTTATCAATTAGAGAGGTTGATGGTAAAATTCCCTTGTTACAATTGAAACAAATATAATGAGATTTGTGTCAAATATTATATTTGTTAGTGTAGATTGAAAAGAAGATTTATTAGTGTGTTTAATTTTATTTTTGTCTTGTTTGGAAATGAGCGCCATAAGGTAACTAATAAACTTAAGTTTGTTGAATGTTGAAGCAAATTGCACTCCTTAGTGGAGTCATGTTTTGACTAAAGGAAGATTGATTTCTTGTTTGAATGTTTTTTTTGTTGAAAGGCATGAAACTCCAATTGTATAAGAGACTCATGTGGGGGTTAAGAGTAGATTGAGATTGCAATGTTGATATTGTTGAGGTTAAAAAGGGTGGAATGTAACTATAAGGGTATCTTTTGGAAAAAGAGTTGAAGTCACAACATTAAGCTTTGCTATTAGGGTTAGTTTTCAAATAGTTTGGAGTGTACCTTAGGCATATTTTTGAGTATAATAAACTACAAGTTAAATTTTGGCATGCTATAGTTGAGTGTTTTGTATGACAACAATCACCATTATAGAATTCATGATATTTTGAAGCAATATTTTGATACATAGTAGTAATCTCTTTATAATACATCCAATGAAGACTCTCGGGTTAGATTGATAAGCTCTCTATATTGTAACCTCATTCTTATGACAACTGAGTGTATTGTTGTTGAATATTTATGCATGCAAAGTGTTTGTTGAAATTTCTATGATATCTATATGCATTATGGATTTACTTGTTGAACCAATATTATCACAAATTGTACTTTGTTCAATATCCAATACTAAAACACATTGATTAAACTTCAATTAAATACAAAGTGTTTGATGAAATTCTTGCATGATAGAAGACATAAAACTTTGTGGGTTTTGGGAAAAAATTGGTTTCAATTTGGGAGTGACCATTACAATAGATCATTTACCTACTCTAGATGAACTCAATTCATCAATATACAAAATGGAACTATCTTTCCCTTTTGTGGACTTAAAATTCCAGTTGCATGTTTTTTTATGTTCTATGTTTTTCTCCAATTAATTTCTCATGTCCTCAAAATGAAATAGGAAGACTCTATATCCTCTTCTAGTCACCTAGAAAAGGAAACATACATACTTGCATGGCCCCCCTAAAAGTCAACAATTTCTTACTATAGGTGGTAGCCATGTCATCCTGTTAGTGGTTTATATAATATATATCATGTCCTTACTATATTGGTGGAATATGGGAGTCCATCTCCAATCTATAAAGGGCCCCATTATGTTTCGTTTCTCACCGAGCATCAAGTATGAAGGGCCCCACCAAATTTGGACGAATAGACCAATGACACAACCTTTAAACTTGTCAAGGTTTAAACCATTATGAAATATTGACATATGACACCCCCTCCTTGTCTTCAATAGGTTAAAAAGAGACACTAGGCTCTGACAAGGTTGTGAGAACCTTGTTAGTAATCAACAAAGGTTTCACAACCACATCAAATTGCTCAAAAATTATGCACGTATGTATTCTTTCTTTAATCTCTCTTTCATCTCTTATTGATGAACAAGAAGGTTACCAAAACCATGTTGGCATTTGACAAGGTTGTGAGAACCTTGTTGGGCATTGAAACTGGTTCTAGAGCCATCCAAAAACTCTGATGATTATAAAACTTGGAAAAAAAACAACACTTCAAAAATCTACCCTCAAGGAAAAACCTTAACAAAAAGGCATCAAGCTTCAACAAGGTTTGGAGAACCATGTCGGAGCCCAACAAGGTTACGAGAACCTCCAAAAAATATGATACACTTAGAATCCATTTCCCACAAAATTTGGTGAAACCATAAGCAACTTTGTTGAATGCTAAATAAACCAACATTTACCATCTTTCATTTTTCAAATAGTTTTAACACCTTGTCGCACTCTAACAAGGTTGTGAAAGCCTTGTCGAGAGTCGATGCATGTTTTGAAACCTTAAATTACTGTGCAACATCCCACATTATTTTTATTTCTCTGGTTGTTGATGAACATGGTAGCAACATAACCACCATCAATAACCCTTGATGGTTATAAAACCATCTCAAACCATTGTCAAGCTTACAACAATGCCTTCACCCTTTTCCTTTTGAAAAGTTCCAAAAGGCATGTCAGGCTCCAATGAGGTTGTGAGAACCTTTGTCAAGAGTTGACAAAGGTTTTGAAACCTCCTCCAATTACCGACGAGCCACTTGAAACAAGTTATCTTCAAAAGTTCTAAAACTATTGTCGAACTTTGATAAGGTTGTGAAAACCTTGTTGGCTCTTGACATAGGTTTCAAACCTTGATGCTATTGCCAACATGACAAAGACTAAACATATTTTACAATTGAAACGATAAGGTTGAGAAACCTTCATCAAATTCCAACAAGGTTTTCACAACCTTGTCAACTTCTGATAGTGGTTTCAAAACCTCATGGAAAGGCCAACAAAAGAAACTTGGCCAATTTTTTGATGGTTCAAACTAGACAATTGACTAAAACAATGAGTGAGAATAAAGTAGGCAAATACACACATGCCCAATGTCTCATATTAGCTATTAGTAATGGGCCAACAAAGACAAAACATACACTGATATAGTAGAATAGAGCAAAATGAGACACACTACAATGGGTTGACAACAAGTTGAACAATCGATTCACACATTACTATATATACAATCATGCCACTTAATAATCAAGTGCACGTAAATATTTATCAAAACAATAATGTCAAATGCATCCATCTAAACTGACCATTAAACAAGGTTTACAAGTCTAATCCTACATCAACACTATAATTTCAAAAAAATAACAATTATAAATATTACAACTTTGAAATTTCCAATAGAAAATGTTATAAACAAAAAAATACAAACAATTATTTTTAGGTTGATGTTATTTTTTATTTCTTAAGATACTCCTTAACACCCTTTTAAAAAACAACTTAAATTCATTTTAAAATTTAAGCTTAAAATTAATAAGATCTTTTTTATAATTATAAGTTTAATCTATTATAAAAACAATCAAAACCAGAAATTAAAAATATATCTAATAAAATCAAATTAATTACCAATATTTTTTTTTTATTAAACATAAACTTATATAGTAATTATTACATCAAAGACTACAATCCAAAACAAGTAGAAAAAGTATAATTACCCTACAGCTTAGGGCCTAACCTTAATTACTGAAAAAAAACATAGAATTAAGTCTCCATTCCACGTGGAGACATCTAAGTTGAAAAGGATTCATTGAGTGCCGCCAATAAGCGCGCGAGCATAGCGAGTTAGACGGAGGGATGAGCATTACCCTCAACATCCTCATCTCAGGTCTTCAACGCGCCACGTGTCTCACCCACAAAATTAAAAAGCAAACGGATATGATACTCTGGTACAGGCATTATTCTTAGTTTTTCTAAGACAGCTAATTTGGTAGAGTACCAAGGCAAACAAAGGAAAACTTTCTGTGTTCTTCCTTACAAAAAAAATGTATTGAGGAGAATCGAACCGCTGTCGACTGGCGAAAACTTTCAATTGAACACGGCATTGAAACGAATTGTTTTAGTCAAATATGGGCTGTAGCAAGTTCGTTGAGCTAAATATTTGGGGTTTTGACGTTTTGTCGGAAAGTTCCTGAATCTTCTGCAATGCTTATACCGTTTTTGGCTGGAAAAGTGTTGTAAAGGACTTCCATGGAAAAAATTACTAGTGTTTTCTTGATTTAAAGAAAAACTTTCTCGTAAAGCTATGTTCGGAATTGACCGGGGACAATTCCTGAGAAGAAATAATTTCTGTATTGTTTGTGAGCCAAACGCTTCACAAAGAAGGCCGAAATTTTCCTGGGCTGTAGGCTTCTGGCTGATTGCAGATTCATACGGTATTTAACGATGAATTTGATTGAGAAGAGGGTACTTTTGAGTTTTTTTTGTGTTAAAGCATTCTCTGAAGAACTAACGGCGGAAAATTGAAATCTATTTAAGCTGTAGTTGATTACAGAGTGTGAATATGCAGTGCAAGGATAGCCTAGAATATTAACATCCGGCTTACAGTGTTAATAATTTCAGCTTTGCTGGTGCGGTTCTGCATTTTGCAGCCTTCTTCCAGGCCTTTAATTGCAAGGCGTTAAGGAGGAATCGAATTTCTATATTATCATTCAATATCTTCTGCCAGAGCCTAGTGTGAAGTAATGACCAATTCTGGCGTCATAAGACACAGGGGTTACAGCCAATCCTACAATATGGTTCGGCATGCGGATGCCTGTCAAGATTTGTCGTCTAATAATTTTTCCAAGAAATTATGGCCATACAAAGAAAAGCTGGCCGAAATGGACAAATCAAAAAGTAAATGTTGTTCAGAAAATTCTGTATATGTTGAAGATAACAGCTGGGGATCGGTAGCTTTGTCAGTTGTGAAGATTGCTGTTTGTTTTGTGGCGATGATGGTTACCACTTTTGTGTGGACTGTAATAATGATGGTTCTGCTGCCATGGCCGTATGCGCGGATCAGACAAGGAAATATCTATGGCCACGTTACGGGAAGAATGCTGGTGCATCTCTTTACCCTACATTTTTTTTCTCGGTTAATCTATGTTTTTCGTGATAATTTTAATTGCAAGACACGCTTATGTTTGTACAAAAATGACTTATAATGGCCAGTTCGGTAAAGGATGCAGATTTTAATTTTAAAATGATTGATGATGAATTGTCCTTAAATTTGCTTTCTTTCTTTTTTTTATATATATTCTTCCACTGAAACCACCATCAGGAATTTTGAAGTCAGAAATTGGTCTAGTAAGCTTGTTATGATCAACTATAACAATTGAAAGTGGCAAATCCTTCATCTGGGAAAGGATTGGTCCAGCGAGGCCATTCTTTTTAAGCCTGATATCTGTCAAATATATGCAGTTTGAGAGTGAAACTGAAGTTATTCTCATGTAATCACAACTGTGTCAGAGACTGCATCGTGCCGAACAAATATATTGAACCAAGAGAGATAGGGTGCTCCTTGGTAATTCAATTGGAAAATCTCTAGTCCAGATCCATAGAACGTCAAGAGAACGGCTCCTGAAAGTTTATTTTAGGCCAATTCTGACTCAGATAATTGAACCATCTTCCCAAGAAAGTCTGGTATAGGCACAACAAAATTAACATGGGACAACGGAAAATTTACTAGGTGAACTTCCATCCTTCCGCGGGATCGAGATTATTGTACTCCAAAGAGAGATACTACAAACTAGTCTATCCCACAAGGATAACAATACACAAAATGCAATACTATCTCCAGGGTTTGTTAACCCATTGACAACAGTAGGATGCCAAAAACAATACACAAAATGCAACAGAAAATAATACCACCAATCTACATCTCTTGTATCCGACCCTTACGGTTGTGAAATTCCCCAATTTTCTTACACACTCTAGTTGTAAGTTGTAACTGAATCCTCTTGTTCTTCATCGAGTTTCATACAATTGTATCCACGTGAACCCAAATGGTCAAAAGAAACAGCATGAGCAATGACACTCAAATTTTCATGTATTTTCATCTATGTTTCTGGTGGAAGTCTGTGACCCATATCCACTCCAGGGCTGAAATGGGTTTCCTCCCATCTATTTCCTTATGTATTCTGCATTGCAGTCCTCACCACAAAGCCCTTTTTCTGTCCTTCCCTAACATAATCAGATTAAAAAATTATAACCCGTAGATATTAAACATCACCCAGCAATCTGAAAAAAATACAAATGGGAGGTATCAAAAACCACTCAGCCATAAGAAAGTCCTAAAAGAAAAAGAGACATTAAACATCACTCAGCAATGAGCTTTGAAAAAGTCCAAGATGCAATTAAGTTCAATCATGTGAACAAAAAATGGGTTCTTGGGTTGGAAAATGAAGTCATTAATCAATGGTACCATTATGAATCAATCTGCTAATATATCTAGATTGATTGGACAATCACTGTAATCCATGACAAGATGAAAAACAAAAAAAACAACTCAACCCAAAATGAGAGGTGTGTATTCAATTACAAATATTGTTAGGTAGTAAAAGGTCTTGACCAGCGAGAGTACTGAGGACGCTAGAGAGTGGGCTATGCACGCTACTCTTAATCCCTGATGAGCTGTGTACCACACTGAGGGGTCATCGAACATGCGGTCACTTGAACCCATCAAATACCACCCCACCACTCTGGTTGGTCTAAATCATGACACGCGTCAGCTAAAAACAGAAGAAAACAGTCCGAAATACATATGGTCCCCCGGTTTAATCATATCACTGTAAAATGTCTTCCTCTCCAGTCAATTTCATGGAAGAGTTAAATAAAACATATTCATGGAAAACAACAATAAGAAAAGCCTTGAGTAGTACGAGTTACTGTATTTGTCCTGTCACTCCACCCATGTATTTGGTTCTTTTCTGTAGACATTGTTACTCTGCGCCTACTCCCGTTAAACCTCGGTCATGTGGTCCCTGTCATCAATACAAGCAAAAAAGATATCTACTGCATTATTAGAATAAGGTAGTCTTATATTCACGTGTTTCATGCTGGGCTCAAGACCTATGAGAATGATTTAGGTTCAAACTTCATATAGAAACAGCTACAATCAATTCTTTATGGATGGAGACTGGGTGGCCTATGGTTTATGAGTTGATCTGTACTCACTGTTGTAATTTCCTCTGACGTTATCTTGGCTGTACTGTGTTTTGTGGCTCCTCTATGTTCATATTATGGACTGGGCTTTGCTGCTCCTTTCATAGCTGCTAAGATGCCTTTTGTCTCTATTTGCTCTTGGTCGGCATCTTTATGAATTCTGTTTTCCTATTCTGATGTAATCTGTTGTTTTCAGCTTTAAGTCTATATACAAACAATAAATACACAGAACAGGTCCCCTCCATATTTCGTTTGCTTGCATTGATATTGATTGCGAAAGCCCTTGTATTTAATATTAGTTTATATAGGAATTGATAAAATCGTATTCTTATTAACTGTAGGAAGGTCCACATAAGGTTGATAAAAACGGCATATCATTTATACTTTGCTAAATTCAATGAGCGTTTATATTTTATATTTATATTTCATAAGACCTCATTCTATAAAAATAAATCTATAAAACCCATATAAAATCACTTCCTATTAGAAGATAAATAAATAATATGTAAAATAATGAAAAGTGCTATATGAGATGATTGGAAGAATTTAAATTTTCAATATCTAATTGTTCTTAGGATTAGGTGTCATGAACATTGTAAATCCCAATGTTTAATTTATTTATTAAGTTATATTATTTAATGTACTTTAGAGAAATGGATCAAGGCGTCCACTTGAGGTGGCACTCTAGATGCCACTTTTTGTTGTAAGCATATTATATTTTGAGAATCTATGTTAGAGATATCCCTTTCCTGCCTATTTTAAATTAAATTTGCACCATGCAAATGCAATAGACATCTCAAAAGAATATCTCTAACTTATTTTACATTATTTTTTAAATATATGCTAGTTTAAATATTTTTCTAAATATAGGTATGCTAGTTTTATTATATTTTCCTTGTATTTAATTTTGTAATTTTAAATTTATTTTAGATGTGCACTTATTATGGAAAACTTTATATTAGATTAAGTTGCTATATTTTGTAAAAATAATTTATCGTGTTTCTATTTTTTAATTTTAAATGCATTAATTTAGAATTAAAAAAAAAAAACAATTATATTCATTCCTTCATAATTTTATTTATATTCTATTATTAGAAAAATCATTTTACAATGACATCAAAGATTTTTTTATATATATATTTTCAATATTTTTCAATTTTTAGTATATTAATTTAGAAACTTATTCTAATATACAATAGTAAATTAAGGAAAGTTTTTTCATACTTAAGTTTCTAAATTTTAGAAACTTCTTTTCAAGAAAGTTCTTTTTATACTTAATTTTTAAATTATTTCATACTTTATTTTCTATTTTATACTTAATTGCATTGTATGATTTCATAGAAATTTAACTTTAAATCACTTTTGTGGTACAAATTTAATTATTATTTTTATTTCTCAACTTTTAAAGTCAACAATAGAACATTTAAATTTAATATTATCAAGTGAAATGGAAATGTCCATTATTTTATATTATTATTAAACATTAAATTCTTTCAATTTTTTTTATAAAAATCAATATCAGTAATATAAAAATAGTTCAATAATTTTCTTTTCAAATTACTATTATTTTGCCATATGAACATGGAAACCAATCACTAAAGGCTCTTTTTGTGGTGCAACTTCACTAAGGGCTCTTTTTGTGGTTCTCTTTATATGGATTTGTGCTAATCTATAATCACATGAATAAAATCCAGTAATCCCTTTAGTTGTTTAAAGAGAAAACATTAATAACAACTTTGAAGGTTGAGGATTTTAAAAAATTATATTCTTTAATTCTTAATTGTCTTTGCAAAATATTCTAAACTCCGAGAGATTTAAGCAAGGTGATATATACACAAACTTGCAGGTATATAGATACAATTTCACAAACCCTAGTAACATTGGCAGCCATGGGGTCGAGAAAAGTCATGATCTTTTCGTTCGTGATGCTCTTACTCATCTGCACATTCCAACAGTTGTAATGTGTAGAAAACACCGTTAAAAAGGAGTCGGATTCCGACGAGATCAATGAGCTAGAGCTTCTAGAGGATGAATACATTAAAAAAGATAAGGACTAAAGTCAGACCAACAAATTGATTCGCTCCTTCAATGGTTTGAAATGGCTACCAATGTCGGTTACTTTTGTGCCTCTACATCTTGATTACATTTGTCAATTTCAAGTTGAGGAGTTTTTATTACTGTAACACAGGTAATTGGTAAAAATTAGATGTTATTTATGAGAGCAATGTGCTCAATAAATAGCTTACAAAATGTATAAAAGGCTTTCTAAATTGCGTCCACGAATGCACACGGCCCTCAGACAATTTTTTTTTTTTCAAATTTTAGCACTCACGAAAAATCTTCAAAAAAAATTCAAAGAAGATTTATCAAATTTTTAATTCAAAATGAAAAAAAAATCTTTAAAAAATTTTATGAATTAAAAATTCGATTTTGAGCAATCTGGCTCTAATACCATATTACTGTAACACAGGTAATTGGTAAAAATTAGATGTTATTTATGAGAGCAATGTGCTCAATAAATAGTCTACAAAATGTACAAAAAACAGGAAGTTTCTAAAAAGAAACTTAAGATAAGATCAGAGACGGTCTTATCACAATAATTTACAATACTTTACAATATTGAGCATTAATAAATAAATATTATTTTAATAGTTTTTGTTTACACAAATCTGTGGTTGTCACTATAGGAAGCCTCTCAACTTAACAAGTTGAGGAGTTTTTGTTTACACAGATCTGTGGTTGTCATTGTAGGAAGCCTCTCGGCTTAATTAAAAAAAAGTTTTTATTTATTAACTTAATAAGTTTATTATTTCTTATTAATTTTGTAAAATTATTATGTTTATTAATATTTGGATAAATTGGATATATTTTTTACTTTCCATTTAGTTTATTTTATTTTAATTTTTAATTTAGATTTAAGGTTGAAATTTATTTTTATTATTTATATATTTTAATGAAATTACAAATAATAATTAAAAATTATCAAATTAATTGTGGGTGGAAGGGTGGGCGTCCCTCCTTGTTGGTGGAGGAAGGTGGCATGGGATGCCATGGTGGATAGTTGCTTGGGACATTGGGAGATGTCTTGGACTCCAAGTTGAAAGCCTGTTTGTGGTGGGTCTTTTCGCTGGGCTTGGCATACAACTAAGGCGCACACTTCTAAATCTTGTGATGAGAGCCCATTATTGCTTCTTCATCCTTCCCTGGTGCAAGGACAACTCACACGTAGGATGGGGTATGTTTTGTGGAAGGTGGCGGTGGTTTGGAAGCTATGTTTATTAATGAAGGTTGGGCTTCTTTTTTTGGTTATCTTTTTCTCTACAAGTGCGAGTGGTGTTCGTGGGAGGTTGCCAATGGCGAAGAGTTCCAAATTTGTTATCAAAGTTTCGATGGAAGGTTTGGCTTGGTTTGGGGCTAACACTCCCATTTCGTTGAAGTCGTCGGCCAAATAGGCCTCTTTTAGAGAAGTCATGGATCAAAGGTTAAAGTGAGTTCTTCTTAATTATGAACCGTTGGTGTTAGCAGCAATGGAAATGGTATTAGGCTCTGGTCATTTGGAGAGCAATGAATATGGAAGAGACAATCTGCATATCTCTTCCCGCTTTCTCACCTCGCTCCTGGACAATAAGGTGTCGAAGGCTAAGGAAAAAGCTTTGTTGGTTAAGCTGTTCAAAAAGGATTTGTATGAAAATTTCGATGAGGTCCTCCATGGGGTGATTGAAGGTAGGAGTTTCCCAAGACTTTGTGACCTGGAGCGGCTGCGTATAGAGGAGACGATGAAGTTATTTCCTTTTTTATTGGATTTGTAGGGACCGGGTTTGTTAAGGCATCATATGATTGTGGGGGTAGTTATCTTCCTCAAGAAATTTTTTGGGCTAATGGAGGTTGATGATGAGGAATGGAAATCTAAATTTGAAGAATTTGCAAATCTAAACTTTTTTTGTAAGCTGGGTTGTATATTTTCATGGTTCGTTGGGTTAGTAGTGTTAGTTTTTTGGTAGCATGGTTGCATAACTACTTTTATTATCGTTGTTTATGCTTGTTTTGGTGGTTCGTGGGTTTGGCCGTTGTTGGTGGCTGGTTTTTTGTAGTGGTTCGGTGAATGGTTGTTGGTTTTTTGTAGGGATTTTTGGTGGAGTATGTTGATAAACTGGTCTTTGGATATCTACTCTTGCTTTGCAAACACCTGTAAAATCTTTACATTATCAATAAAATCTTATCTTACGTATCAAAAAAAAAAAATCAAATTAATTTAATTTATAACTATTTATCTTATTAAAACCTTTTTTTGATAGTTAAATAGCTATAAAAAAAATATCAATTGGTTTTGATCTACAATTTCCTACTACTACAACTCTTTTTGCATCCTAATGATGGACCATGGAGTGTGATCCGAAATGTTGATCCAAAAGCATACACAGTTTAATCCAGAAGAAACACTCTTATAATTATGGACTATGGAAATCTAATTTCTTTGGTTTAGATAAATAACTGTTAAGGGGGCAACACCCAAAAAATTCAAAAATAACACGACTACTCTAGACCCATGAATGGGGAGCATAAATAATGTCGTAGGTACAAATGACATCCAAAGAAAGCCTAAAATGACCAACAAATCATGATGCTTGAGTGCACCAGAAGAAAAAATTGCTACAGAGCAAAGCCCAAACAAAAACCTACAGCCCATGGACACATCTCAAGTGGCCTTTTTAGCCTTCCCCTTCCTCATTCTCCTGGTGAGGAGGGCATCCATTGTCCATTGTGTTCCCTCATCCACAACATCTATGCCCTTGATACGAAGCTTCTCAGCTTTGGATTTGTGCCTCTTTTTCCTTTTGGCAAAAATGTTTGGCTTGGATATGGCACTAGCAATTTGGGCAAGAGAATTTTTTTAACAAGAACAACGACATCATCGAGATCCAAGAAATCATCAAAATCCTCATCCAAATCATCCAAGAAGGGATAAGAGCCCTTAGAATCAGAAATAATGTCATTCACCACAATTGGAAGGGGGAGTCGGCAGTAGGAAGAGGGGGTGGTGCCTCAAAAGAATCGCTGGTGGGAATAGAGAACGGAGGCACCACGCTACCCGTGGCCACAATCGAGGCATCATTAGAAGGCAAGGGATCCAAATGTTCAAAAAACTTTCCATGATTTTTCCAGATGAAATCTGCATTAAGGTCGCCCATCTTCCTAACCCACTTATTGAGTCTAAAATTTTGTGGAGTCGCAGCCTTAGGGGAAGTGTGGCCTACTATTTTGCATCCCAACTTGTTGCAGCTAAAACATCTAAAGGGGAGACCTTCATAATTGAGGAATGGAGTCCAGGTCCCGAAGGTTGAATGGATCAAAACAGAGTTGTGTACCGGTTTGGAGATGTCGATGATGGTGCAAACCTTGGTGAATCTGCTATGAGGGGCACTAGTGTCCAACATAAAAAAGGAACCAAACTTCTTGACCATATCTTTGATGAGCTCAGGTGCACACATAATCAGTGGAAGGTTGTACATCCTAATTCAAATGGGGACCAAGGTGATCTTAGTTGTAGCAGGATCGAAGAAAGGAGACCATTTTTCCAAGAAGAGGCCAGAGTGTCCAAAAAATCAAGGGCCATATTGTTTGACATAATTACATTCCTCCACAAAGGCGAAGCAGAACAAGAAAAAACCAAAGTCCAAAATGTCGACGTCTAGAAGGAATAAGTTATTCCAGGTAGCCTTCATTCAATCGATGAATTGAGAAATCTCGAGCCTCTTACATAAACAACGAACAAACAGGGATCTGTTTCCAAATTCATTTGAAAATTCCCCAATGTGCGAATCATGCAAGTGAAATTCAACAAGGACTTTTGTCAAGAAAACCACGAAGTAGCCCCAAAGAGCATACTTTAGGGTCAAAGAAGCCATCAAAGGAAAAATAGAGGACTATGGAGGGCATTCTTAAATGACCTATGTTTTATAGAAATCCGATCAAACATGAAAGGGGTTTTGTTTGTTCCTACAACCTTCGATGAGGAGGGGGCATCCGGCATAGGAGAAATAGGAGGCAGATTAGTCGCAGCCCTAAACGAGACATCCTTCTCCCCCAAATGCTTCACCAGTTGTGCCTTGCTCTTCTGTGTGGGCTTTGCATTGGCCCCAAACCCTCGACGCCGAGATCCATCCACCCATATCTCTGCTCCACACAACTCAGCACCTTCACACATCGCACCTACTAGAAGCCTCCTATTACTAATCTAATTTATCTTATTAAAACTTTAATTATTGTAGAAAAATTCTATTCTAGATTTTTGTTATAATTTATATAATAAAATGAATTTCAAACTTAAAATATAAATTAAAATTTATAGGAGAGAGAGAAGGTAACTTTTGATTAGTCGTTTCATGCTAACAATCCAAGGATAGCACACCCCTAGGGAGTTATGATTAGGGTAGCATGTAATTTGATTAAGGATATGATAATTCATCTTTAAAACCTCTTTAGTGGGTGAAGCCACAATAGTGGTTTACAATTTGATGGAGGAAGGAAAACTAAGAAAAAATGACCCCATGGCAAAAAAATTGGTTTTAGGGGTTCGAATGAACCTACAAGTTCGACCGAACCAAAAAGGGATTCGAGCAAACCCGTTAATTACTGGGCCCACATTTCCCACCCAAAAAACAAAAGAAAAATTCATATTGAAGGGGGTTCGAATGAACCCTGGTTCGCTCGAACCCCCCTTTTCCTTGATTTTTGAAATTGTTCATAAAAAAACCTAATTTTTTACGTTTTGAAGCTCGGGTTGAGGATGAAAATGGAGGAGTCTTCAAAACCAACTGGAATCAGGTAGTCCTTCAAACGAGCTATCCAATGAATATAATTTTAATATGTTTTGATTTTATTATGTATTTGTTTTTTTAGTTTTATTAAACATTGGTTTTTCATCAAAAATGAAGGTCTTTGTTTTGCACATGTGGAAAAATAGCAGATTATCAAAAACAAAAATTGAAAATATGGAGTACCCGTGATATTGAAGTCCTTAAAACACAAAAAAAAAATCTTAAATATATAGAAAAGCTTAGTCGTGCATATGTCTGAATTGTAATTGGTTTGACTTCAAAACTTGATTAAGGAAAAAATATTTAATAAAAACTATCTAACCAAGTGGAAGAACTAGATATCAGAGTTACAAATCTAAATTTGAAAGAATTAGAATTTTATCCTTTATTGAAAAAAGTTATGCGCTATACAAATAGGCCACTTTAAAAAATGTTGTTTTGAAAAAAACCAATTAAGTGGAGAGATGGAAAAGAAGTGCAATCTGATTCCAAAATTTTGAAAAAAAAAAAATTCAGAATCTACAGATAAAATGTGACGAGACTCTAGTTTGCATCATCTTCAAATTCCTCACGGTTTAGCCGCTATAGGTGCCCGAATGTGAAGATTTAGTTAAAAATAATAATTTAAGTGTAGATAGTTTGGCCAAAAATTGTAAACCACTATTGTGGGATCACCCTAGTGTATGTTAGCGAATGAATTGGCCGCTTATTAATATGTTTGTAATAAATGATTCTCCAACATGATAAGCACTAGTATCGATTCGCTAACAGCTCTGGAAAGACCACAATTGCATTTGTGCATTTCCTTTGAATTGAGAGGTACAACTCCCTCATGCAATTTAAATAAAAGATAAGTAGTTGTTAACCATAAAGGAGTAAGGAAATTGGCATTAATCCATAAAAATGTAATTTATGCAAAATGAATCTTAAAATATCATCAGTTGAACAGCTCATAGACTATACCTAACTATTGACAAAATCTAATGTAAGCAAAAATGAGAGATTTCATAATTGCAATGAAGGAAATAAATGTAGTCAAATTCTCGCATAGAAAATGTATTCTATCTACGCACATGACTCACAGGTTAGTACAATCAACATTACATTTCACTTACACCACATAGATTGCAAGTTATTGTAGTTTGAAATGAATTAACAAAGAAAATCCTAAGTGTTCCTTCCTTAGCTACAACATAGTGTGATCTCCTGAGATTAGACCCCTATGAAATGGCCTTTACACCTAGATATAGGGGGCGCATTCCTCTCTTGATAGTTACTAATTGATTGCGGTAACATCTTCTTGTTGCTTAACACTCTATCTTGAAATCTAATGGTCGGGCAATAATAAATAACCGACATGATTACATTTCCAGTGAAAAGGCCTTAAACAATTCCTGAGCAGTTCTTGATTTAACTCTCACCTCGTGGCAATTGATTTTGAAATGGTTCACATACCTCACCAATTGAGAATTAAACAATTATCACACATGCAAGTTGTCCTATTGGGAAATCAATTGGGAATGTAACTTAAATTCCCATCATATCAACCATTAATACAGACTACATCACCATCCAATCACCTTGATCATTCTTAGTTAATATGTCTCGACAACACTCTATAAATTCAATAGGGACTACCTCACTTCGCCAACCTATAGTATCAAACATGGCTAGCGCTCAAAGTGAAGGTGTATCCATGAATGACTTTGTTGTCATTGAAGAAATCGAGTGTAGCCCTCTTTTCAGGTGACTGTCTAATCAGTTAAAGGTCTTCATAGTTGAAAGTGAGATTGAAGAGGAGTTGTTGCGTAACATATTGGGAGATACCTTTATGAACCAAGTTCATGTGCACAATGCAACGCTCCTAGAGTGCTTTGTGTACACCATAATCCGCACCTTCGAGCATCGTGACTAGGTTCAATGAGGGCAGCAAAATGATTGGTACGACCAGAATTCCTTCACCGGGTGAACATAGCCATTGTTGGTCTTAGTAGTTATCCACGGAGTGGGCTGATAGATGCCATTTGCATCACTTCTATTCCTTAGAACAAAGCCCTAGAAGAAGCAGTGACTCTCCTGCGAATGGAGCTAGTGAGGAACAACATGGGGCTATTTTCCTAGTTTCTACAGTCACAGGAGAACCTGCTTTCACCTACCTAGATAGAGCACCTCCAAGTGGTTATATATGTTGTTTGTGTGTTGGTGTTCACCCTCTATGCATGAAAATAATTTCCTATTTTGATATTACCTAGTTCCCCGTCTTTATGTAATCGACAAAATTTTTGTATTTCCAACAATACATATATATAATAAAGTATAGCATTTTATATTTCTAGTGTTGATTCTCTGTATTATGAGCAATTCTATCTTGATTCTAGTTTAATTCTACTACATATAGATGGAATTTTATTTGTTTTCATATAAGTAACCTTTCTCGATTTATCTAAAATGCACATATATAGGGTAACCTGCACAATAACTTGTTAATTTCTTTGAGAATGCATTCTGGCAGTAATGTGGGGAGTTTGCATAACTGCATAAATCCTTGCTATCGTTATAAGAATCACTTCGTTTCTTGCTCGGCTTTGAAAAACTTTGAAAAATATCATTGGCGGTATTTTTAATAGGTTCATGAACCTTGTGTATGGACTGCTGGCCTTTTCGAAAGAAAGAATTAAAATATACAAGTTACAACAAAGACATAGAACACTGGCAGGCCCAAGAAATAAACAAGTAAAGAACTTGGGAGACAAAGTGGGAAGTTAGGTAATAGATGTAAACACCGCTTGAGTTAGAAAAATCCAACAAAACATCACCCAAATAAAGACTTAGCCAAAATTTAACATGGGGGTGTCGGTTTACAAAGAGGAGTCCCAAAATTTAGACAACAAGGGATCTAATTGGGGACAAGGACTAAAAAGGATGTAGCCAGGAACCTAGAAGCATTTGAACAGTCATATCCATTAGGCAATAGAGTCGAGCAAAGAGGAAGGACAATGAGCAAAACAAAACAAACACACCCAAAAACAACACACAAAAAATGACTATATACAAGGTAGGTTGACACCTACTGAAAGGGAGAAGGAAAAGGAAAACTCACACAAAACCATTGACAGGTTGTGAGAAGGACCCAGACCTAAAAAATCTTGTTGGCAGATGCAGCCTCTTGAGAGAAGTAAGAATATGGATGACCCTAATATAAGTAGTAAGGTTAAATAAGAGGTTGATGGCATTGTTCCCGAACAACCACTTCTCATCATAAATCATCCCTTGATATGAATATGTCCTTGAAGCACTCCTTATTATTTCCTGAGGATTTACTATTAAAAATGTTTCCCACCTTTGAGGTGAATTTAAATTTTCCACTTCCCCTGCAATCACATGACTTATCATTTCATGAATGATTATCTGATTAGCACATCCACCCTGTGATTCTTTGACTTTTGGATCCTTTACTTCTATAATATCCTCTCTTTTTTATTATTATCAGAGTAATGAGTGGTTTATCCTATCAATGGTTCTAGTGAAACAAAGTTGGTCTCTCCAAATAAAGCATTGTCATGGATTTTGAACTCTTCAAAAAGGAAAAGAGGATTCGAATTAATTGACCACTTTTCCCCACTTTCACCTGGAGGATCTTTAACAAACCTCTCAATAACACAGGCGGCTTTACCTTGAAAATATTCAAACATGAAGGTTTCATACTCTAGAATGAAAAGATCACTAGACTCCTAGCCTTTACTATTTGGGCTAAAAGGGAGTGGATTACTTGCAAGAGTAGATGAGGAACCAAATTGAAAAGTCAGATTATACCTTTCTTGTGGTGTATAGTATTCATCATCATTGGATGAGTTGAACTCATCTTCTGACTCAATTGTGGTGTTTAGACTATAAGCTTGGGCATGCCAACACTGATATTCTTCTTTCACACATTTTCCCTTATTAGGTAAAGATTTCACATCATTCAATACATTCAAGTTAATTCTCTCAGTGGTGGGATGAGAGGCATTGGTAATTTCCTGAAAAACTAGAGGAGGAAGGGGTAGGTGGTGGGCGGTAATTAACAGACTGATTGAAAAATTCAGGTTTCCACTTTTGCACCGCAATTAGATCATCCTCATTGTTCACTACAATTTAGGCTTGTTTGATCCTAGAAATCTTGTCTCTCCTTAGCATAAGTTGGACATCAGGATCAAGAGCGGAAGTAAAGACATGAAATTGAATTACCTTGCTTGGTTTCTCCAGTGTAGGAATCCATTGAAGAGATTGATTAAAGCGGAAAACAAACTCCCTCATGGATTCATGTCTTTCCTTCACAATCTTGAAGAATTTTCTAAGTAGGTCAACTATATTGATAGGATTTTGGAAAAGTCGTAGAAATTCTCTATGTAGGATATCCCAACTAGTTATACAACCTTTCTCTAATCCTCGAAACCATTCAACAACCTTTCCAATTAAACTATCATCAAATATTCTGACAAAGATAATCTCCTCTTGAATTCCCAGAATCCCACTTATTGCAATCATTTCCAGTACATGTTCTTCCAGATCTTGGACACCATTGCCAGAGAATTTTGAGTACCTTTTTCTTGAGCCATGTGGTAGGTCATTGCACTATGAAAGGGTGTAAGGTCCAATATGATTACCCTAGGGAACGAAGGTCATGGTTGTTAGAGTCGCCAACTCCTATAGGAGTAAGAAGGGAAACCCCAAGAGCATGAAGGTGATCCAGTGGCTAATTGGGGCATTGATTCAGATGTTGATTAGGGTGGCGGGGTGGGTTGTCATAGTATTCAAAAATCAATCTTGGGGTTGCTCCACTATTGGCGGTGGTGGGAATTGGGCCTGTTCTTCTTCCTCTTCCAGAATAAAATTGACATGCATATAATCTGTTGCACTTCTCATGTACCTCCAAGCGATAGTATTTAATTGTGATATGATGTCTTCTTGTTTTTCCTGCATCTAAGCTAGATTGGGTTGAAGTACAGGAAACACACCATTGTGGGGAAGTACCATCTTGTTGCATGACACAAAATAAAACTATCAGAAATTTAGATCTCTTCCCCAACGGAGTCGCCAAAATTTTGTTAGTGAATGAATTGGCCCCTTATTAATATGCATGTAATAAATGATTCTTTGGCTTGATAAGCACTAGTACCGATTCGCTAACAGCTTTGGAAAGACCACAATAACATTTGTGGCTTTCCTCTAAATTGAGAGGTACAGCTCCCTCGTGCAATTTAAATGAAAGATAAGTAGATTTTAACCAGAAAGTGATAAGGCAACTAACATTAATCCATAAAAATGTAATTAATGCGAAACGAATATTAAAAGATCATCAGTTGAATAGCTCACAGACTGTACCTAACTAATGATGAAATCTAATGTAAGTTAAAACAAGAGATTTCATAATTGCAATGAAGGAAATAATTGTAGTCGAATAAATCTCACATAGAAAATGTATTATATCTAGATACATGTCTCAGGTCAATACGATCAACACTACATTCCACTTACAACACACATAATGGAAGTTATTGCAATATAAAATGAATTAAAAAATCAAATCCTAAGTGTTCCTTCCTCGGCTACAACACAATATAATCTCTTGAGATCGGACCCCTGTGGAATGGCCTTTATGCCTAGATATAGGGGGTGTATTCCTCTCTTGATAGTTACCGATTGGTTGTGGTAACGTCTTCTTGCCACTAAACTATCTATCTTGAAAATTGATGTCTGGGAAATAATAAATAATCGACATGATTACAATGCCAATGAAAATACCTTAAACAATTCCTAGGAACTTCTTGATTTAAAACTCTCACCTCATGGCCATTGATTTTGAAACGGTTCACATACCTCACCAATTGAGCATTAAATAACCATCACATGTGCAAGTTGTCCTGCTGAGAAATCAATTAGGAATGTAACTTAAATTCTTGTCATATCAACCATTAATTCAAACCACATCGCCATCCTATCACCTTGATCATTCTCAGTTAATATGTCTCGACAACCCTCTATAAATTCAACAAGGACTACCTCACTTCGCCAACCTGTAGTATCAAACATGGCTAGTGCTTAGAGTGATGGTGTATCCATGAATAACTTTGTTGTCATTGAAAAAATTGAGTGTATCCCTCTTTTTAAGTGACAGTCTGATTAGTTAAAGGAGGTCTTCACAGTTGAAAGTGATATTGAGGAGGAGGTGTTGTGTAACATATTGGGAGATACCTTTCTAAACCAAATTCATGTGCACAATGCTACGCTCCTGGAGCACTTTGTGCACACCATAATTCGCACCTCCCGACATCATGACTAGGGGATGAGGGTAGCAGAATGATTGGTACGACCAAAATTCCTTCACCGAGTGAATGTAGCCATTGTTGGTCTCAACAATTATCTATGGAGCAAGCTAATAGGAAATTCCATTTACATCACTTTTATTCCTTAGAACGGAGCCCTAAAAGAAGCAGTGACTCTCCTACGCGTGGGGCTAGTGAGGAACAACACGAGGCTATTTACCCAGTTTCTGCAATCACATGAGAACTTGCTTTCACCTACCCAAATAGAGTGCCTCCAAGTGGTTATAGAGGCTATTCGTGTGTTGATGTTCACCCTCTATACATGAAAAGAATTTCCTGTTTTGATATTACCTAGTTCCCCGTCTATATGTAATCGACAAAAATTTTGTATTTCCAGCAGTACATATATATAATAAAGTATAGTGTTTTGTACTTATGGTATTGATTCTCTATATTATGAGAAATTTTTTCTTGATTCTAGTTTAATTCTACTACATGTGGATGACATTTTATTTTTTTCGTATAAGTAACCTTTCCCGGTTTATCTAAAATGCAAATATATATGGTAACATGCATGATAACTTGTTAATTTCTTTGAGAATGCATTCCTACGGTAATGTGGGGAGTTTGTAGAACTGTGTAAATCACTACTATCATTATAGGAACCACTTTGATTCTTGCCCGACTTTGAAAAACTTTTTAAATTATCATTGGCGATCTTTTTAATAGGTTCATGAACATTGTGTACGAACTGCTAGAATTTTTGAAATAAAGAATTAAAATATATGAAGAGTTACAATAAAGATGTAGAACACTGTTGGGCCCAAGAAATAGACAAGTAAAGAACTTGGGCAGCAAAGTGGGAAGTTAGGCGGATAGATGAAAACACTGCCCGAGTTAGATAAATTCAACAAAACACCGCCCAAATAAAGACTTAGCCAAAATTTAACATGGGGGTCCTAGTTTACAAAGGGTGGTCCCAAAATTTAGACAACAATGTACACATTGCACACTTAGGAGGAAAATAGAGAGAGAAATAGAGAAATGGAGAGGGAGACAAATCTAGATACAAAGAGAAAAAAAAGAAAGATAGATAGAGATACAAAAATAGAGGTATAGATATAAAGGAATAAGTATGAAGAGACGAAGAGATGGAGAGGAAGAGAGATAAATAAAGAGATGAAAAGAGAAGAGGAGATACATAGATAGATATAGTCACATAAAGAGAGAGATAGAGAGATAAAGAGAAATAGGAAACAAAGACATATATATATAAAGAGAGAGAGAGGTTGAGAGATCAAGAGATAAATAGGGAAAGAGGGAGAGAGGGGGGAGGTAATAGGGATAGAAAAAATAATGAGAGAAAGGTAGGGAGATGGAAATAGATAGAATAAATGAGAGGAAGAGAGAAGGGAAAACAAATATAGAGATAAATAGAGGAGAGAGGAAGAGATAGATTTATAGATAATAAAAAGTATAAAGATAGAGAGGGATATAAAGATATAAATAGATATCTCTCTTTCTCTTCTATATTTCTCTATAATATATCCCCCATATGTACCTCTCCCTACCTCTCTCTCTATATATCTCCCTCTCTCTACCTCTCTCTATATAACTTCATATCTCTATATTTCTATCCCTCCATCTCTCCCTCTCTCTTTTTGTCTCCCTCTTTCTATCTATATTTCTCTCTCCCCCCTCTACACATTTTCATCTCCATATCCATCTCTATCTCTCCCTATCTCTATCTCCTTACCTCTCCTTACATCTCTTTCTCTATTTCCCCTCTATCTTTCCCACTCTCTCTCTCTCTCTCTCTCTCTCTCTCTCTCTCTCTCTCTCTCTCTCTCTCTCTCTCTCTCTCTCTCTCTCTCTCTCTATATATATATATATATATATAGATATATCTCAACATCCCTCACTCAAACATACACACTCCTTGTTTCTCCTTCATTATCTATATATCTATATCTCTTTCACTCACACACACACACACACTCATTGTTTCTCCATCCCTATCTCCATCTCTATCTCTCTCCCTTTCACCTTTTCCCCCTCTATTTCTAGCTTCCTATCTCTCCCTCCTCATCTCTATTTATATCTCATCATCTTTTACTCCATATCTCCCTCCATCTCTCCTACTCTCTCTTTATATATATCCATCTCTATACATCACTCCCTATATCTTTATATTTATCTCTCCATCTCCCCCTCTTTCATTGTCTCCCTCTTTCTATCTCTCTCTCTCCTTCTCACTCTTCCTCTTCCTCTCTCTCCCCTCTCTCCCTTTATATTTATCCCTCTTTGTCTTTGTCTTTGTCTCTCTCTCACACACACTATCTTTCCCAAATTATATTTATCTCTCTATCTCTCCTTTATATCCTTATTTTTCCTCTCCCCCTCTCCCTATCACTTCCTCTTTCTATATCTCTCTAATTCTCTCTCCCATATCTATTTCTCTTCCTCCATATACCTCCCTCTCTATCCATTTGTGCATATCTATCCCCCTCTCTATCTCTCTCCATATCTCTCTCTTACTCATACACACACTCCTTGTTTCTCTCTCATGGTATCTCTCTCTTACTCATACACACACAATCCTTTTTTCTCTCTCCTAGTATCTATAGCTATATCTCTCTCTCTCCATATTTAAATTCTTACATATCTCCCTCTATCTATATCTCATTATCTATCCATGTCTCTCTATCCCTCTATTTTTCCCTCTCTCTGGGCAGGTTCAAAGTGGCCAACTTTTTTTAAAAAAATTGAAAAGCCATAATGCGATCACATTATAATGCAAGTGTGTTATAACACACTCGCATTATAGCTTTGGTGTACCAAGCCTAAGACTCGTCCACACCGAGCCTATAATGCATTCGCGTTATAATGCGAGTGCATTATGACTGTTTATAAGAAAGAAAAACAACATTCATCATTTTTACTTTTGTGTTTCTCTCCAAGCCCACAACCTTCAAACCCTTAGAAGCGTGCTCACATTCTTGGAGACAAAATTCTTCCTCAAATCATTGTTGAGTCTTCACCAAAATGGCACCATGACGTCAGGGAGTGTTAGGAGTAAGTTTTGTTTGTTTTTTTTGTGATTTTGTTTCTAAATAGGTAGATTTAATAGGCAAGAGGGAAATTGATGGTAACCAAAGGATCTCAAATTGGAAACTTTTTTAGGATGTATGCTTGCATATTTTATAATTATGTCAATGTAATTGGCACTAAAAATGCATGTATGTTGTGGCACCAACCTTTGAGTCACATACGTTTGCAACCTATCATGGGTTGAAGTTGGCTCAATCTAAAGGCATTACAAAGGTGTGTCTTGAGGAGGATTTGTTAAATATTATCAACAATTTGAAGAAGTCTTTGGCCCCCTCTTGGAGTGTTGAACCCCTTATTTTGGATGCCATAGAAATTTTTAATTCATTTGATGAATTTTATATTTCTCATATTTTCAGGGAGGGCAATGGTCTTGCGGATGTCTTTGCTAAGTTTGTAATTAGTGGCTATAGGTTTTTGGATGTGGATGATCCCCTTCCTATTGAGGCACTTGCTTATCTTAATAATGATTACCAAAAGTGCTAAGTTGGATGGTGGCTTCATGATGATTTGTGTTCACATGACCCTATTCACATGGAAAATTATCAGTGAGTTGGATCATTCTTAGACTTATGGTAATTCGAGTAACCTCTATATGGGGCGTCCTTCAAGGTTAATAATGACTCTCTGCCACCATGTCGTTGTCACATGGATTGTGGGTATTTCCTTGCCTTTATTCTCAAGGCTTCTCCTAATTGTATGTGAAGTCCTCAAGCTCTTGGATTTTGCTAAGTTTGTGATCATGGGTGGAGATAGAAACAGGGCGGAGCCATTTTCCTGTGACACCTTGAAAACTATATTTGAAGTTTGGAAAATATTGTAGCAGGGTGGGCTAATGCCATACTTGGAGCAGCTCCATGGGAATGATCCACAGGCTACAGAGTCATTTGTCAAGGGATGGAATAATAGGGTTCTAAAGTTCGGCGGTACTGAATTTGATATCAATGAGGACTTCATAGCGAACATTATTGGTCTTTCCACAGAGGGGAAAAAGGTATATAGAGATAAGAAGGAATTTAATGTTGCATTGCAAATTTTCTTTAAAGGGGATGAAGAAATGAAGCTCAAGCGTACTAAAAGTAGTGGCTACTTGCGCAACTCCATCAAAGCTCTATGGGGAGATGTCGCTAAAGAATTGATGAGGTACATAACCTTAGAAGGTCAGTTCTATACTATTAATGGTTATCACTTTGATCTTTTGAATCATTTTCAACATAAGAAGAAAGTTTCCTTTCCTTTCTATCTTTTGGCTTCTTTGGAAAGTTGTCTTAAGGATCATAAAAGAAATCCTAAAAATCCTATGCTACATGTTGGTTCAATTCTTCTAATTACAGATTATGCCAAGGCTTATGTGGTTCCTAAGTAGCTTGAAAGGGCTCCTAAAGTAAAGAAAAAGAATTCGGCCTTGGAGTATGAGACTATGTCAGAGGAACTGGTGACTAGTCTGAAAGGGAAAAAGAAGAAAGTGGTTTTGGAGGAGTCTGATTCGGAAGAGGATGAGGATTATGTTCTTGGCTCTATGGCTTCTATGGAAGTTTATTCACATCCCCCTGCTCCGAGTAAGAGTGGTAAAGGTAAATCTGCTCCTGATCAGATGGAATATGAGACTTGCAGTGAGGAGGGGGTTGGTGTGAAACCATGTAAAACTGGGTTAGATGCTCCCTCTACCCTCTTGAAAGAAATGATTGATGTTGTTGGGGATGTGACTCCTTTGCACCCTATTTTGAGGTTGAAGAGAAAGAAAGGACTAAAGGATGGTAGCAAAGAGTTGGCTACGTGGTCTGGTAGCCCTATGCAAGAGGAGCCTGTTGATTCTCCTCTGAAGGTTGGTAGTGGGTAGGACACTATGGAAATCCCTAATGAGGGGTTGGAGAAGTAGAATAGAAGGAGGGCAGTGGCTGAGGATATTGTGAGCTCTCTTCATAAAATACAAATGTCGATGATTGGGCTAAAGGAAAATAGGTTTTAGAGTGCCAAGAAATGAATAGTGTTTCCCAAGAGGGTGAAGCAGAGGCCACAGATGTGTTGAATTTTAATAGGAAGGATTTGCCTAATGTTTTGGGTCTAGCGAAGGAGGGTATTGTTTCCTCATTTAGATTATTCAAATGGGCTTTTCATGAGCTTAATATTACCAATTTGAGGGTTTGAGGGGTTGTGAGCAAAGTTGGGGAATCTTCGCAGTCTTCTCTACAGACTCAAGTTGACTAGCTATTTGATGCTTTAAATATTTTTTTTGAGGAGATGCTGAAGCTGAAGCAAATTTTTGAACAAATAATTATTACCTTGGAAAAGTAGATGGAATGGGTTAACATGAAGTTGGATAATGTTGTTGAAGTGACTAAATCTGCTATGAGGAATGAAGCTAAGGGCCTTACTATTATCAATGAGATGGCTAAGAAATGGATGGAGGGAGCTCCTGGTGATAAGGAAGATGTTGGGGATAGGCAGGGGGTGGAGGAAGCTTCAGTTGGTAAGGTTGTTGGTTGATAGGATGTTTTGATTAAAGAGGTAAATTATTTGGGGCCCAGTGCTAGAACTTGCAACAAGACTAAGATGCAAGCTAGGGTCCATGTCAAAGAGATTTATAAAGTTATGGATGTGCATTAGAAGATAATTGAGAGTGACATGGAAGCTGCTAATATTCTGAAGAATATGTAGTTTTTTTGTTTTTGTTCCTCCTTTTTGGCAATTGTCTTGCTGATGTTTTTTTACGTATTGGCTATTGCTTGATCTGTTTGTTTATCTTTTGAAACAACTTTCCTTTTTTGTAAAAGGTTTCGAGGGCCCTTCAAAGCCCACTTTACCTCTAATCAAAAACATTTGAGTCACATAAATAAATCAATTCTTAGGACCATTGTCAATAGGAATTTGATTGAAAAAAAATTGTTGGAAAAATGACTTACGTGAGAATTATGTGTTTCAAAATAGAATAGATCTTCATTTCCTATTTGAAGTAATAGTGCTTAAGAAATTGTTAAAAATTATTTATCCAAATGTTTTTGGCCCAACAGATGTGAGTTCTATGAAAAATATTGTTAGTATGTTGTACATTCATTGGTGATGCTTCTAAATACACTTGAATTTATTTTATATATTCAAAATCTAATTTTCTCACTAAGTTTAAGGAATTTGAAGCCTTAGTTGAAAGAAAATAGATTAAGATAAAGGTGTTGATATTTTACAATGCTGGTGAATATTGTGTCAATAAATTTGATGAATTATCTATGAATACAAGTATTGTTCAATAGAAGACTCCACCTTACACATAAAAAAAATAAGGTAGCAAAAAGAATGAACCAAACCTTAATGAAAAGAGCTAGAAGTATGTTACGCATTATGCAACTAAATTGGTTCATTTGAATAGATATTGTTTGGATAGTTTATATTTATTTTCAATAAGTTAGTTTCATGGTTAAGGATATTTGATTGTTAGGATTAAGTTCATGTGCCTCAAGAAAAGCAATGTAAGCTAGATCCAAAATCTTAGAAATGTATCTTTGTTAGCTATGATGAGAATTTTAAAAGTTATATCCTCTAACCCAAAAAATAATTATTTCAAGAGATGATTTTTAGAGAATTTAGTGCTTAATCAAATGAAGAACAACAAAAAGAAAAATATAGAACAAAAATAATATATCTTGAGACAAAAATAGAAAATCAAGAAGATACACATGTGAAACAAAATTTGCATGGATCAAAGGATGCAGAAGAATAAGATATTTCATAAGATATTTTAGATGATGATTGGCATGATGAGCACATAGAAGGAAAAGTAGTTCCCATTACTCCTACCTTAAAGATATCTACCATTACTCCTACCTTAAAGATATCTACAAAAAAATGAAATCCAATTGGTATATCACACCAAATTTATGTTGTGCATTTATTTTGTTGAGTACTAGTGATGAACCTAGATTTTTTAGGGAGGCTCTCTCTTTGAAGGATAGTGAGTCTTGGATGTAGGCCATGAAGAGGATATTTTGGCCTTGGATAGTTGTGACACCTGGGGTCTTGTTAGATTTCTTAAGGGAAGAAATACCATTGGTTGCAAGGTGTGTACAAAAATAAATTAAATGTAGATGGTTAGTTACATTGGTATAAGCACAAACTGATAACTAAAGGCTACTCCAAAGAGAGAGAGTTGATTTCAACAAAACTTTATCTCCTGTTGTTAATTTATCTTCTAGTAGATACTTTTTCTATATCGATGCAACTTTTTATTTTGAGATTGAATAAATAGATGTTAAAATTGATATCTTGTATGGGGATATTGTGGAGGATATTCATATGTGGCAGCTTATGATTTTTTTGTGAAAGGGAAGGTGATTTTGGTCTATAGGTTGAAATAATCATTGCATGGTCTAAAATAGTCACCTAGGATATGCTACCAAAATTTTGATATCTTCACATTAATTTTGGGTTTTGTTAGGAGCAAGAACCATCATTGTGTTTATGTTGATATTATTGAGTATCATATACTAACCATTGTCTTATATGTAAATGATATGTTGTTTATTGGTAAATTGATTATTAGGGATCTCAAAACTTAGCTTTGTCACATATTTGAAATGGACTTGGGGGTTACAAAGTATATTATTGCGATGGGGATCAGTAAAGACCAAGTAAACAAAAACCTTTGGCTAAGTCAAAGTAAGTATGTTTATGGCAGTTTAGTATGCATGATTGTAAATAAATGAGTATAACATTTCCTAATAGCACTCAAATTACTTTAAACATGTGTCCTAAATTGAATCATAATTTTTAAGGGATGTCTAACTTTTCTTATGCTAGTGTTCTTGGTAGTTTGTTGTATGCAATGGTTTGTACTAGACTAGATATTCCCAAAACAATATGGGTCTTGAGCAAGTTTGTGTTTAAATCTAATAGAAAGTATTTGAATTTAGTTAAGAGGTTATTTAAATATTTTTATAAAAATTCTATTATTTTTATGTTATCATGGTAATAATGATCTAGACAAGTCATTAGACACACAGGGATTTTTTGATGTAGATTGGGCAAGTGACTTGGATAGTTGAAGGTCCAATAGTAACTGTGTTTTCTTTGTTTGGAGGTGAAGTGAGTTCAATGAGTAAATGAAAACCCATATTTTCTTTGTCCACCTCCAAAGCAAACTATATAGCTACTACGTATTTCTCTAAGAAAGAAAATTGGTTACAAAGACTTTATATAGGTATTGATTTTGATTGTAGGATTGTTAGAATTGGATATGACAGATAGTACTATTTGTTTAGCCATGAATCTCATTCATCATGTTCTTACTAAGAATGTTGAGCTAGGAATCCCATATATCACTATATTTTTTATTTCCTATGGATGTATTTCTAATGTATAATGCCAAGTGCAAGAATGTTAGGATTAAGGTGTCATTTATCTTGTAATCTTATGTATATTTTATGTATCTTCAACACTTTTGGAAAGTGTTCATAGTTTCCTAGGGTGTAATTAGAAAATAATTGTGTTTGTAAATGTGTCTCAACCTTGCTTCTAATGTTAAGATTACAAAAAAAATGTTTTTTAAATATAAAATAGAAAAACTCAATTATTTGGGCTCTAGAGTTTATTTTTTTATAAAATAAATATTTATGATTGTTGGGCACCACCTATGGGGGCTTCTTTTGTATACATCTCTTTGAGTACTTTAATTTTAAAAAAGGGGGCTCAATCAACCCATTAGATGAAAATTTATGGCCTTCAAATATTTTGCATAAGAAATATGAAATGTTGTTGGACACATAAAAGAGTTGGTAAAGGGGAGTTACATATGTTAGTCGACTTGTTATGCTTGTTATGACAAGTTTCTTAAGGAGTCTTTTCTTAGGGGGTCATTTGGGCACCACTTTTTGGGTTGTTTGGCTCATGGTTTTCTAATTACCATTTAATTGTTTCAAGTTTTGTATCTCCTATATATTAGGTGTTTGAGATGGAGGGTGTGTGTAGAGTTTTGTAGATATTGTTCACTTGTCAAAATTTCTCTAGATCTCTTGTTGGTAATACGACTATGAAGGTTTTTTCTGCAAATGTATTGTAATGTGGTTTACTAAACAATACATTGAGCTACTTTGGATTGTGAGATTCTTATCTAAAGGGTTCTCCCCATGTACATGTTTGTTATGGTATAAGTTTATTTTATGTTTAAATGTTTTTTTTTCTTTCTATATTTTTTACAAGATTAAAATTTGCTCTCCCCTTGAAATAATAGTGTAGAAAGTGTTTTTGTGTAGCCTTCTTTCTTTCAAATTTGTAATTAATATTCTTTGAGAATCTTGAGATTAGTAGTCATATGCATTCATGAAGGAGGTGAAGTTAGCAGTGATAATTGTGAATCTATTTTTAATAAATTTCTTATCGTGGACATAAGAATTGAGCAATGGAGCATATTACATATTGTTGGTGGGTCCCATATGAATTGGGTGATGATTTTGGAGTATTACATTGTTATATAAACTATTATGGAGTTACAATTCAAAGATTTTGTCTATTATTAGTATGGAGATAATGTTTTATATTCGTGGCTCATTGGAAGTTACATTTACTATTCTTGAAAGAGTGTTCATTTTAGATGTAGGATGATGAGGTATAAACAACCTCATTTTTATACTAAGCTAAATACCCATCTTTGTTCTTACCAACCACTTTAGTCATGCCAATTTGTTTATTTTTAGGAGCAATAATTGTTTACTTTTTATGAAATGATGTATAAATCTTTATTTCTAAAATTGATTGGAATTAGCTAACTAATGTTGATATAATGGTATAGACTTTAAGTAATTTTATAGGACTTATGCACGACTGATGTATGGAGTGGACTTCAAGCGGTTGAAGTTAGAGCACTAAAATTTTGGGCGCCAGAAATTTAGGCATGCATAGTGGAACAATTTCCTTTAAAGCTTTATGTTAATTTTTTGTTTAAGACTTTATGGCTCCACTCAAAGCCTTTATTATGTTTTATGTCACGAACATCAATTAGTTGGTTAGTTCTAATTCTATTTAAGAATTTTTCAATGGTATTCTCCCGCCATCTGGAAATCAGGATTTTGTAGTAGTATAGTATATATATGTGTAACTACCAAAACAAGGATATGTTGTTATGATATATTTTGAATATTGTCTAGTTATGCTATATGTGTTGTTACACTTTTATGATATGAATAAATAAGTATTACCAATCTTATTCCAAGTAATTTGGTTCTGAGTAATGGAAGTGTTATGAATGGATTACCTTGAAGTTGTGAAAGTTCCACATGTGATTTGAGTTAATCGTACGAACGCCCAAGAGCTGGCCACTTGAGGGATCTCATAGAATAGATAAGTATTTTTATTGTCAATGTTGTTATTTCCATTTTGTGTATGTTACATTTAGATAAACATTACTTTGTTTTGAGCTCTTTCATGTGTTCCTATAGGTCGTAGTTTTAAGTTTATGATCATTAACTTTTCTTTACTTGGAAATTTTAGAGCACCCACTTCTGTTGTTAATTACAAGTTGTAAGTGAACTTTCAATTACTAGTTAGTCGTTAGCAATTAGTCGCCTTTGTTTGGATTTCATAGTTTAACTGAAAGTGTTGATTCTTAGATAATTTACATGCTTTCTAGAATAGAAATTTGAATGCTTTCTAGCTTTAACAATTTCGTGCTTTCTAGTTTAATTTCTATTTTTGTACATTTCAAAATTTAGAAAATCTTACTAATAGAGATGGCCAAAATATCCCATATTGCATATAGCCTTTGGAAACTACTAGATCGACATAATTGACATATTTTTAACTAAAGTGTTAGGACCTTACAACAGGTTGTCACTTTTTGTCTTCGTTGTCAGGGACACTTCTTTTCTAGTGTTAATAGGAGACTGCTTGGATACCTCTTTTAGAAAAAAAATAGTTGCTAGGATCCTTTTTATACATGGTTAGGAAATGAGGTCCACACGGGAGATACCTACCAAAAACCCCCCCAAAATATGTTCCAACCACAAGCAGGTTGGTAGAAGTCTAAGCTAAAGAACTTATTGACCAATTGATTGAGCATGATCAACCTGAGACCTCCTAGCATATTCCTGAGTCCTTCTAGCATATCCCAAAAACTCAACCATTAGAGAAAACCTTTGAAGAAGAAATCATTCCTATTGACATCATGCCTGATAACAATAATGATAACCCTTTCAATGAAAGGAGAAGAAATCGTAGAGATGGTGATAACGCAAGAGCACGAGAATTTACCTATCTTATTGCTCTCAATGAAGATGATGATACACTCATGGAAAAAATTTCACCATCCATTTTACCAACCTTCATAGGCTTATCCTCTAAAGACCCTGACCTATTCCTTTTTGAGTTTAAAGTTTTGTGTCAGACGTATAACTACAAAAATGATAACAAAAAACTAAAACTCTTCCCCTCTACTTTGAAGGATGTTGCAATGTGTTGGTTCATGGGATTAGCTTTAGGGTCGATATCCACCTAGAACAATATGGAGTCTTCCTTTTTTGACAAATACCAAAGTTATTATAGATTCAGCGATAGGAAAGAGGAGTTTTTCAAATTGAGGCAAAACGAAGATGAAAGCCTAGAAGATTACCTGGATAGGTTCATCTTCTTATCTAAATGATGTGGGGAAGAAGCCATAAGCCTGGAAATTCTGAAGACCACATTTCTCAAAGGACTTGATGAAGATGCTAGGATATGTCTAGATTTAATGGGAAAAGGAGATGTGTCCCAACTTGGAATTGATGATATCACTGATTTATGTCAAAATTTCTCACATACTTGAGGAGGTATTCATAAATCTAGTCTTTTTAGAGGGTCCAATGAAATAGGTAAACTGCGTGAGGAAATAGAAAATATCAAAACTGACATTCTTGTTCAACTAAACACCATGTTGGATGGAATACAAGCCAAAACACGTAATCCTGAGGCCTTATCCATCTATTGTCCTAGGTGTCGAAACAAACATCTATTAAGAGAATGTCCTTTAGACAAAGTTGACGTTTTCCAAGTTTGTGAAAAGATTCATGCTACTGATCAATGTGAGATCCTAAATGCAATAAAAAATCCAAGAAAATGACATCTCACACTAAAGAGGAGATCAATATTGTGAACCAAAGACCTGGAGGGAATTTCTCTTATGGCCAAAATTCAAATCCCTCCTAGCGACCCCCAAATAATTGGAATAATAATTAGTGGGCGGCACCTTAGCCTTAAGAACCACCTAATTGGGACCTTACCCATGGGAACCACTTGAATAGGTCAACCAGTCCTGGGAAAACCCCCAATGGCCAAACCAGACTCAATAACAATGGTACCCTCAAAATCATGCACCTTAATGGAATCAAAATCCAAATCAATTTTATACTAGGCCAAGGAGGATGCCTAATCCATAGCAGAACCTTTTACCAGCTCCTCATAACCCTCAACAAAATGAGTAGGTCAACCAACCTCAACTCTCGGCACAACCTATTCCTAATCCAAATAATAATCATCAAAATAGCTCAGTGTATTCGAAAGAACAAGAAAACATGACTAGACTTAACACTATCCATTATGGAAATCTGCAATTGAGGTCAGGAAAAATACTCTAGCATCCTACCATAGTTGAGATCCTGAATGAACCGAATGAAGAATCTTTTGATAGGACTAAGACACCTTCCATACCTGCAGAGTGAAACCCAATGAGTAATCAGGACAAGCCTCTTCCACAATCCTCATCTAGAACTCCCGAGTTACCTCAAGAAGAGGATGGCAAGTGTTCAACAAATCTTTTAAAGGATGATTCCATCTTGAAAAAGAAAACTCAAGCACCTTTTCTTGAACATCTTAAAGCAATCATCTTGAAAATCCCTTCATAAATTCCCTTATCCACTAAAATCGTGCTAATACAAGAAATTAAGCAACTCCAAATTGAGGTTCCTTTGTTACAAGCGATTAAAGAAATTCTTGAACTAAACCATCTAATTAAACAGTTGTGCATAAAAAACACCAAGAATCAAACCAAAACAGATTAACATTGTGCACATAAATTAATATCTAGTTGACCTTCTGGCTGGAAAAACTTTAGCCCCAAAATATGATGACCCTAGTAGTCCACTCATAACAGTGACAATTAATGAGGTAGCAATGCCTAATGCGATTGTGGACTTAGGAGTAGCCATTAATGTCATGACAATGGATGTTATGGAAAAATTGAGACTCACTGATTTGTGTCCCACAACTACCATATTGCAAATGGAAAATCAATCCATCACTATTCCCAAAGGTGTCATAGAAAATATTCCTATTAAGGTCAATGGTTGGGAATATCCAGTAGACTTCCAAATAACCTAGTCCCTCACACCCAAGGATAGTTATCTGATAATATTAGGTAGACCGTGGTTAGCTACAGTTGCAGCCAAGATTGACTGTAGAGCCAAAGGAATGACCATCTCACATGGTCCCAATAGCAAACACTTATTCATGTATCCCCCCACTCAGTCTGTTGAACATAACCAAGTTTGGGTTGATGAACCATATAGTGCTAATAAACAAGAGAATCTAGCCTCACTTGCTATGGTAATCATTAAACAACATAGTGAAGAGTTGGAAGATGAACTGGAAAACAATATGCAAAATCTTACTATAGCCTCAAGTGATGAAGAAATTCTAGAAGTGGAAGAGATTTTAGGGCATCAAATCAACATTGATCACACTAAATTTGATTACACCAACTTTATAGGGTTACCTTGTCCCCTAGCTAATATCATTCTGAGAATGGATCACTCCTTTGAAGATATTTCTAGACTCCACAGAAATATACCACATAGATTTCCTCTCAACACCTTAACCAAAGAAGTTCATACTATCACCTCCAACTACCCAGGAGTCAAAACCCTCATGTTACTACCAAGAAAAACTTTAAATATTAACAACTGGTTGACAGAGTCAGAAGAACTCAAATTGTTTGATGTTTTGATAAATAGATCTACAGATTTTGTTTGGGATTATAAAGACTTGAGAGGAATACACCCAAGTTTTGTACCCATCACATCTATATTGAAGATGTTAGACTTGTTCGCCAACCACAATGAAGACTCAACCCTGCTTTTAAAGAAATTGTTAAAACATAAATTGAGAAACTCATGTAAGTAGGATTTGTTGATGGTGTTTTCTGCACAGCAACAACTCAGACAGAATGCAATATTCTATCTCTCTTGAAAGGTAATCCTCAATAATAAATTACTGAAAATCACCCCAAGGTCTCTCGGGTGTTAGGTCATAACAATGCATAAATAGCTCAGATAATATGTGAAAATGCTGGTAATCACAAGGGGACCTTACTACAAGCAAACTGGATCTTTCAACTTATCAGATCTAACAATATGATGATCTTCAAACCCTAAATCTAACCGAATAATAAAGAAATAGCAAAAGATAAGGGTGCAAGGAAGTGATAAGATTTAAATTACTGAAAGGACAAACAATGTAAATAACATATATTTGAAATGGACCTATCTCAAATAACCAGTTCTCATTCCGACCCACAAAGCAATCTCACAAGAACGGTGCAATCTTCTGAGGAATTCAGATTTTCAAATCATAGACATGCATCTACAATCGAACTTAAGCACATTGAATATACGGTCCAGGTTGACTTTGCCAGCCTACTACAATCAGATAGTTACTGGGAGTATAGACCAGAGATAGCTACAAACATTCCAAATATGAAATCATAAACATCATTTATCCAACTGAAACTAATCTATTTCCGAATACTAAACCCTAAATCTTCAAGCAATTTAAAAGATGGAACAATAAGAACCATGCACGATGAAATAACACAAAGGATTCCACCAGGAAAACCACAATGTCTCCAATTGTATTAATCACCAAAATCTGCAACAATTCAACTGTTCTGATACAGTATTTGCTTCAAGAAGAGACTAAGAAATTCTAACTACTCTTGCTTATCTCTATTACTGCTTAGCTAACCGATGTCTAACCCTTACAATGAGGCAAGAACGCCTATTTATAGCAAATTCCCCCCAAGACATGTCGGCCCAGCCAAACATTTTTCAAAATAATAAAACCGCCAAAATAGGTCGGCCAAGGAAACGAACTAAGGCACACATTAAATGCCATCATCCAAGTCGGCTCTGACACAGTCCCCAAGGAAGTTCGGTCCAATGCATGCCCCATAGTAATAGGGAAGCACAAATCTCAAAATGAGCATTAACTGTCGCCCCCTTTATCCTTCTTCTGTCCGGATGACCCTTGGACCCTTAAGAATATCCCATCCAACTCAGCAATAGGTGGCAATGGCAAAACCCTAAGTCGGCATTTAATGGAGTCTACTTCCTCCTTGGACCGTTCAACAATCTTGTTCCAATCCTCCCTGTTGGCCATGTATCTATCCATCACTGCCATGTAGGTGGTTGCATCATCAAGTAGGTGGCCAGTGACAGCTTCATCAGAATCTGGGGCATAAATTTCATGCCACCACTCCTTCAATTGATCCAAGCTCAGATACTTGGGAGCTATCTTCTTCCTCCCTGTCATTACCTCAAAGAAGGCAAGGCATCCATCATAAACTACAGTAAGCTCCCCATCAATTTGCCTCTTTCTCTTTAAAATTTTCTTCAAAGCCTTCTGCCTGATCTGCAGCGCTTCGAACCACTCCCACGGTTCATCCACCCTTGAGGAAGGAAGGATTCCATCTTTAGCCAATTGATCCTTGCCATGTCCCAAGATAACCTTCAATTTCTGCAGCAGGAGATCCATATCATTCTTATCCTGGGACAGAATATACTCCAACAGCTCCTTTACCCGGACTGCATCCTTCCCTACAGATAAAACTGTCTTGATAGCATCATCTCCTTTTGCTTGTACACTCATCAACCAGTCCGTGGTAGCCTGAGCAGAGGTTTTCATCTTTTCAATTCCAGAAATTGTCTCCTTAGGCAGAAAGCCAGGGGTAGCAGATGAAGAAGGGTGAAGTGACTGCAAAGGTCTCATAACCTCCTCCAAACACTTCCTTAACCGTTCATTCTCCTTCTTTAGCTCATGTTTAGTTTGGGTCTCCTTTTTCAACCTATCCACAATTACGGCGCTGGATCCCTCAAACTCCTCAATATCCTGCTCCATGGAGGCCGACCCGAGGTTGATTGTCTGGACATTATAGTCCTGGCTTGTAATATCCTCCCTCGTTTTATCCGCTGCAGGGGTGGCAATGTGGACTACCCTATTGTGCGCTTCATCCCTTTCCACCCGGGAGATGACCTTTGCAGCCTTCTTCTTCTTTCCTTTGCCAATTTTCGACAACATTTCATCCCAGTCCGGGGCTACAGGGTCAGTCCGGATTTCTTCCACTCCGGCATTCTCCGGCTCCTCTGTCACTTTCTCTTCCTCTACAGTTGTTGCCTTATCATCCTCCTTCTCTGGAAGTTGCTCACCTGGATCCACCTCTTCAAGTTCTGCCTCTTGCTGCACCGGTGAGGGAGTCTTGGCAGGGATATTCTCCTCTGGCTCTGGTGATCCGCGGCCTTGGTCAATCTCCGGAGAATCCTCATATTGCACGAACGCAGAAGTGTGTCCTTCTTCTGTTCCCACCTCAAGCTCAGCCGCCTCACTGAAAAGTGTTCCTTCCTTGAACTGTTCTGCCTCCCCGCTAGTTTCATGCTCATCCGGATTCTCCGGTTCAGGTGCGCTTGGTGGCGGAGAAATAGACTTTGGTGGCTCTCCAACCGGTAACTTTGGGGAGGAGTCCCTCTGCTGTACAGCATCCTTGGGAGAGGGAGTCCTTGATTTTCTTGTGTAGACCTTGGTTTTTTCCCCTCCGGAACTCTCCACATCGACAATTGGAGGTTCATCCTCCGAAGCAACCTGATCTTTCCTCCTGGCGGTCCTTCTCGTCCTAGCTTTCTTAGGTGGTGGAGGAGCATCCTCCTCTTCAGCTTTCTCCGTTTCTTCCTCATCAGAGGACTTGCTGATTGTCAGAGTCTTCCATCTTCTCTTTCCCTTCGGCTTCCTCTTTGTTTCAGGTTCAGCCCCTTCCTTAGGACCTCTGACTTTTATCTTGAATGGCGATGTTTTCACTATTTTCCCTTTGGCGTCGTCTTCCTCGGATTCTTCAGAAGTTGACATGGGATTGAGATTTCCCATCAAGTCAAAAGTACAAGTCACCTTTGCACTTTCCAATTCCCAGATTTTATGCTTTATCCACGAGGAAGTGAACTTCATGACAGGAGCCATCAAATCCTCCAGCTCTGTAATTTCATTCTCGTTCTAGTCAATATCTCCGGTTGGCCTACCCTTCACCGCATCATAAGCGTGGTCTTGCACCAGTTTTCCGTCATCATCAAGCTGATCCAGAATCAGTTTAACATTGTATTGCCTAATGGCCTCCACCGGCAACCTAGAATATCTTTTCTTCCTCGCCTCAAGGTCATCTTTGATGTTGACCCAGTAGTCTTCTAGATCATCCTTGTGCCTATACTCCCGGGTAGCTCTCTTCTGAGCCTCTCCAGATATGTCAAAATTCATTCTTTTCGAATGGAAGGAGAATCCATAGGCTGCCAGTTCCTCCCCTGCGGTGTGAGCTGATTGGATAGACGGGCACATCTCTCCCACACCAATCCCAAGAGGGAAGTCTCCTCCGAAGCCTGTCTTGTGCTTCTCCTTCTTCACCACCGCATCAAATTCACAGATCTGTCTTACAACCTCCAGCAGCACAATGTGGTCAGTGGGATACCGAGGCAACCTGTAAGGGGCTACTGGGCATCCATCAATCCTGAGGTAAGTGAATGTAGGGAACTGGATGAACCATGCTCCGTAGTTCTTGATCAGTCCTTTGGCCCCATCGGATAATCTGAGATGCTCTGCATTCTGGAGTGTCCGGGTGATATGCATTGTAAATACATCATTGGCTTCTTGTAATCCTTGTGCCCGAGATACAACTCTGGATACACTTCATAAATTATACATGTCTGATTGTTCCCCTTGGATTCAGACCTTTGTAGGGGTAGGAGATGGCCAACACATATACTACATATGAGGACATAGTGAATCTCTTTTCCTCCAGGACATTTCTCAACTGTCTGTCAATCTCAGCACTGATTAGCGCGCCCATGATAGTTGGTCCCTTGACTAATTTTGGTGATCACATGGACCATCCAACTCTCTAATACCCCTGCGCTTCTCAATCCGGCCACCCTGCTCAGAAGTGTGATGGCATCATATACCTCTGGCCTGAATTTTACCCTGTGCAGCTGTTTGGGCAACTTCGAATGATGGGATTTTGGCTTCTCTAGCCACGAGTTGATTATCTGCTGAGCCTTGACTGGCTCATTCTCATAGTAGGTCCTGGCAGTGTCAATATTCAAGGCACACACTGAAGGAAGGTTCGGCATGCTGAAAGCTTGTGCAATAGAGGTCGGACTGAAGTTGGCCAAGACTCTCCCCTCGGTGCTGACCACTCTGTGCGTATCAAAATCGTATTGTCGGGCGCACTCCAAGATTAATTCATAACACTGCACTGCCGGAGGGAACCCTGCCACATGTACCAATCCGGAACTCATCATCCCCTGCCTTAGGAGGGCTGACTGATCCTTCTCGGCCATTCTCTGTTTGAACTCCTCATACCGCCAAGCACCAACATTAGTATCTGATACCTCAGTCCACAGAGAAGACACTTTGCTCTCAGAAAGCGGGTTCTTCATGTCCAATCGTAGTCGTTCTGTCTCAGAGATGGATGAAGCCCCTGCGCCACCCTTGGACTTACCAGCAGCCGCCTTGCTTGATTCAGCCTGCACATCAAAAATCATCATTAGTATTCAATTATTGATCATATTCCAATCCAAAAGGTTAGCACAAAATCATACAAATCAAACAAAATCTATTGCTAAAAGCTAATCCTTCGAGATCCGGAGAAATCAGATAGTCCGGGAAAATCACGCAAACCGGGAAAATACCGTCGGGGCGGAATTTCAGAGAAATCCGACCCAGACGGATTCCTGCTGCCAGAGCATCATTAGTCAAATAAATCGTTAGTGCAGATGAAAAAACAAAGGATAATCATTGAATTCACTTATTGGCAACAAGAAAGAAGCATCAAACAACCGTTCCCCTAATCCTATCACCGAAACATTTGAAAGGACACGATCAAACAGGAAATCCAGAAAAATCCGGATGGAACGGATTTTCGCGGACGACTTAAAATGTTCCGAAAAGGATCCCAGTCCGCGGAACAAACCCAAACCGGGAAAATCCGGAAGCAAGGAAATTCCGCGACGACTTCGGAAACCCGAGAAAACGACAGCACGCGAACCAAACCCAAACGACCACGGGATCCTCCCCACCTAAGCTCGAATGACCTAAGAACCGACGACAATCAATGAAATTCAGCGCGCAAAAGACTCCAAAGTCTCGGAAACTTGCAAAGGACCAATTCCCACATTAAAACGATGATGCCCTAAATCGAATAATCAAATCTCCGCCATTAAAACCAGAGCAAGCTTTAGGATCAAAGTAACGGCTAAGGATTTACCTAAAGCACTCGAATCTTAGGGAAGTCAACAAGATACAAGGACAAAACTGCTCAAAACAAAATGGAATCGTCGTTCTGGGCCCAAACACCGAAGACAAACCCCAACTTCGCACAAGATGGCGGATTCCGCACGGAAAGAACCAGCAACCAAGCCTAGAACTCCGTCTAAAGGATACACATGCAACCAAACGGACGGACAAACTCGCAGGACGCGAGTGATAGGGTTTCATCATACAAACGGGTCAAACCCCGACTCTATAAATATGAAATTAAAATCAAGCAAGAGCCGACCCAAATCTAATAATACCCAATTGGAAACCCTCAATCACCATGCAAGCAAAACGGAAGGGTAATGACCACATACCATGGATCAAAGCGGAAGAAATTCGAGCTTGAGAAGGCGACCTTCGCAGCAAACACGCCCAAGCAGCGAAAACACCAACACCGGCACTCAAGCAATCCTCACGCGAACAAATTAGGATCGATTCTCAAAACTCAGATAGAAATTCGAAATCGCCAGAGCAAAACAAGGGAGCAATGAAGTTAGAATGGCACTGAAAATGCCCTAAATCCGCCCTTATACCCGTCTGAGCGAAGGTACCTCAACCATTAATGCACGACAAGACATCTCTGACAAGTCCGGAAACCCGAGCCCCAAGCGGAATTTCGGAAAATCCCAGAATGCGCGGAAACACGGATTCCACGGAAATGCAGAAACCGGGGAAATGAGGAAGGTCGGGATTTTGGCAGAATCCGGGAAAATCCACCAGGACCGGAAAATCCCGAAGTAAGGCAAAAACCCGGAATTGGAGAATCCTGCCAGAAACGGACAAGGAACCAGGGTCCGGGAAAATCCGCCAGAGCCGGAAAATCCCGGATCCAGGTGAGAACCCGGACCTGGTGAAAAACTCATTTTCAATCAATTCAAACTTCAAAGCAGGGTCAAAGCCAGCAAGACTAACATGTCAAGACCCGAAAATGATAAATCCAATATAACCAAAGGTCAAAGACACCAAAAAGAGGGTCCCTACTCTAAGTGGGGCGTGTGTGCAAAAAAAACTACACAACAAATGGTGACTCTGCTGGGGAAATGCTCCTGAGCATTTCGATGACAAACTGGAATCATGAACCCAGAACTCATGGTTTCAACTCAAATACCCAGCCACCACCCTAATTTAAAACAAAGAAACTCCCAGCCATTCAGACATTCCTATACCGGGGTCTAAGTGTGTGCACATGCATTTATTACCTACCCTTAGTTGCAAGAAGAACCAGACATGGTATGAACAGGCTACGTGAAGATTCATACTCTAAAAGTAACCTAGATAGAGCATCGCTGCCAGTCAGGCGTCCATAGCCCCGACGAGATTATCGCTGTGATTCCCCTGAACATAGCTCTACTACCAGCCAGGCGTTCATAGCCCCGGTAGAGATATTTAGATCCTCCTGATAGGTTGAATTCAAACCTCATGATTTTTAATATATATTTTTTTTTTTGATATTTCTTCTCTTTGTACTCACTTCATTCAACCTGTGAACAGTGAAGTCCATACTCAGGGCTGAGAACCACAGTGGCACTAGAGCAGAAAAGGATTTTTCACCTGATTAGACCTTATAAAGAGCCTTTACAACTTCAGATATATTAAAGATTTAAAAGTATAAGACCCCAATATATTTCTGTTCAGACTGACTAGAAAACCTTTGCCTCATCATAAGGGAAAATGACATAGGTGAAAGAGCCCATACCATGGTGTTCTGGAAAGATGATCAAATTTTGTAAGGGAAATACTAAGAACATTAGACCTGCTTTGCCACCATTACCATACAGATGCACCCCCAACCCCAAAAGGAGAAAGGACCCACAGCAAGAGCAACGCAAACCAAAACAAACAAACCAAAGCAAACCTACTCTAACCAAAACAAGCAAAACAAACGAACAAAGCAACCTAAACTAACTATTTACAAAGCAAAGAGCTGAAAACAGCTTAAGACTGGAAATAATGCTTCAGATACTGCCCATTGACAGGCAGTGGTATGTCTTCTCCCGTAAGAGTCCTCAGACGGAAGGCATTATCTCCCAGTATTTCAGCGATCTGATATGGGCCCAGCCACAATTTATCAAATTTTCCATGGTTCCCTTTATGATCATGAGGTTTATCCCAATATAAGACAAGGTCAGAAATCCTGAAAGCTTTGACTTTAGCTCTCCTATCAAACCATCTCTTAACTACCCCCTGATGTTTGGCGAATTTTTCAAGGGCATTGTCTCGTTTTTCCTCAAGGTGCAATAGTTCTACCAACCTAGCCTCCCTTCTATCCCCTTCATCATAGAATTGATTTATAAACTGTAGAGTCGGGATCTTAAGTTGGATAGGGAAAACCGGTTCCAGACCGTACACTAAATGATAAGGAGATGTACCAATGGAGGACTTCACTCTGGTACGGTCTACCCAAAGAGCAAACCGAAGCTGGGTGTGCCAATCCTTTGGGTTCCTTTCTAACAGTTTTCGGATGACAGTCAACAGGTTCTTATTAGAGGATTCAGCTAGACCATTTCCCTGGGGATAATAATTAGATGCAAACTTCACAATAATGCCATGATCAAAGGCCCAGTTTGAGAATCTCAAAGATGCAAAGGCAGGCCCATTATCACAAACAACAGCAACAGGACATCCAAACCGATTGAGAATGGAAGATTCTAAAAAATCAATTACTACCTCTGATGTACACTGCCTACAAGCAAAAGCTTCAGTCCACCTTGTAAAATAATCAGTAATGGTGAGAATGTACCTGTGTCCTGCAGAAGATGGTGGATTGATGGGGCCTATGAAATCCATACCCCATTGAGCAAAAGGTTTTACCTCAATGACGGACTGGAGCGGAAGTGGTGCACACCTTTCTCTCGTTGCTGCAGTCTGACAAGTGTGACAGGTTCATACATGTTGATGAACATCTTTGAACAGTGTAGGCTAGTAATACCCTGCCCTCAAAATCTGATTTGCAGTAGCGATTGCAGAACCATGACCAGTACCATATTTCTCATGAAATTCATTCATTACCCTTTCAGCTTCCTGTTTCCCAAGACACCTCAAATAAATACCTTCATGATTTTTCTTGTACAGGACAGCCCCTTTCAGCATGAAACCGTCACTTTTCAACCTTAAGGCTCGCCTCCGTACTGCATTAAGGTGCGCTGGAGGTCGCTGATTCAGCAGATAATAGACTATATCATCATACCAGCCCTCTGGGGAAACTTCTTCAACATTATAGTTATGAACAGACAATTCCGGGCCCATCTCTGCCATGGTCTGGGTGAGTCCTTGTCCTCTTACCAGCTTCATCGGCTGGATCTCAATGTCATACTCCTGAAGCATGGTCACCCATTTAGCTCTGCACTCCCCTAACTCGTTCTGCATCAGCAACAACTTAACGGCAGAATCGGGAACAATTGCAAACACCTTGTTTCTGAGGATATAATGCCTGAATTTCTTTACTGCTCGAACAAGGGCATATGCTTGCTTCTCCACATTTGGGTATTTCAACTCAGCATCCTTTAATGGTGCACTCATGAAAGCAATGGGATGCTCACTCCCCTTATCAGACTTTTGTGTCAGCATTCCAGCACACGAATGGTCGGAAGCAAAGGAATAGATATAAAAAGGTTTGTTATAATTTGGGCTCACCAATACGGGAGCGTCAGCAACGGCTCTCTTAATCTCTGCAAAGGCCTCCTTTTCTTCTGTAGTCCATTCGACCTTGGCATCTTGTTTCAACATGGAATTTAATGGCTTCACAATTTCAGCAAATCCCGTGATGAATTTTCTGACAAAGTTAATCTTACCAAAGAAGGACTTCATCTCTTTTTTGCTAGCAGGCGGCTGAATCTTTAATATAGCCTCCACTCTGTCAGGATCTATAGCAATTCCTTTTTCTGATATGACATGTCCCAACAGCTTTCCTTCTGTTACCCCGAAGATACACTTCTTGGGATTTAAGGATATGCCAAATTCTCTGCATTTTTGGAACACTTTGTGCAAATCTGAGATATGATCCCCTCTGTTCTTTGAGAAAACAGTCAGGTCATCCATATAAATGATGATGCATTTCCCTATAATATCCTTAAAGGCGATGTCCATAGCCCTTTGGAATGTAGCTCCAGCATTGATGAGTCCAAATGGCATCCTCCTGTAGGCAAAGGTACCCCACTTAGTTGTGAAAGCTGTCTTGTGTCTGTCCTCATACTGGACCATCACTTGATTGTATCCCGAATAACCGTCCAGGAAGGACATCATCTGAGAACCGTTGACCACCTGAAGCACTTCATCCAAAGAGGGAACTGGATAATTATCTTTTTCCGATGATCTGTTCAGATTTCGGAAGTCAACACAAAGCCTAATTTCACCATTCTTCTTTCTTACTGGAACCAGATTAGCTACCCACGTTGAATGCCTGACAGGAAATATGATTCTAGCAGACAGCAATTTCTGAACTTCCTTCTGTATGAGGGGTTCCAACAGTGCATTAATGGGTCTTTGTCTCTGTCTGAAAGGTTTAGCGCCTGGCTTCAGAGGTATAGTATGAGTTATGATGGAGGTGTCATAAGTCTTCAAGTCTTCATAACCCCACGCCACTATATCTGGAAAATCGTGTAGGGCTCTTATTATACCCTGTCTTTCTTTAGGAGTATAGACTTTGCCAATGAAAATATTCTTAATATTGTCTTCAGTTCCCACATTGTGGGAGTCACACTGTCCACTGATGGATTCCTTCTTGGACTCTTGTTCTTGATCTCTGATCTTGTCCATATCAAAAATCCGCTCCAATTGTACCATTCCCCTCGGAATAGTGTTAGACTTTAGATTCAATACACCTTCTAGATCCAATTCTGCTTCTTGAGGTTCTGTTTCATCAATGATCTGTGCAGCGAAAACATCTGTGTTCGTGATAAAATCAAGAATGTGTTTATCATCCTCAAACACCTGGAAATTAGTCACATTGTCTGGAACCAATGGCACAAGAGTCAATTCAACAGTAAACTTCTTCAATCCCGACAGGGATAGAGGCTGCAGAGTGCTAGCTGCTTGAGCCATAGAATCAGCGGTTTGATTCTTCTTCTGTGGTATCAGTTGAATATTAAAGGCATCGAATCCCTCAATGAGGTCCCACACTCTATGCCTATAATTGGTCATTCTCCTATCGTGACACGCATACTGCTTTCTTACTTGTTTGACTACTAATTCTGAATCACCAAAAACTTGCAGAACCCTGACCTTTTTCTTGAGTGTCATAAGGAGACCATGAATTAAAGCTTCATACTCTGCTACATTATTGGTGCAATGAAATTGGAGCCTATGAGCGGCAAAGAAGTTCTTACCTTTTGGACTAATCAGTTCAAACCCAGCCCCAGCTCCCTGCTTGGACTTAGATCCATCAAACTTAAGAGTCCAGTATTCTGTAGTGGTATTTCCCTTCATTCTGTCTTTTGATTTATCAATGTTAGAGGCTGGCTCAGTCGCCACAGGTTCCTGGCTTTCGCATTCTTCTTGAAGATTCTGCTCATCTGCCTTAACCGCCTGAGCTGGATTCATACATTTCTACACTTGTTTTACTACTGTCTGACACAGACAACAATCCAACTCTGAGTGAGAAGCATTGTGGACTCTACACCAATTGGGTAAGAGTAACTCCCTAAAGCTTGTCTTCTTTCCTAGGTGAGTCTGGTTCTCCATACACCGCCTGATGAACTCCTGGAAACTGTCCAATAAGCTGATCTGACTGTCCTCCAGTTCTTCTTCTTCAACTAATTCTGTCAGAACCTCAATGTGGCTGGACCCTGTCCCAACATCAGCCAGCATCGTATGCAACATCAGCACCTCTTCCACATCTGATTCTTCATATTGAGCCGATAGCAGGTAGTTTCCCATTCCGGCCTCTGATATGAGAACTTCTGCTGAAGTCTTTTGGTATTCCGTTATCATGTACTTCATTCTAGGCTCCCTCTCAATTCTGATCTGATTAGGTACTCCCTTCCATGGAAGCCACATGTGAGAGTGATCAGTGGACACATAACCATTCAGAGCCTTCGTAAACTCTCTTCCTAGAATCAAACCATACGCATCAGGAATATCAGCTACCTGAATATTGATAACCTACTGAATCCTTGGATCAGAGGCTATTTGCATTTGGATCATGTTTAACTCTCCCACCACATTCACTTCAGTTCTATCTAACTGAGTCACCTTCTTCTGGGAATCAGCAGGTGTAATTCCTAGAGCCCTACAAACTCCAAGAGGCATCACATTGGTGGAAGCACCAGAATCTAACAAGCAGTTATGCAAATTCTTACCGAATATACGAACAGAGATTAGGAATGGTGGGGTTTCTGTTTTCCCTTGGAACAAGGTAGGCTGAATATCTACTTGAGCCACTTGAGTCTTATCCTTTTCTTTTCCTTTATCTCCAGGGGGTATGTTAGTCCTATTTTGGGTCTGATTTTGTGCGCTCACAGGCTGGGAGCTGGAAGTTTGGCCGACATGTTCACCAGAAGACTTATCCAATAACTTTGAATTTGCATCATAGGTACCTAAGACAGCCTTCCTAATTGCAGGGAACCTTAACAACTCAAACGCAGAAAGATTTACCTTTAGTTTCTTGAATTCCTCTGCAACATATGAAACCATCTGCTCTTCACTCATATCAGTAGAGATTTCCTTAGATGATTCCTCCACCTTATCCTTGCCAGCTTGGACAACCTTTTCCTTCTGTGGGTCAGTTTGAGCCTGTCTCTCCTTTGAAAGATACTGCTTGGGAACGTGTGGATAAGATGGGTTGTTACTAGCATTAGGATCTGGAGGAGTACTGAAGTTGTTGGGAGGAATGGAAGTGGTGAAAGGTCCTCCAGGCTGTGGACGTCTATGAGGCATATCTCTCAATCCTTGTCTCTGAAACATCTGAACTTCCTCAACATAAGGTTCCTCCTGATCAAGAGGGCCATTGTCATTCATTGTATCTTCATTAAACAACCGAGCTACTTCGTCTCCATTACAAATCTGATCTGTTTCATCTTCCTGGGAATCAAGCTCCTCTGGTACATTTTCCTTGCTGGCTGGAAAAGGAGCATGATTTAATACCAGCACAGGAGAATCATATGAGTTGGAGGGAACCATCTCCTGTCCATTCACATTGTTCTCTACCTCATATTGAAAAATAGAGGCAGCAGTTTGGAACTCTGGGCACTCCAATTCCGAATGCTGACTTGTCTTATGAAGCCTGCACCATCCTGATAGGGCTGCTTCAGCAGATATACACCGTTAGGAGGTTTGTCTTGACCGACCGGCTGATTTGCAGGTTGATTAACAATCTGATTGGCAGGTTGATCCAATGGGGTGGGAACTCCCCCATTGTTGGGCCCTGTATTCCAAGTTTTGTTCTGCCTTTGCGATGGCCTCTTATCAAATCCAGATCCACTACCTTGACTTCTATCAAAATTCTGCCTCCTTTCATTATTGAACCCTCTATCATTGTTGTAACCCCTATCCTGATTGTATCCTCTATCATTGTAGAATCCCCTGTCATTACGTTGTCCCCTGTCAAAGTTCTGGCCTTATGAGAACTCTCTGTTCTGATTGGACTGCATGCCTTTCTGAGCAACTTGTAACTGACTATTTTGATTCCTGAGGTAAGTTACCTCTAGGTTTAGCTTCTTTATCTGCTCAGCCATTTCATCAATCCTTTCTTTATTCGAGTCTACCAAAGGGGGTCGGCTTGGGTTGCTCTGAGGAGGGACAGACATTGTGGCAGATCCCATGGACTGATGTAATACTTCAAAATTTTGTAGATAAGTAGGGAAGCTATTCGGTTGTGTTTGATACATTGGCTGATTAACTTGTTGTTGAGGGAAGTTAGCCACAGGGGAGACTTAGCTCATGGGGTGACCAGGGTGTGGTATCATGGGTAATTGAGGAACTGGGTTCATGATTGGAGTATGATGGGTGAGAGCATGATTTACGGCCTGAATCTGGTTGGGATGTGCAGCTGGTCCCAAAGAAGGCAGTGGCCCAGTCAAGTGTTGTCTCAAATCTGTACTAAGCTTGACAACTTCCGTATAAGCATCAGTCAGGGTACCCGGAGGGTTGGGTCTCCACTTCAAAAAGGTTGATGTTAGGCTATCCAGAGCTTCATAATAGACTCCCAGGGCTGTATCATCATCTAAAACATATGGGTCTTGAAGTCTGGTAAAGGCACGATGGAACCTGTTATTGAAACTGGTTATGGGTTCATTAATCTCTCTTTTGACTTTGATGAACTGCAGGTATAACTCATTGGCACTGATAGGTATTCTGAATTTCTGTAAAAAGGCCTTTTCAAGATCATTCCAGTTAAGGATTGAGCCAGCGGGAAGATGGTTATACCAGTAAAAGGCTTCCTCTCCTAGTGAATAAGGAAATAACCTACAGGCAACATCCTCATGGACAATCCCTCGATCTTTGAGACAAGTTTGAAAAATCCTTATGTGTTCTTCCGCGGTCCTATTTGGGTCATTGGCATGGAATTTTGAACAAAAAAGCTCAGGGTTTTTGGGCATTACATTGTAATCCTGGAAGAACAATGGTGATGGATTATTAGCGAGGAAAGCCATGGGTAAGAGTGGGGGTGGCGGTGGTGGTTGATTATTAGCAGGCTGAGGTTGTTGAACAGGAACGGCCTCAGGAATGGGTATAGCCTCACCCTCAGGATGTGAAGATATGGACAATGTTGGTGAGGGGATGGGTGATGATGATTCTCCCCTTTCTCGGGTCCTTCTTGACCTACAGGGGAATTGTAGCTCCTCTAAATCTTCCTCTCCTGTGGTAGATCTGGTATTCCTCCTATATCTCTCTAGGGAGATGGCATTCAAGAAAGGACCAAGTGAGCTCATTCAGGCCCTCCTTCTAGCGCCAATCTGTTGATGGTTTTTTCTGCACAGCAACAACTCAGACATAATGCAATATTCTATCTCTCTTGAAAGGTAATCCTCAATAATAAATTACTGAAAATCACCCCAAGGTCTCTCGGGTGTTAGGTCATAACAATGCATAAACAGCTCAGATAATATGTGAAAATGCTGGTAATCACAAGGGGACCTTACTACAAGCAAACTGGATCTTTCAACTTATCAGATCTAACAATATGATGATCTTCAAACCCTAAATCTAACCGAATAATAAAGAAATAGCAAAAGATAAGGGTGCAAGGAAGTGATAAGATTTAAATTACTGAAAGGACAAACAATGTAAATAACATATATTTGAAATGGACCTATCTCAAATAACCAGTTCTCATTCCGACCCACAAAGCAATCTCACAAGAACGGTGCAATCTTCTGAGGAATTCAGATTTTCAAATCATAGACATGCATCTACAATCGAACTTAAGCACATTGAATATACGGTCCAGGTTGACTTTGCCAGCCTACTACAATCAGATAGTTACTGGGAGTATAGACCAGAGATAGCTACAAACATTCCAAATATGAAATCATAAACATCATTTATCCAATTGAAACTAATCTATTTCCGAATACTAAACCCTAAATCTTCAAGCAATTTAAAAGATGGAACAATAAGAACCATGCACGATGAAATAACACAAAGGATTCCACCAGGAAAACCACAATGTCTCCAATTGTATTAATCACCAAAATCTGCAACAATTCAACTGTTCTGATACAGTATTTGCTTCAAGAAGAGACTAAGAAATTCTAACTATTACTCTTGCTTATCTCTATTACTGCTTAGCTAACCGATGTCTAACCCTTACAATGAGGCAAGAACGCCTATTTATAGCAAATTCCCCCCAAGACATGTCGGCCCAGCCAAACATTTTTCAAAATAATAAAACTGCCAAAACAGGTCGGCCAAGGAAACGAACTAAGGCACACATTAAATGCCATCATCCAAGTCGGCTCTGACACAGTCCCCAAGGAAGTCCGGTCCAATGCATGCCCCATAGTAATAGGGAAGCACAAATCTCAAAATGAGCATTGACTGTCGCCCCCTTTATCCTTCTTCTGTCTGGATGACCCTTGGACCCTCAAGAATATCCCGTCCAACTCAGCAATAGGTGGCAATGGAAAAACCCTAAGTCGGCATTTAATGGAGTCTGCTTCCTCCTTGGACCGTTCAACAATCTTGTTCCAATCCTCCCTGTTGGCCATGTATCTATCCATCACTGCCATGTAGGTGGCTGCATCATCAAGTAGGTGGCCAGTGACAGCTTCATCAGAATCCGGGGCATAAATTTCATGCCACCACTCCTTCAATTGATCCAAGCTCAGATACTTGGGAGCTATCTTCTTCCTCCCTGTCATTACCTCAAAGAAGGCAATGCATCCATCATAAACTACAGTAAGCTCCCCATCAATTTGCTTCTTTCTCTTTAAAATTTTCTTCAAAGCCTTCTGCCTGATCTGCAGCGCTTCGAACCACTCCCACGGTTCATCCACCCTTGAGGAAGGAAGGATTCCATCTTTAGCCAATTGATCCTTGCCATGTCCCAAGATAACCTTCAATTTCTGCAGTAGGAGATCCATATCATTCTTATCCTGGGACAGAATATACTCCAACAGCTCCTTTGCTCGGACTGCATCCTTCCCTACAGATAAAACTGTCTTGATAGCATCATCTCCTTTTGCTTGTACACTCATTAACCAGTTTATGGCAGCCTGAGCAGAGGTTTTCATCTTTTCTATTCCAGAAATTGTCTCCTTAGGCAGAAAGCCAGGGGTAGCAGATGAAGAAGGGTGAAGTGACTGCAAAGGTTTCATAACCTCCTCCAAACACTTCCTTAATTGTTCATTCTCCTTCTTTAGCTCATGTTTAGTTTGGGTCTCCTTCTTCAACCTATCCACAATTACGGCACTGGATCCCTCAAACTCCTCAATATCCTGCTCCATGGAGGCCAGCCCAAGGTTAATTGTCTGGACATTATAGTCCTGGCTTGTAATATCCTCCCTCATTTTATCCGCTACAGGGGTGGCAATGTGGACTACCCTATTGTGCGCTTCATCCCTTTCCACCTGGGAGATGACCTTTGCAGCCTTCTTCTTCTTTCCTTTGCCAATTTTCGACAACATTTCATCCCAGTCCAAGGGGGTGTCCTCAACAATCACTTGCTTCTTCCTCACAAGTTCCTTTTCGAGCCAGTCCGGGGCTACAGGGTCAGTCCGGATTTCTTCCACTCCGGCATTTTCCGGCTCCTCTGTCACTTTCTCTTCCTCTGCAGTTGTTGCCTTATCATCCTCCTTCTCCGAAAGCTGCTCACCTGGATCCACCTCTTCAAGTTCTGCCTCTTGCTACACCGGTGAGGGAGTCTTGGCAGGGATATTCTCCTCTAGCTCTAGTGATCCGCGGCCTTGGTCAATCTCCAGAGAATCTTCATATTGTACCAACGGAGAAGTGTGTCTTTCTTTTGTTCCCACCTCAAGCTCAGCCGTCTCACTAAAAAGTGTTCCTTCCTTGAACTGTTCTGCCTCTCCCCTAGTTTCATGCTCATCCGGATTCTCCAGTTTAGGTGCGCTTGGTGGTGGAGAAATAGACTTTGGTGGCTCTTCAACTGGTAACTTTGGGGAGGAGTCCCTCTGCTGTACAGCATCCTTGGGAGAGGGAGTCCTTGATTTTCTTGTGTAGACCTTAGTTTTTTCCCCTCCGAAACTCTCCACATCGACAATTGGAGGTTCATCCTCCGAAGCAACTTGATCTTTCCTCTTGGCAGGCCTTGTCGTCCTAGCTTTCTTAGGTGGTGGAGGAGCATCCTCCTCTTCAGCTTTCTTCATTTCTTCCTCATCAGAGGACTTGCTGATTGTCAGAGTCCTCCACCTTCTCTTTCCCTTCGGCTTCCTCTTTGTTTCAGGTTCAGCCCCTTCCTTAGGACCTCTAACTTTGATCTTGAATGGTGATGTTTTCACTATTTTCCCTTTGGGGTCATCTTCCCCGGATTCTTCAGAAGTTGATATGGGACTTAGATTTCCCATCAAGTCAAAAGTGCAAGCCACCTTCGCACTTTCCAATTCCCAGATTTTATGCTTTATCCACGAGGAAGTGAACTTCATGACAGGAGCCATCAAATCCTCCAGCTCTGTAATTTCATTCTCGTTCCAGTCAATATCTCCGGTTGGCCTACCCTTCACTGCATCATAAGCGTGGTCTTGCACCAGTTTTCCGTCATCATCAAGCTGATTCAGAATCAGTTTAACATTGTATTGCCTAAT
>VDFB02047230.1:586659176-586887124 GCA_007258455.2 Sequoia sempervirens | reverse complement strand
TAAGTTGTCATGCATATTAATTGGATGCTTGTGTACTTGTTTCTCGACCCAAGGGTGCAACAAATCCAACCATGTGGACATCTGCCCCATCCACCCCACCCAAGTGGACTTAACAAGTTATCTGGAGAACAATCCCAAGTGCAATGTCAAGGTTAGAGGTCGGGGGGAAGGAGTACATTATGGGTTTTTCAAGGAGGTGTCTAGGAAGAGGACTATAGTGCATCCCATACTACATTAGGGGTCCATCCTCAATCTTGAAATGGTTGTGTAGGTTGAAAGTAAGATTTCCACATGCGATGAACTTTTCCAAGATGGTGGATTCTGCTGTCTATTGCCCCTAGGTCACCAACAACATGTTTGTCCAACTAGGAGGGGAGTAGTATCAACATATAACACCACACGGCATTGGTGATATTGTTGACTAACCCCTTCACAATGTGGGCAGCCCCTAGCATTGGTCACCTCCATTCTATTGGTGACAGCCGACTAACCCCCTTGATACAACAATCAGCTCTTGGTATCTGTTATTTGCACGACACTGGTAACAATTTGTTGAACTGCTATAGTATCACATCTAGTTTAGCTCCAAGCATTGTTCATCTCCGTGCTATGGGTGAAGGTCGGCTAATCCAATGATATGACAGTAGCTCTTGGCATCAATCACCAAATACTAGTGATAGTCTACTAACCACTCCGATATTAGAAGGTTCAGGCTTGTGGTCATCTACTAGCCTGAAATTTATTGGTGTTCTAGCTATAGTAGGCATAAGATAGGGGGCATTCAAAGATGGGCATAAGCTGATTTAAGATAGTTGGAGGCATGAATACTATCCTCGGGCTTTTGAACTACATCAACCTCAAAGGTCATTAATGGACAACCTATCCAAAGTGGAGAGGAAGTTATGAGGTATTGTCTCATATCATAACAAAAAGGTCTAAATGGACCATAGACTATCAGAGAGGCCAATGAATTATCAGTTTAGTTCACAAGGCTGCTTTCTTAGTAAAATACTTCCTCAGGTTGCATGATTCACATTGACCAAAAACATCCTAGGGGTTCGAGTGTTATCTCATTTTATCTTCAAGAATGAGTTGTTTTAATGATATCTATATGGCCAAAGAAATATGGAGGATGCTATAGTTTTCTCAAGGAAATCAATTCTAGGCCTAACTCATGTGGTTTTACTGTTGTTACAAATTCATCTAACTGGCAGGTAGTGTTGGTTGGACTAGTAGAGTTAGGCATATATATTGAAGATGAAATCTACCCTTATGACATGACTATTAATTATAAGAGTGCATAAAATAAAAGTTTGGAACCATTGGGGTTCTTAGCTTGTATGGAACGTTGGTAGCCACTTGTAGACATAAAAGAAGGTTATTACTTCTGGTTAATTCTTTCAGATGTGACCATAATCAGCTATAATATGCCTTGTGTCCACCCTCAAGGTAATATAATTTGTTAGATTTATCTTATTAGCAAAATATATTTTTGGTAGCAGAAAAGATGTTGAATTGCGTCCACGCATGGTAGAATAAATGCATGTAAAGTTGCTTTGTAGCCAAGGATTGGCAGCCCAGGAAAGAGTATCCTATACTTGGTTAATATGCATCCATACTTTAAGAACTAAAGATTTTACCTATGTAGTTTTAGTAGTGGGCAACTCTCAGCAAGGTTGTTTGTCCTTAGATCATAGCAATACTATCTATTTATAGAGAAATGCCTCTCATGCTACCTTTAAGGGCAAGATTTAAGCCAATCTATTCTTTCTTTCCATTATTTGTAGAGTTCCTATTTTATTATAATCATATGTACTTTACAACAACTTTTTAGCTATTGTGCTCAACATTTTCCAAAAACATGTAGCAACCATAAAACTGCTCTCGCACCATACAATTATGAATGAGAGTATAGCTAAAACAAAGATTTAGGTTGTGTTAAAGTTATTGGTAAATTATTTCATTGATTTTAGCATGTTTTGATACAAAGAAGTATTATATGAAACCAAATAAATGTAAAATATTACAGCCCCCATACCCGGATTTGGAAATTGTTTTTAAACTTTGTACCCCAAAAAAGGTTAGAATAAGTAATTAGAGAAAATAACCATTAATCGTTACATATGTAAAATGCTAAGAGCTATTGGTTGTTAAATGTAATTCTTTGATGGGGCGAGGGGCCTAACTCGATTGGCTAAAGCATCCTGTTGCAGGCAAGAGGTCACGAGGTCTAGTCTCCCCCCAAACCCATGGTACCGGAGGGTGTGTTGCGCTAGCGTCACCAGTCACATGAAAAAAGTTTACCAGGTGCACTGGAGTTTATAGGGGGACAGATACTCGACCGATTCTTGTAGTTTGTTCTAAAAAGCTTCAACACATGTTAAAATTTAGAGTTTGATGGTTTTCTTTGCAGCTGTTCACTGCTGTTGTATTTTGTGCTTTGCTGCTATGCTAGTTGCAGCTCCTTCTGGATGTTAGCATGGATTGTTTAGTTTGGTGGTCTTTTGTTTATAATCTCTTTCTCGACAGCCTTTGGTTTCCCTTTATTTGTATTATTTCACATTGATTCAATACCAAAAAAAATAATCTTTGATAATATTTACCTATTGGTCATACTCATAAAGCATCTCAAGCCCTATGCTGACTCGGTTGTCCAATCCATCCCATCCAATTGGCATCCTGCACTTCCTACCATAGAGTGCTTCAAAGAGCATCATTTGAATGGAGGTTTGGAAGGTGTTGTTGTGATTCTTCCCATTTAATTGGTTGGTCCATTACATAAATTTGAAGCATATCTTCTAGAATCTAGTTAACTTAGTTTGGCCATTGGTTTTTGGATGATAAGCCATGCTAAAATTAAGTTTAGTTCTTAGAGTTGTCATTAAAGTGGACTAGAACCAAGAGGTGAATAATTTGTCCTTGTCAAATATGATTACCTTTGGCACCCCATGCAATCTATCTCATTAAGGAGATTTCTTGCTATAACTTGAGCATCATCCTTAATATTGCTAGGTATAAAGTGGGCTACTTTGGTTAACCAAGCCATTACCACTAGGATGCTATTATGCTTAAGGCGGGTTTTAAGCAAACCCACCATAAAATCTATTGAGGTTACTAACCATTTGTGTTGGAGTGCATCATGTGAGTATATAACCCCAATGTGATGGCAATGTTTGGTCTTAAATCACTGGCATTCCAAACACTTCATTACAAAATTTGTCACTTCTTCATTCCCAACCAAAAGTAGATTGTTCTTATGTTGGCATACATTTTGATCACCTCGAGATGGCCTTGATACAAAGCATTATGACTCACCTCTAGGGATCTTGTTCGCAATCCAACTTCATTGGGTACTAAAATTCACCCTCAATATTGGAGAACTTCGTTATTCCTTAGGATATATTATGTTGAGTTTGTATTGCAATAATTCCAACTTCATTTGCTGAAAAAAAGGGTCTATTTATTGCATTTTCTTAACAGTTTCTAATAGGTTCACCCTTCCTTGAGAGGTGGTAGTCAAGCTAGCTTTGTAACTCAATGCATTAGCTACCTATTTTTTCTTCCCTTTTGCATAAGAGATGTCAAAATACTAGCTGCTTAACAATTCCACCCATCTTTAGCAAGAATTTAGGTTAGGTTGCATAAATAAATACTTGAATTCCTTGTGATTTGTATTCAATTTAAATGGTCTCCCCACTACATAGCACCTCCAAATGATAGTGATCCCTTCCTCTTTGATAAGATTATCATTGTTATTTTCTTGGCTCCATTCCATGTGTTTATGTTTAAAATTAAATGAGTTAAATAATGAGATTTATCCAACTCTACAAGACGTTTTTATAAATTTCATATTAGTATGAGTGGCATGTATACTAATAGGGTGGTTAAAGTTTTTTGTTCCTATGTAGTTGGTGAAGGTCAAAGATTCAGGGGCCTTATCGGGTTACTAAATCAAGCAGTGAGATGGAATCTCAAACAACAAACAAATCACATTTTATTTACATGCAAATAGATTATTGTAATGTCCCCTTGTTAAACTTATCCTAAAAACATAAAAGCACAAGTTAGGACATGTAATTTATTTTACCAACACATTATTTTATTTATGTAAATTGCCTTGAAGACCTGCATACATCATGTATTATCAATAAAGCACATAATCTCTTGTTAATGATTAGATCATTTCAGATTGCACATTTTAAGAAAAAGACAAATAAATGCTTTATCATCTAAGACATAAACTAACATGATCAGATATGACTTATTACTCTTGATCGGAATAGATCTTCGCCTTGTTTCCTTTTTACTAACCTCATTGAATGGAAGGTTTACCGTGCCAAGGGCACGTGCACGGTCTCTAATTGGACTCCCTCAAGGTTTCCTACTTGTCTTAGGACTGTCCATCAATGGACCGATTTACCAGTCTTTCCCTCCATAAACTCCCTATCCTTATTCAGTGCTACCAAAAGGGAATTTTGGCCCGAAGTCTATTCCTCCAAGTAAAGTCATAATAGCTTAATAAGGCACAATAATTGTTGTAAGCAACATTATAGTGACTTTGATAAATATTTTCCATTCATCTCAGATGTGGAATTAGCTATTCACTTATGCTATACTCAATGCACTGACCATATATATCTATTGATTGCAGAATGTGTCATTTAATCTTTCTATGCATTCATCCATCATTATGTATTAGATTGCATTCACCAATCATCACCCAGTTAGAATATTTATAAACTCAACTGGTATTTAAATAAGATATGGGTCAGTCATCATAACGTAAACCACTGTAGGTAGCAATTCGAATTTCCTGATTGCATAACTCTCAATGTTATTCAGGCGGCTATAGGTACTTACCTCAGATCGTCGCTTTATATTGGATTACTTCCAGACGTATTCCCTGTCAGCGAACCACTAAGTGCCTCCTTCTCTCCATCGATCTTTTATATTTTCAAACTGAACTAATTGTTCTTCAATTTTGATTGTTTTATGTTTCCCTTCCATTCCCTTCTTACGCTCCTCTGTATTTCTCTCTTTAGACTTGCATTGACCCTTTTATACGTGTGAGGTGATGGACATTCAGGGGAGTTTTGGTTCTCCAGAATTTGTTTGTGTCATTTGGCTTCCAGGCAGTTGTTTTCAGCACAACAATCGTTGGGATAAGTATGCATATGAAATTGGCGCACCAAACATGGGCTATGGTTATCCTAATCATGGGCTTCTCTATGAACTGGGTTTTTTGTGCTTATAGCATATGCGTAAATACCATGGGTTTCTCTACGAGTTGGGTTTACCCTGCTTATGGTATAAGTAATGTTTGCATATGTTTACTGTGGCGCAATTCATCACTAGACCATGATAAGTCCGATGGTCTTCCCTACGCTCATAATGTATATCCCGATATATCCCTGATTTCCCCTTCCGTCCTCCTATATAATCTGGTTCTATATCTTCATGTCTCTCTAGAAAAGAGGCACCGCTTCTCATAACGATTGCTCAAAGGACACTGCTTCCCATCCGTTACCTTTCATAAATCTTTCATTACTCTGATCACTGTATTAGTTACCGTTAGGGATAATCATTGTTTTAAATGCAATCTTGTAAAGGCATTCGTTTATTCTTTTAGATTAACACAAAGCTTAATTAGAAGCTCGGTAGTGAAGAAAGCCACGGTAGAAAGTTCCTTAACATAGCCATCGCTCCTTTACAAATTCAAATGATAGTTTATGAGTCTTTGTACCATTGAAGATTAAAATGTTCATGGCTCCTCCTGTCTTCGATTCAATGATTTCTTAACAAAGTACATATAACTTGGAATGATCTTTGTTTGCCTCTGTCCAATAGCTCGATGCTGTAAAGAGCTTCAGACTGGCCTCCATTCATTTTGTGTAATGTCACAATGTTATATTTGATGACCATAATTATAATTATTTATATTCAATAATTATAATATTATTATATAAGATATATGCTTCTTCTTAACTTACTTTTATATATTTTTAGTATTCACTATATTAGAATAATCTATTCTTCCATCAACACTTGCTTGGGTTAAGGGGTTCCTTAATTCTAATTTTATGTTAAAATATTATAATAATCATGATTGTTTAGTATTGATAATTTTATAATAATATATATTTTTTTATATTCATTTATACATAGATATATATTAATCATAGTATTTATGAGATTTAAATTACTAATTGGTTTGTGTTTTATAACTATAATTATAATCATAATATTATCTTAGATAATTATGATTACGATAATATTGAATGGTCAATGTGTTATCCTAATATTACGATTTCGGGGACATGACAATTATTATAATAGGAATTCTCTAACATGCACTCATATATTCTTCATACATGCTCTAGCATTAATCCCTATAACTTTTATGTCTAAACTAGAACTTGGGTCTTCTAAAAACCTAGTGTTGATGCACTCACTTCTCTATATTCGTTGTGTTCTAACTCAAAATCCCAAATCCTTATCAACAGAAGTTGTCTAGGAAGAGAAAATTCTCTCTCCCAAGAAAAATATCCAATTTAGTGGCCAAATATGTAGAAGGTGGTAGCCACTCCACATCCTGGAGGGATGGGAAACATGTCAGATCCTTATTGGCCTCAAGGAAACATTTGCAAGGCATCAAATTGCCTGTGACACATTTTTTTGTCCTTCATCAAGTAGTTGTGGAAATTCGAGGGGCTTCCGCCATGACACATGAAGAGAAATCATACCCATCTGGACATTGTGGAGAAACACGAGCCATCTAGACATGTCATAACACCAAGGGAAGTTTCGCAGGGGAACTCCGCCAGCCAAACATTGTGGGAAGTTGGGTTTGAGAGAAAATTGTGGAAAATTGAGGGTAGGAGGATGTTGAGGGAAATTAGGGAGCATCGGGATGTAGAGAAATGGAGAGTAACAAGATGAGTTTGAATGCAAGAAAAAGCTCTGCAAGAGTAGTCTTTGTGGGGAAATTGGGTTTCATCAACCTTTGCGAGAAATTGAGCGGCAACGGGAAATGCAGGAGAGTGAGACTCAAGTGGATTTGTGGGAAAATGGATGACATCGGGATTGGTCCAAATGCACATGGAAGTTCCACAAATATGGATGGGGCTGGGAATTCTGCAAACAACAAGGATGGCAAGATTGTGGGCAGCAGAAAAATTAAGTGCAAAGGGACTTAACGGGAATCCGGTAGGCATTCAGATGGGACAAAAGGTTTCGTAATTGGAAGACTTGCTGGAGCTTGGGCACTAAGAGAAATTGCAGGGATCTTGGAAGGATCCGGACAAGGTCAGAAGTTCTGCAAGGGCAAATGCAGGTCAAAATTCCGCAACATCAGAATTTTTAACCAAATTTCTCTAAATTTGAGATGTGAGTACCCATTTGGTTCATCTTCAAGATAATGTCTTTAGTTTGCCATGAACATATGAGAATTCTTCAAAACTTGAATCTTCAACTCTTGCAAGCCAAAACAAGAAGGAAACAACAAAAACAAAGAATCTATGTTCTTTTTGGTTGATGTACGATTGCAGGTGAACCCGGATGCTCCTACACTAGTAGTGCTTATGAATGTAGACAAAATATACAGGTATGCACACATTACTTACATTTGCATACATACGAATGTAAAAATCCTAAAACTTTTATTAGAAGTCATATACAAAACTACATATTTAAGTGTGTGTGTTTTTAGATGGTCAAATACTTATCTTGTGTACTCATTTTATGGACCAAGTTCAAACATATGAGACAACCTCACATAAACCAAGATTTTATATTATGATTGCCTCAATTTGATAAGTCATTATGATTTAATAAATTGACTAAATTAGAATAGTAAAGGAATTGAACTAATTAAATTTCAAATTTAATTAGTTTAACTAAATAATTAATATTACCAAAAGTCAATAGATTAGTGCAGTTAATTAGTTAAATCGAAACTAGAATGTAACCCATCAAAATCAAATAAATTCACTAAATTAATATTACTTATGAACTAATTAAAATTTATATCTAATAAATTTAACTACTTAACATTAAAATAGTTAATTATTATCTATAACTAATTAATAAATTTCATGATTATGAAGGTGCTGTATACATAATTAGTTAGAACTGTCCTAAATAATATATTGTGAATAGGAGGGGTATTGCATTCCCCCCCTTAGTTTAGCATTATCTGGATGCTAATTGAGAATGAGGAACATAAGTCCACAACTAGTCATTTAGTCTATTTTTGCATGTGCATTTGAACATAAATTCATAGCTTCTATAATATAAATTGATTTTGATTTAGAGTAAAAATTTTCTATAAAACCAAAAATAGAGTACTCAAAATTTTAGTGCTATATAGTAACTCATTCCAACCTACTAAACTTTCCCAAAATTATTTTCCCTTAACACACTTATCTTAAATGTAGTATTCAAAACTAGTTGGGATGTAATAATTTAAACTATTTTTCTATATCTCAATAACTATTATTCATAAACGTATAGATGATGACTACTAAAAAAATTGAATCATCTAATACTCTTAATTTGATCAATCAAGGTTATCATACTTCAAGGAAATCCTTTTTACCAAGCTTTCATAATAATTTTATTATGTATTCATGGTGAAAGATAAGGTTGTCAAGTGTAGTCACATAAATTCTTTAATTATAGGGCCTATTATTGGTAATTAATAATAGTAATATTTTGAAATGACTCATTATTCTCAGTATCATGATAAAACAACATATAATTCAATAAACTTAAAACAAAAGCCTACTTTTTGTTGAATGAAATAAATGGGATCTATAATGAATGGTTCATAAGGAAAAACACTTACTAAAGGTTTTGCAAATGGGGTAGCAAGCTAAGTGGGCTTGATTTTTGGGGAAACTCCATGGTTAAGTACACCTATGTTAAGAGTATTATTGAGATAGGTGAACTCTTGAGAAGTATTGATGATTTCCCCCTATGAGCATTGCCTAGATATAATAAGTGCTAAGGGGACCATTCATGTTCATGAGAGACAAGATTGTGTGAACCTCTAGTCATAAAATATGGGTCAACAAGTTTGATTAAAAATCTATGTAGTTGAATCCTAATAAAATAACATGATTTGGTACATTTTGAAAAACACTTCTTACTTTCCATTGAATGAGATTAAGAAGGTATATAATAAATGGTTTATAAGGCACAATACTTACTAAAGGTTTTGTAAATGGGGAAGCAAGCTAAGTGGGCTTGATCTTGGGGAAACTCCATGAATAAGCATGATTAGGTTAGAGTAGTACTAGGATGGGTGACCTATTGGAAAGCCTTGATTCCTCACTAAAATGAAACCCACATGCACTTCCAATATGTAAAGCTTCACAAACAAAAATATGATACAAATGCAAAGGAAATATGTCCATAAAGTAGAAACATGATACAAACATTTTCTACATTAACCCTTTGAGGGGAGAGTTGAGAGATATTAGGTCCAATTTTTTTAGTAGCATATAAATCTTATAAACGAACAAGAATGAAAGAAGAAAAACAGAGAAAGAGAGTGACACATATATGCCCTAAGAAAATCATTTTTTGGAAAAACCCAACATCCAAAGCACTATACCAATGTATTTCTACTAATAATACAATATTAGGCTCAAAGCCTTAACATGGAGAACACCCTCCCCCTTTGGAGAGAATTTGGTAGCATAATCACTTGCAATACAAGGTATCTTTCTAAACATCTCAACCCAAACACCCAATTTATCTAAGAAGTAACTAGGATCACTTATAAAATTAAAAATGACCTTCCACAAGAGAGTATCAAGGAATGAATACTTGATTAGAGGATGCAACAATGATATAATGATACAAAATGTACAAGCTAGGCCTTTGTTATATAGGCAAGGTGAAAAGATAGCGCAACACATGTTATAAAAATATTTACAATCATTTGACATGAGACACAAATTAAATAACTTAAAAGTTCCCTTTAAGTAAACTAAACTAAATCTGAATAAGACCTAGATAAGAACTAGTTAAGTAATGTACTTGGCTCACACCAACACCCCTCCCCCTTAAGTGCACCTTAGGGAGGAACATAGAAAATGTATGAATGCATATATGGGTCTTGCCAAAAAGGCCATGTTATGTACCCATGTACAAAAGATCTCTCAAAAATAGAGTAAAGAAGAAAAACCTATAGAAAATGGCCCTTCTCTAAAAGAGAAAATGGATGAAAACAAACATGTAAAAGAGATGGAAAAAAGACCCAATTTGACCTCCTAAGGACTACATCCATCACAAATATACAATCAATAACTCCACCATAGGAGAGAAAAAGTAAGACTATAGACCCCCCCTACCCTTCCACCCCCTTGCAAAGAATTTGCTCTTGTTCCAATGGTGAATGAATGAAGATGAATGTTGAAGATTTCCATGATTAATAAACAACTTTTCTCTCCTTGGGAAGAAAAAACTCCAATGGTGTATGTAGAGGAAATTCCAACTCTAAGAAAAGAGATGAGGATAGAAGTATCATGATATATGCCTATGAAAACTACTTAGGTGTCCACATGTTAGAATCAAAGAATGTCTTAACGACAATGAGGTGAAACCAATCCAAAACCTTGTGAAGAGCATGAAGAGTAAAGAGAAAAATATGATGAGATAATAATTGTGCTATAGCCATCATCAAAGAGGAAATGAATATCCTCAAGTGTGTCCTCCAAATATGCAATATGAGACTCATAAAATAAATTTGCAATACCTGCCAAGAAGTCATCCCACAAAGTTGTATCTAAAAGACTACAATAATCCTGTCAAACTATAGAAATGGAGGCCATTGCAACATCAATCTTTGAATAAGAAAGAGTTGGAGGAGATAGAAGTTGAGAACAAGTCTGACAAAATCCAAGTGTCAAGTGACCAAATTTCTCCTCATGAATATAATTCACACGAGATACATGAGTATGAATTCCAGTGAAAGGAATTGCAACATCATCAGGGGAAAAATGTGAAAAGTGTACTAGTGAGATGTATGATCAACCATCCTAACATCAATGATCTCTCTACTCTTAAAGTATTTGATAATCATAGAATAAGGTGTAAACTCAATAGTCTTCCTTGTTCCATTATGTACAATATGATAGATGTAAAGGAGATTGGTTGACAAGGATGAAATACAAAGTACATTATTGAAAGTTCCTTCTCCCATGCCAAATGATCCTTTCCCATAAACACAGACATATTTTGTGTTCCCCATTAGGATGTGCAGTAAAGTAAAAGGCTCAAATAAAGAGAATATACCTTGTGATGAAGCCATATTATTTGAAGCTTTATAATCAAGAAGTTATCTCCTTGACTCGGGACTTGCAGAAGAAAATAGTGGTTGACCTTTCATATTTTCTATCCCATTAGCCAATCTAGTTGTCCTTGACTATGTAGATGATTATGGTGTAGTAGAATAAGAAGAATAAAAGGAAAATATTGAAGGCAAAGATATATTTTTATTTTGAAGAAGGTTCTTGAACTCATCGATCTATTTTTTGTAACTATGTTCATCATACCCATATTTTGCAATAAGCACATATGGGTTTCTCATTCTTAGTTTTATCCTCTTTAAAAGAGGTGGAAGGCTCATTATATTCTATCTTAAAATTTGGTTTCTTCTTGTCTTTGTGTTTGAATGATTTGGCTACCAATGCTTGACTTTTGAGAAGTAGATCTAACTTGATAAGCTTAGCTTTCTTTTTAGTCAAATGGTCACAAAATGTCTTCAAAATAAGGCATGGTAAATGCATCAACTATAGAATCCATGGTGGAATAAAAGTTAGAAGAAAAAACAACAAATGATCCTTTTAACTTAGGCAAAATTAAGAATATAGATTCCTTATAAGATTTATCTTTCCCATAACCAACCAATTGAGGTCTCAAAGATATGAACTCAGCCAAATATTTTTTAATGGAAGGAAATGTTCAAGAGAAAATTAAATTCTACCTCTCTTTATAGAGCACTTAATTCACTAATTGTACCAAAAAATCTTTATATGTATCCCATACTTTCTTAGGGGTTGTACATTCCTCAATGTGGAACAAAAAATTGTCAAAAACATGCAAATAAATCAAACCCATTGCCTCATCATATTTGTTCCTATGAGAAAATATCTCATTTTGACTACTAAATTTTTTTATGTTCACCCAAAGCAGACCATAAACCCTTATATATGAGTAATTGTTGCATCTTGATTTTTCGTGTATGATAGTTATGAGGAGTGAGGTGATGAAATAAATTTGAATATGACATTAGAATTAAAAACACCAATAGAAATAAATATACAATATACAACAGTAATAAATATGAAGCCTCTGAAATCTAAATCAATACTAAGAAAAGGCCTAAAAAAAATCAACCACCAATTTCAACAATTTTTACTATAAAAAAGAAAAGTACCATAATCACTCCAAACTCAAATTTTGATGTTATATAGATAAATTTGGAGTGCTCAAAAATACCTTTCTAGTGCCTATAAGAAGTAAAAAACTAGGCTTTGAAGGCAAAACAAGAAAATTTGGTCTACAAACTAAAATATCTGGCACCTGTAGCAAAATATAGAAAATAAAATATATACCACTACAAAGTTGTTGTAACCAACTTTCCACAACTACAAGGAGTAAAAAAAATCATACCTTGGAAAGAACTTATGGATCTTAAAAAAATATTGCTCCCTTTGGCAATGAAATTGGGGCCACCATCTCATGTAGGCAGTGCTCGAGTGAAATTCATGAGGACGAGGAGTGAAATTGGTGAAGCCACCAAGATCTGGGTGGAGGTGGCAAATTCAGCTGCAAGCTGCAGTCGTATTTTTTGTTAGTTGAGTGGTGGTGTTTGCAAGGAGCTAAAATTTCTTAGGTGATTATGGGGGGAAAGTGGTGGTTGTTTCATCCATGGGTTAGAGCCCCTTGAGCCTGGGAAAAACCAACCATTAGGCTCTGAATATGACTGGGTGTAACTACAAAAAAATTCCATAAAAATTTAATTATTTTTTTTAGTAAGGAATACCCAAATTTGTACCTCCACACAAATAATTGAAGTGAATAATGACACAAGTTGTTATGATGAAAATGCAGGAGAATCCATAAAGAATGTTTTCCTTATTTAGACTACTATGACTGATTTGATAGTGAAAAGACCATACAATATAGATTTGTATGACAACATAATTTTTTAGCAATTTTTTGGAAAATTCCAAAATGACTGAAAATGAAAATATCAAAATAATATAATGTTTTATATAAAAATATAGGTTTTTTAACCTTCTAGACTCAATGGAATGGTTCATTTTGTCCAAAAATTCACCCCAAAAAATCTCCTACCTAGATCACTCCCATATTTGAGGAGGAACTTACAAATCTCAAGATCTGATACCCTATACGAGTTGCACACTAGACTCAAGAAACTAAGATCACCTACAAAACCAAAAGGGATCTTTCAAAAGAGAGCAGTGAGGAATGAATGCTTGATTAGATAGTATAATAATGATACAATTATACATAATGTACAAGAGATGCCTTGCTTATATAAGAAAGGTGAAGAGATAGTACAACGATTATGACAAGTGTCACAATCATATGGCATAAGACACAAAAATTAAATAACCTAAAAGTTCCTTAAGTAAAAACTATGAATATAACCTAGATAGGAACACGTTAGGTAATATTACCCATTCATGCAAACACCTCCCATAAATGCAACTTAGGGAGGAACACATAAAATACATGAATGCTAAGATGGGTCTTGGAAACAAGGCCATGCTAAGTATCCATGTACAAAATATCTCTCACAAATGGAGTAAAGGAGAAAAACTCATAGGAAAAAAATGATCTCTCAAAGACAGAATGCATGAAAACAAACATGTACAAATAATGCTTGAAGGGCTCAACATGATCCCAAGAAATACATCTATCAAAAATATAAATCAATAACCCTCCATAGGCGAGAAAGACTGATATTATAGACACCCCCACAAATAAATTTAACTCATGTTCCAATGGTGAATGCATGACTTAGATGAATTCCAAAGCGTGTCCAAGATTGAAAACCAACATTTTTTCCCTTGGGATGAAACAAATTTAATGGTATATGTAGAATAAAATTTCTCTCTAAGAAAAGAGATGAGGGAAGAAGTCTCATGATAGATGCCTACAAAAAATACTAAAATAATGCCTTAATGCAATGAGGTGAAACTAATGAAAAACCATATGAAGACTCATGAAGAATAATCTCTAAAGACAAATATGGTAAGATATAAGTTGTTCTTAGTTTTTTACGAAATAGGAAATGAATATTCTCAAGTGTGTCCTTGAAATCTACAATATTAGACTCATAAAATAAATATGTAATATCTATCAATAAGTCACCCCACAAAGTCAAACCTAAAGGACTAGAATGAACCTATTGAACTATAGTAGTGGAAGCTATGCCAACACTGATCTCTAAAGAAGGAGGTGGAGGAGATGGAAGTTGAGCACAAGTCTTAATAAATCAAAGGTTCAAGTGACCAAACTTATCCTAAAAAATATAATTCACACAAGATGCATGAGTGTTAGTATTATTTAAAGGAATAACAACATTATGGGAAAACTATGAAAAAGTATACAAGTGATATGCATGATAAAAAAATCCTAACAATAATGATCTCTCTACTCTCCAAGTCTTTGATAATCATAGAATTAGGTGAGAACTCAATAGTCTTCCATGCTCCACTATGTATAGTCTAATAGATAGAAAGGAGATAAGCTTACAATGATGGAAAATAAAGTACATAATTGAAAGTGTATTCTACCATGTTAATAATCCTTACCACAAACTTACATATATGTTTCTTTTCCCATCAAGATGTGTGGTAAAGTACAAGGCTCAAATGACAATAATACACCCTATGATGAAGCTATATGATTTTAAGCTCTAAAATCTAGAAGCCATCTCCTTGACTCAAGACTTGTAGAAGCAAAGTGTATCTTATACCTGTAAAAGCACTTGAAGTTGGGTCCACATATAGGGAAAGTGTCAAGAAAACAAAAAATCTTGACAGAAATAGGTACCCATTTTTTTTAAAATGGGTACTTGTTTAGGAATGGATACCTAAGCCTAAAATTAGAATGGGTACCCATTATGGTTCAAGATCCCATCCTAAACATGCACCCAGTTTACTAAACAAATACTCATTTTGTAAAAAAAAAAAATTTAATGACTATGGGTTCAATTTATCCCAACATAAATGACCAAAGAGTGACAGGAAAGAACGGGTACCTTCTCTGCCACCTCCTATTGAATCAATATTGTTTACCTGCCACCTCCTCTCACCAACCTCACAATTTCTAGAGACCTCTAGGTTAGTTTTTTGGCCTTTTTATGTATTTTTTTGCTATAGAATTATGGTTTACACTTAGAATTTAGGGTTGAAGGAAAAAGTGAAATAGAATTTAACTTGATTTTAGTGTAATAATCATATGTTTATAATGCATTTTATGTTTCATTATTTGTTTTAGAAAACTAGTTTGAAGATGATGCCCCAATTAAAACCCTACTCTATTTTCTCCCTTTGGAAATAAAGTTGTGTGTCATGAAATAACCATTCTTCCCATTCTCATAAAATGCATGATTAAACCTCTCAAATGACATAAAAGTAAAATATTTCATAGATACACTTGATATAATAACTTGTGTCTGCAGTATCAACATGATCTATTGCAACAACTAAATGTGCAACATCAACCTCCTCCATATGATGATTTATAATATTTAACTCATCAAAAAACTTTCCATAAGATTATTTGATAGAAAACTTAATCTTCCTATATTTGCTTGATTTTGGGCTTTCTTATTTCTAACATTTAAAAGGCATGGGTGTTGAAGCTATTGAATTCAATAATTTCCTTAGGCATGGTAAAATAGGGCTCCAACTGGTTGATATGAGGAAGGTTTCTATCCTTAAACATTCTAAAGAATCAAATATTAATTGTTTGATCAAAAAATTACTTCTTAGACTCTAAGATCATTATAAATCTATCTTATTAGACTCCTAATTTCCACCATCTCACAAGGATGAATATACTTAGCAAGAGGAGAGGAAGGTGAGTTGAAAAATTGTAACTAATTGTATTGAATTGCTTGAGTAGGGTTATTTTTATAAGGAATTAGGTTTAAGGGTATAGAGGGTAATATTATATCTTGTATAAGGTTCAACCTAGCTTGAACAACTAAATCATTAATTCAAGAAGATATTTACCACCCAAAACTTGAATTATGTTAACAACTTTTGAATTTAAATCTTTTAAGTAAAAATGAAGGAAAATCATGGCTGTAGAAAAACATTAGTAGGGATCCTCTTACATTTATTTTCAAATCTAGAGTTGAAATCATGCATGTGCTCCATTGAAATTCTCCTTATCATGATTAATTATTAATCAAAAAACTTCCGTTAGGCCTCTCACTAAAATTATTTGAAAACATAGCACCACATTGATCCCAACTCATGATAGAACTAGGTGTCAATCTTGTATAAATTTGAGTGCTTTCCATTGCACCCTAATTATGATAAAAAAATAAATGAAAATCTAAATGATTCATAAGTTCTTATGAAGACCAAATCCCCACAAACATCTTAACTAAAACAATTATTAAATTGCTTGTTTCAATAAAATATTTAGAGAAAAGCATACTTCACTTCCCACTTGACATATGACCAAAATCCTTAAGACTAATAACCTCAAAAATTACCAAGGAGAGGTTATATCAAATTCAAGGGAGTAACATTCAAGTCAAAGATCATATCTAAATGGAGAAATGTATTAAACATAGACTCAAGAAACATTAGTTTGATAGATTTTAGATAATGAATGACTAATGTTAATACCACTGGTAAGGCCAAGAAGATAGTAAAGAATGGATTGGACGAGGCTAGTATATTTCTAACTTCTCTTTAGCGCCTAGATTTATTAATAAAATGTACTAAGCATTATGATGTAGAGAAAATAATAATCATTGTTGAAGGAATGGTTTTTTTTAGCTATCTATTCATGATGTGAGTGAAAACTTCCATATCCCTTTGAACAAAAAGGTTGGAGCGATAAAGTTGGAAGATGGAGAAAAGAGTTTCAATGAGGAAATTGATCATGTAAGAAAATAATTAACACCCTATAATGGAACACCCTAGGAATTTTGTAACAAATCTGCCTAGGATAATGTATATAGGAATAATTTCAAACATGAAATAAAAGACATGATTAATTTATTGAGTCAAATTATGGAGCTTCTTACAACTACCACATTTCAATCACAAATGTATATGGATATAATAGTACTTCTTGATGGTTAATGGTAGTTTACATGAAAATTTGACCAAAGCGGAGGACACAAAGAGCTTCTATATGACCTCTTATTTAGTATTTATTTGGAAAAAAATTGCCTTCCTAGTACTAGAAAGTAGAAGAAAGATGGGCTTAGATCAAGGATATATTTAAGTATATGAAATTTTATCTCTAATTGAAACAAAAATAATCAATGATTCACCATAGAATATTAAATCATGCCTTCTCAATGTGGATGGTAAGATTGATGGGAGAAAATAGAGCCAAAATCTTATCATTAGATGCTCTTGTAGAGGTGAGAACGTATGACATTTGGTTTAAATAGTTTTCTTATTTCTCCTACATTATGGTAGAAGGATTTGAAAATACACCATAGGAGTTACCATGATACCATGATAATAAAATATTGTTATAATTGACAAGATGAATTTTTGAAATACACAGATAACTAGAGTCAAAACATAGAGTTGGGATTCTATTTTCCATTATAATTGGAAGGTATGCTTTCAATACACCTATATATGCCAAAGAATTATATGTAGAACCATAATTTTACAACTTATGTACCTATAATAAAACACCAAATTTTGATCATTTTGGAATGATAGAGAAATTGGTATCAAAAAATCTACTTGGTCTATATGTAGCTAAGGAATTTTTATAGAGAACACATGATATATAATTTTAGCAACCACATTGTTAGTAATTTTTATAGAGAACATATGATATAATTAAGATAATTTTTTCAATTTTCAATCATGACTAATGTTTAACCATCACATTGTCAAGGTAAATAATTTATGGATTTATTATAAAGTCATTAGGAATTTTCCTTATATACTAGTCCTAATCAAAATGATAAACTATGGCCTGTGTTACATGAACTTCGCCTCTTACGGAACTTCATTTGCAAAGATTATAAAATAAAAATAAAAAATTAAATTATTATTTTTATATCTTCCATGCTTCTACTCAGATTGTTAAAAATTAGAATTCTATAGACACTAATATGCCTTAAGTGATGTTTAAGTGTCATAGTTGGAGGGTGTGTTGAGATCTATATTTTGGAACCAATTCTTGTGAAAATTATTGTTGCAATTTGTATACATACAAGACCAATCATTTACATGATTTGAGTTAGTTACATAGTCTAGATCATATAAACACATAAAAAATGTGAGATGTTTTACTTATATGGTGGATTGATTAAGTCTATAGACTATTCTTCTATTTTAGTCTAAAATTTTCAAAAAAGTTTGATGCTTGGAATCCCACCTTCAAATACTATCTCATGTAATATAGATTTTTGCATACATTCCTCCATACAACTAGTTAGTACACACTATCATTCCAAGTGAGTTCTAGTCTATTGTTGTAGGGAATTTTAACTAGAGATGAGTTTTTTTTATATTTCATCAATTGGTTATAAATGTCATGCATCTATATAATTTCTACTTTCAAATATTATCATGAAATACTTCATTGTCTATCAATTTTAATGCAAATTTGTGATGATTTAATGGAAATTGTATGTAAGATTGCAATACTTATTTATCTAGTTGTAGAGGATAGGGGATAATTAATGAGTCCATTTTTGTATGCAAGATTGCTAAAACATAGTAGTTTTCTAATATTTGTAATTTGTAAGTTTCCAATATGGATATTTACTTACATTTGGATCATAAATTTGTAAGTTTAAATTTAGATGTTTATTTGTAAGTTTTCAATATGGATATTTACTGACATTTGTAAGTTTTCAATACATGGATATTTACATATGAGTAATTAAACATTTATTTATTTTTCTTCTAATTGTAAATATGCAAGTGGTCCAATGGATCAAATACTTTCACAAGATGAATTTCTAATAGATGATATTTTGCGAAACCCTCCACATCAAAACCCCCACCTCAACACCCTCCACCTCAAAACCCCCCACCTCAACACCCTCCACCTCAAAACCCCCCTCCTCAACACCCTCCACCTCAAAACCCCCACCCCTCCACCTGATGAGGTTCACTTGCAAGAAAACATAAATGAAAATATAAACACAGTTCAAGAAAAAATATTTTGATCCAAAATGAGCCTCATATGACCCCCATCTAGCACAATTTGCATCTTCAATGCAAATTATTGTTGATTCTATTAGGTTCATTGATGCAGAACTAGATAGATTCCACCTTTGGAGGGAGGATAGGAAGCAATACTATGCATATGAACTCTCGTATATAGAGATCCTTGATCTTCATATTACTATACAAACTATAGCCCCATATTTCATTGACCTTGCAACTAATCAACCGATACCTCCAACAAAAAAAAAAAATCAATTAGGTGGTGTAGGCATCCTCATATTGTAACTGTTATGCATGAGCCATCCTTGGTGTGTATTTTCAAAATCTATACTAAATTTGTACTTTGAATTCACTAGATATATATTATTTTAAAATTATTAAATGGAATTCATATATTTATACATGCTCATATATGTATGCATGATGATAGAAATATTAGGATAGGTACTAGTCGAGCTACTGATTAGGGACAATTTCAAGATTCATCCACATTATTTCGAGTCCTAAAATTTAGAAAATTTTCTATGCAATTCCTAGGTCTTTTACATGGTAACTAAACATGTTTAGGTAAATATTTTTTAACCTAATTTATGCTTTATTTGAATATCTAGAAATTAGTAGCTAAGATTTTTGGTCTTGAATGGATAACTATACCACATAGACAACAAAATGTGGGATTATATGCGCATGATCATACGATAATTTATGCACACTTTAGTCTATATTTAGAAAAATAATTTCATGTTTTTATAACTTAAATTAAATTAAATCAAATTTAAATCATATGCACATATATTTTTTAATTATATTTTATTTCAAGTTTCTTTCTCTTCTACAACATGAGATAGGTCCATCTAGTTCACATGGAACAAAGATGACTCTTGATTTTATTGATGATAGAACATAAACTATTTATTTCATAGACGATGTATATGCAAAATTTATTTATATGCCACCTGACTATGACTATGTTGTATAATATTTCATGGACTTAGAGATATTTTAGTATTTCATGAACTATGATATGTATTTATTTATATGTTGACTATGTCTCTAGATGTTTCAGTAAATTTCATTGAATATCTATATTTTAGTATTCTATGGACTAATAGGTCTAGACATATATATTGACTATGCTTGTATATTTTAGTATGTTTTTTATTAGAGGTAAAAGTGGGTTTTGATGGGGCCCAAAACCCAGTACAAGAAAGGAAAGCTGCATATAAAATTAACCATAAACCAACAACAGCTCCACATCAGCCTCTAATAGATTAACATGACATTGCATGCTGCATAAAATAGACAAGCAAGGGCCTAAAACCCCTAATACAACTTGGTTTTAATCGGGACCAGAAACCCTTCAAAATATAAAGAACCCACTTGCATTAGCCAGGAATCAACAAACTAGCCGCTCATGGAAGAATCCATAGATCCAAGAAAGATAACCAAATTAATGGCGTACGACACCATCAAACCCATAAATTGTTCATCCTGTTGGGACATAGAGGGAAACTTAGAATACCACACAACCTGTAGCAAAACATGAGAAGCCAAAGATCCCAAAAACAACTCTAGCAACAACACCAATTTCAAATCATTCTGGTAACAGGAAACCAACTCCAAAACCACCTCTAAAGGAATGAGCTCCCCTCTATTGGAGAGGATGATATGAACAACAAAACCACCACAATCGGAAATCACCTCTACCCTCCACCTCTACCTCCATAGGAGAACTGCCCACCTCAATAAGAAAAAATGAGGAAGGCCCACCTCCATAGGACCAAAGGAGAAAGCCAACACAATATTCGAGAATGCAACCATAACATCCTTCTGTAAACACTGCACTAGAAGCAAAATATGGATGAGGAGAAGAATCTCAAATAAACACCATAGGTCCACCTTAACAACTTTCAAATAAGAACTCATCTGGGTTTCCAAAGAAAACTTGAACAATAACCCATCTAAAAGCCAAACACTCACCCACTTCTGAGCCTTCATAATAAACCAAATAAACTAAGCCAACAAAATATAAACATGAAGCAGCTCAACCCACGAGAAGACCACAAACCCCATCATTAGCAACTTGGGGGACAAAAGGAAAAAAATCAACCTCAACAGAGAGGGTCCAAAGACACTCAGCCAAAGAGAACAAGACCACAACATAAACTCATCCAGGGAGACCAAGGCCACAGAGAGCATAACAACAAAAAGATACACAGGTTGAAAGACCACCAAAGGTAGAGTCCTAGTCTCAAAATGAACAAGACCAACCAATCCCCAAGAGGAATGGGGCCCCCCAAACAGGAAGGACATAAGGAGAAGGTCTAGTAAGAAAGACCACCAAGCAACTCCAACACGCTAGTCAAAGCCAGAGATAGGTTGAAACTCCAAACAACCAACCAAAGGGAGACACCACCACTCCACAAAGAAGGGACAGGAAGAACCCATAACACACCAAAACTTCCGCAATAGAGCCACCAAAAAAAAGGTAGGAAGAAGCGAAGGATTCCCAAGAAGAAGCCATAGACAGAATAGACCAACATGGGGAGCCACCAAGCCTTCCTATTACGCTGAATAGGAACAAAAAATAGTCCATTCTGCAACCAAAAAACCTCAGAGAAGCCAATGCACACCCACAACAAAGTAGGTAGCCAGAGAAAAGGTAGTAAGGGCACCCACATAACCCCCATAGACACATGGTGTTTAGTAGGCCAACACCCTCCACAAGCCATAGCAATGAAACTGAGGACCCAGATCCAAAGGAAGCCCCAACAAGGAAAAAAATCCAAGAGGCAACACCCAAAGCAGGCCACAACAAAGCTTTCCTGCATCCAACTTCGCAACTAGCTCCATGCCCAGTTCCACATCTCTTGAACGCATAGACAATGCCAAGCAAGGTGGAGCGATGCAAAACATTGCCATCTGAGTCCCCCTCATCCTCACTTCCTCCATCTGCATCCTCTGCAGATTTAAAATTTCTCCCTCTTGCCTTCGTTGCCTTCACTGCATTCATCGCTTCTCTTAAAGGACATGTTTGATTTCCTTTCTAATTAATAGTATGTTATATAGTACATGTTTATGCTTTATTGAGCTTCTCTTAAAGTACCTTTTTCAATCTATATTTTTATTGGTAGAAATTCTTAAATTTATATTGCATAATTAAATATTATATGTCAAAAAGGAACTTCATGGAGTGATTATCAAGACATGTTTGATTTCCTTTCTAATTAATTTTTTACATGTGTTTTCTAATTTTTATCCATAGACAATTTTCTAAAATAGGCACAAAATATATTTGGATAATTAAGGCAATATATGAAGCCAAAAGCCCTTATTTTAGCTAGCAATGTGAGTTTCTTGTGATTCTTAATTTAATTGTCATATTAAATAATATATTAAAATGTATATGTCTAGGAAAGAAGCTATAAATTCATGCCTAAATTTTCAATATTTAGATGCCATTGTAGAATGAATTGATACTTCAATTTAAACTATAATTTCATTTTAATAAATTTTAGTAGATTAACCAAAATATATTTGCCACAATTATTCAAGAATATGGTCACACTATTTACATTTCTTAGAAGAGTGTTTTTGAATAAAAGGATTTTAACTAAAAATCTATAAAAAAAATAATGAGTATATAATGTATAAAATAGTTCTTGATAAATAATTGTACACATATAGTTGATGATAAAAAAAAAATCCATTTAGCAAGAAAAATCTAACAGTAAAAGGGGATCACTAGTTTTCATAACGAAATTAAGACCCGTGTTGTGTAAGAAATAGGAATTGGTGACTAGATGCTAGATACATTGCTCCCAACTATCAATTTAATAACCTGAAATAGAATAAACAACATAGAAATAAATCCTAAGGGGATATCATGACAAAAAATACATAAAATGAGCCAAATAATAACAATTAATATTACTCACCAAATTTCATGCAAGTGAATTATAGTATGAGAATAAAACTATTTACTCACAAAAATAAGATTCTATAGAATGTGAATGTTTAAATGGTAGACATATTTCCAAGTGTCTAAAAAATTGTCTTAACACATTAGAGGGAACATCACTAAAGAACTTCACCTAGTTCTCAATCCATTATAAACATCTAAAATTATCATGCTAAGTAAAGGGTATGGCAAGTAGTTTTGGTGGAATTTATTGCTATTAGAATCAATTTTCTAAGTAAGATAAAGGGGCTCAAGATAAGAATTATAGAGGTGATCCATGTCTTTTTAATCATGAGGGGATGAGTTATAGGTGAAACAAGGTGTAATGAATAGTTGCAAATGTATCCTAACTTGGTATGAAGTTGCTTTCAAATGTGTTACATAGACTTAACATTTCATCCAAAATATTAAATATGTAATAGTTAGAGAACCTTATGATATTTTAAGATTCTTATTATATAATTTTTGGAGAAATCACCATGGTTATTTTTCTAACATTCTACTCAATCATTAATTTGCATTTATTGATATGTACTACTTTAGAATATTGTGAAGAAAAAAAAGTGAGATTTTTTAACACTAATGTGAAGGAGAGAGAGAAAAATGGTATGGTCTAGGAAGCCTCCATATAGGGTACAGAGTTTAGGGGAGATTTGGATAGGGGATTTATTCCCAAAGAGATAGTTCCGTTTAATAGGGTTAAAATTATAGGGTGACAAGGTGAGTATTATTGGCGAGTTAGCATAAGGATTTTCATATATATTATTATATTATATTATGTTATACCATCATAATCCTTGTGTTTCCTAGTTGAACCCAACTCTAATGCAATTAACAAAGGAAATAATTGACCTCACTCCAGGTCACATAGGTTTGTAAAATACTACCCGATTTTTTTAAAACTAGTTATTAGATAGCTTTGATGTTCAACTACCTAAGATAAAAGGAATAACATAGAGGGTGAAATGAGAATGAAAGAATATATTGAAGACAAAATTTATAAGATAAAATGAATAATATAGAAGGTGAGAAAATTAGTTCTATAATTAGGAGATGAATTAAGGCAACATAAGAGGATGGATTAAGGGTAGATAAATGAGCCCTAACTCTAATTCATGTGAAAATTAGCTATAATTAGAAGATGACTTAAGGGGAGGTAAGAGCATGGATTAAGGGTAGCTAAGAGGATGACTTAAGGGGATGTTTAAGAGGATGGCTTAAGGCGAGCTAAGAGGATAACTTAAGGGGATGTAAGAGGATGGCTTAAGAGGAGATAGATGAGCCCTTACTCAAAGTACGTTTCATGTGAGAAAATTAGTTCTATAATTAAGAGACGAATTAAGGGTGGGTAAGAGGATGGCTTAACGAGAGCTAAGAGGATGAATTAAGGAGACATGCAATCAATTATATTTTTTTAGGTAGAAGAAACACCTAAACCTATCATGCTAGGTAAAGGGTATGATAAATCTAGTATTGGTGGAATTTATTACTATTCAATTGTGACACAATATATCAATTTAATAGTAAGAGAAGAGGAGATACTTTAATAATGTGATAGGATAGGTAGTAGGGGTTAGGAAGCATGAAATTAAGGGGTTGGGATCTTTAAAAGTGGAAGTTCCAAATCTTCTACAATTCTTTTTTTACAAATCAATAATAGGAAATGTTATTTGTGTTGTTAGTCTTAACAAGGTTGTGAAGCTAGTTGTTTTAAATATCAAATATAATATTATATTATGTTAGACCCTCATAATCCTTTGGTTACCTAGTTGATCCTAACTCTAATATAGTTTAAAAAAGGAAATATTGGTAACACCAAGGTCACATAGGTTTAGTAAAATTCTATCCAAGTTTTTTAAAACTAGTTGTTGGATAGCTTTTGTAATATGATGTTAAACTACCTAAGATAAAAAGAATAATATAAAAGGTGAAATGAGGATGAAAGAATATATTTAAGACATAATTTATATGATAAAAGAAATAATATAGAAGGTGAAATAAGAATGAAATAATATATTGAAGATAGTTTATAAGATAAAAGCAATACTATAAAAGGTGAAATAAGAATGAAAGAATATATCGAAGACACAAAATATTGATGCAATACAACTATAACATGATGAAACATATGTGTATATATATACAATTAGCTAATGGGTCCACTTTTAGTTCAAGACTACAAAATTGATATAACATTTGTATGATGAAAACTTGTAGTGACAATCATGGCAGATCTAATTGTAGGGGACCTACAAAAATAATGAACATAAGTACATTAACTATATATACACAAGTCATAACTCCAATTCATGTAATAAAATTACAATAAATAAAGTTAGAAAAATGGATCTTAGAAATTCCTTACATTCAAGTGATATCTACCATGGGGAAAATTACCTACTATTTTTTCATGAGTTGAATGCACAAGTAGTGGTCACCAATCCCATCTAGTTGAGGGAGACTTGAAAAAAATGATTAACTATAATTAGGAGATGACTTAAGGAAACATAAGAGGATAGAGTAAGGGGAGATACATGAGCCTTGACTCTAAGTCATGTGAGAAAATTAACTATAATTAGGAGATGAATTAGGGGAGGTAAGAGGATGGATTTAGGGGAGTTAAGAGGATGACTTAAGGGGATGTAAGAGGATGGATTAAGGGGATCTAAGAGGATGACTTAAAGGGTCCTAATAGGATGGATTGAAGGGAGATACAAGAGCCTTGACTCAAAGTATTTTTCATGTGATGTAGGGGCGTCATAGTTTTGGTTTTATTTGTCAATTTTGGTTTGTTTACAATTCTAGGTTTTGTTTTTCTAGCTTCTCTTTCTTTATATTCATGTGACATCTAATGACTCTTGGTTGGCAGTGAGGTTCCTATTTTATTGCATATAGATCCTTCCTTTGGTTGCTTAGGGATGCACAGTAGTTACACTGATCAAGAGGGAAAAAGTAGTGAATAAGTATTTTGGGGAAGGAGGTAATCGACCTGTGTAAGAGAGGGAAATGGTTTTTTAGTGGGAAAGAAACTGAACTAATAATGAGAAAGGCTGATTCTGAGATTGAAATTTTGGAAATTCAAATGAGAGAAGCAATGGCAAGGAAGTGTAAGTAGAGCGATTTCCAGGAGGAGAGCTCAATTGGTGAATATCATTAGTAGAGTGCATGGAATAAGGCATAAGGGAACAGATTGGAGTTTTCAACTTGGGTGTAAACTAAATTTGTAGATAGTTTTTGTTTTGCTGAGTACACATTAGAACCCTCTTGATGTTGGTTTATTCAAAGGAATTGGTTCCTTGATAGTTTACTAATGCCTCTGGCCAAGAATCGACCTCATCAATTGTGGAAACTATATGTAACTTGTACTTGTTGTTCATTCTATATATAGGAGCTTAGTGTGTTTGATTGCAATAGATCAATTCATATAATCTCACCCTTCTATGTTTGGAGTTTGGTGTTTCATTGTTGTCTTCAGGAACTTGTGTTGCATTGCTTGTTTAGAGATATCACAAGTTGCCACCATCATCATGTGAGAAAATTAGTTCTATAATTAGGAGATGGATTAATGGTAGGTAAGAGTATGTCTTAAGAGGATCTAAGAGGATGACTTAAGGGGACATGCAATCACTTATTAACTTTTTAGGAAATGATAATAAATTAACTAACTATCAATTAAATATATACAATTATATACTTACCTGTATTTATTTATTCCATTTTACCATTTGCATCCTCTCTTTTTTGTAATGCATCTATAATTATCTCATGTTCTTCCATAGAAAGTGTCCATAGCTCTTTATTATCAAGTCTTCGTTGATATCTAACTAGTTTTATATTTATTGCCACAACCACATGTGAGTAGTGTATGATATTCTTATATCTTTCATAATCTTTAAATGCAGGAAAACCCTTCATATTAGATATTCCCATAGCCAGGTGCCAACAACTACCACAAAACCTATTGGATACTCAATAGTTATCATCATCTACTCTAGTATGTAACAAATTATGTTTTGTCTCAACACATCGAGCCAACCAATACTCTGTTTCCTCTTCATTCTCCTTAGGTGCAACAATATCATACACATAGCCTACATTTTTTTTAATTCAATAAAGTATGACTTATAATTCACATATATACATGCATACATATATAATTATATATTACAAAATAATCTAATAAAAAAAAAATTGAATTACAGTACCTTCTTGTACAAGGTTTAAAACACATGATCATAGTCATCTGATGCAAACACTTGATTATCATCTTCAATTATTGTTTCATGTTGATCATGTTTTTGTGTAGGTATCAAGGATATTTGTTTCTATTCTTTAACCCATTCTTTATTTCCACATGCTTCACAATCACCTACAATAAAAATTGACAAAAATAGGCAAGCTCTTTTGTCCATAGTCCTTGGGCTTGCATTTGAACTCTTAAATGAATGTCATTTTGTTGATCCACTAATTGTCTCACAACCATGTCGAGTAAGAATATTTTCTTCTTCAAATAAACAAAATAATGATCAAATTATAGAGTTCTCACATGATCTCATAGATAATTTTGTATTACACCAATCCAAAATTGCACATGCATCTCTAATTTTTTTTGCATCCTTAAGTTTTAGTTGCTCTCTAGAAAGAGCTCTTTTCACACATGCTCTAGATCCATCATATTCTCTTTTAACATTGTCAGCTTTAAAAAACTTCACATATATGTTGGATATTGTTTTCCTTGTGAGATCTACATTGCCAATAAAATATTTAAACATTTTTGAATTGTCTTGTACAATTATTTGACCATATAAAATGTTCTATCATTTGGATTTATCTTTCTTTTAAATTTTCATAAAATGTATTGAAACAATATTGGACAAACTCTGACAAGTGTAACTAGTTACCACTCAAATAGAAATGGTAATCCTTCAAAAAATTCTATTATTTTTTGTAATATCATCTACATGTCTATATATAATATGAAAAAAGATGGTCACTTGCACTAATTATAATAATGAGATTTAATTTCCTCTTGTGGAGAAAGAGCATAGTTTTTTGCAAAGTCAACTATTGATGGTATAGTTCTAATTGGAAATGCTTTTTTACATGTGTGAAATTGTCCATCAAGCCACCAAGCATATTAGGAGTGTTTCACATATTTGGGTACAATCTTATCCTTAAATTCTTTGATGAATGCATGCACACTAAATTATTTAGTGATTAACTCACAACGTTTTTTAATTTTCCATTATTTAAAGAATATCCACTTGAATCATTTCACATCCACTAATTCTTGTCCAAAATCATGTGAAATAATTTCATGCATAGATTCCCCTAACAGTGAAAGGTTGCCACATCTATTGCATTGTCTAGAAATACATGCATTTCAATAAAATAAGCATCCATTAGATGTTTCACAAAACAAACCTGCTATAAACTCCTTCATTGTTTGAGATGGCATAGTAATACCACATTCCTACATAATTTCATTAATAAACAAAGTGTAATGTATATATCAAAAAATGTCATAATAATAACAAAATTGCACATGATTTTTACAACAAGAGATTCGTTGTTTATTAATTTTCACATACCAAAGTTTACATTTCTCAAATGATCTTTGAATGATGGTAATATTTGGTAACACTAAATCATTTTTTATTTTATTTTATAATATTCAGTTTGAGTCATGTCTAATAGATGTTTTGGATGAGGATCACAATTTTTTGACCCCACTCTTAATTTTAAAATATCTCTAACATTAGATGATACCCTTATATTATCATGCCAATATTTTTCAATTAATGATTTGATTTCATTATTCAATTTCATGTCATACCTTGGGAGTCTACCACTAAAAATCCAACATTGGTTAATTGGATCATTTTCAATACATTCTCTTCTCTTTGCCACTCTTATCAAAATTTTAGGATTTATATTTAGAAATTCACTAATCTTACTTCTTTTATTTGATTTTGATTTATGAACTAAAGCAGTTCTATAGCTTGTCATGTTGAATTCTTATCTTTAAATTGGTTATTTTTTCTAATAGAATCAATAGCATTAGCAACACTAAATGGGTGATCCCACAAAGTTGGTTTACAATTTTTGAGAGATTTTGATTGTGCTGAAATCACATATTTTTAGAAAATATAATGATTTAAGCCTTAAAAATTTTTATTTAAAGCATTCCAATTGAAGAGGGTTTGATCAAACTACCTTAGATCAAACCCCCTTGGATATAATCTCGATAGTTTTAAACCATACCTATAACAGAGTCTCCTTTACACATATCAAAATGTTGATAAAAAACCACTTTTGATTTACCTTTTGGGGGATCAAGTGAATTCATTTAAAATTTATTTTTTTAAAGTATGTATTCCTTATTATAAGCTTCCCAAAAAGTATAATTTTAAATAAATTTAATTTTATTATTATATTTATTTTTTATTTCTTGTGAATGTATGTTTTTTACCGAAAATCAAGCTCTTTGTTCTGCACATGTGGAAAATAGAAGATCATAAAAAAAATTGAAAAATATGAGTGCATTAGATATTGAAGTCCTTTGATCCAACAAAAAGAGAAAAATTGAATTTTGATACATACAAAAAAAATTGTGTTATACAGTCTGCCTATGTCTGAATTGTAATTGGTTTGACTTTGAAACTTGATTAAGGAAAAAATATTCAATAAAATACTATGAAACCATTTGGAAGCACTAGATATCATAGTTACAAATCTAAATTCGAAAAAAATAATTTTATGTTTCATGGAAAAATAGTTGTGTTATACGGTGAGCGTCACTCCTTAAAAATGGTGTTTATTGAAAAAAACTAGTTTTCGAAGGAGATGGAAAAAGAAGTGCAATTTGATTCCAAAAATTTTGAAAAAAATATATTTAGGATCTACAAACAAAATTTCACAAATCACTAGTTTGCATCATCTTCAAATTTCTCATGATTTAGCCGCTATAGGGGCTCGCAAGTGAAGATTTAGTTAGAAAAAATCAGTTCAGTGTCCAGTTTGGCCAAAAATTGTAAACCGGTATTGTGGGATCACTCAAATATAATTTTTCTCATTGATTCATCTTTCTTTTTAGACTTTATAAAATGTCTCTTTTTTATCACTTTTCACATTTTCTACATTTTCACCAATTGCATCATGAGTTGACATTGAAATCCTAGAATTTTTCTATAAAAAATGGTTTATATAATCTATTTGCATGGGTACTTATTTGTCTCCAAGATTTTTTTTCTTTTATATTTTTTATTTTTTAGACTGCAAGAATTAGAATTGGGTAGCTACCCCCTATAAACTACAGTGCACCTAGTAAACTTTTTCACATGACCAGTGACGTTGGCGCGACATGCCCTCCGATGCCACGGGGATGGTGGGGAGACTAGACCTCATGACCTCTTGCCTACAACATGATGCTTTAACTAATCAAGCTAGGCCCACTGCCCTTGTCTCCAAGAAATTTTACCAAGAAGATTGTCCGAGAAATTTATTTTAATTAAAAAGCATTTTCCTATCATTTTGTGTTTTCATTTTTTCAGTAGTAGAATTGATCTCACTATTGGAATATCCAACTTCTTTAAAATAACTAATATCAATATCATCAAAATGTGGGTTCGAATACATGTACATGGATTTGTTTCTATACTCATATTTTCCATATCATTGAAAGGTGGATTTGAAGGCATACCTAGATTTGTTTCTATAGTCACATTTTTCATATCATTGAAAGGTGGATTTGAAGACATACCTAGATTTGTTTCTATAGTCACATTTTCTTCCATATTCACCATTTCTGCATTTTCATCATCTAAATTCATCCCGTCCTTTATGGTTTCCTGAATGTTCTTATCTTTAATAGTCATGGAACCAGATGCTTCAATATTCTTCATTTCTCAAATCATTGTTCTTCTATCTCTTTGTCGTTATGCCTCCTCTTTATTTGCTTCAATTTCAAGTGTCATTAGCTTCCTATATTTTTTCTTTGACATTGTAACCCATTGTTCTTTTTTTTTTAGATTCCAACCCATATTTTGATTTTTTTTTAGGATCAAGAAAGGCATGGTAACCTGACCCTTAGCCTTAGACCTACAAGTACAAGGTCATGGAAATTCCAAGAGGAAAGACTAACTTTGGCAATATGGCTGACAACTTTTTTTTTTTCAGATTTTTTTTAAGATATTAAAACATATTATAGATGAAGATGCATCATTTTCAAATATGTAACTTTTTTTATGATTGGATTGTTTTTCTATTTTTTAACTAATTTATGAGGAAACTTTCCATAAACTTGAAATGTTTGTTTTTTCACATTTTTTAATAACTTTTAATTCTTTAAGTTTCTTGTAAGAAAAATTTATATGACATCAATATACAAATAATTATTTACACAATGATAAATAAAAATTTCATAAAAATATTATTTTAGCTCAAATAATGGTGGTCGTACACAAGGAGTTTTCAAAAACAACAATTTTTTATTGGTAATGTTACCTATTTTTCACTACAAGCTCAAACATGTAGAGCTGAATTGAATTCATCATTTAGAGGTACATAGAATTTCAAATTTTGCTGCTAAGTATGTGTCATCATGTAAAAATCAGATTACATTTGATTTTCAATTTTATTATGCAAGTACTTGTAACAAAAAATTAGACATTTGCATAACAAATGTTGTTTTATTCATATTGTAAAGATCAAGGTCCCACACAAGCCATGGGAGTAGCTGAATTTGATTTACGTAATCAAATGATAGGTACAAGAAAAAATTGTAAACTATACAACTATGGACAATGTAAACATAGAAAGGAGGGTGGTTCATCATTACCTGTAATGATGAAGCCATTGATGCTTGATATGTTTGAGTAGTATTGTTAAAACTTTTTAGTCTCCTTCGACTCCAGTCTCCTTGAGTTTTCCTGCAGAATGAATGAAAATGATGTTAGAGATTGACACTAAGCAATGATGAATCAAGATCAATACTATGCCTACATTGCCAATAGGAATATAGTCTACATTTTTTCAGGAGTATATCAGATGATTAAGCAATCAAATTGATATGATCAAAAGGAACAAAACTCAATGAAGCTTTCAACTTCATTTATTTTACTAAAATGTTTGTTTAAGTGTGCAAGAATAGGTACAATCTAATCATTTCAACCAAAAGATTAAGTTAAGAGTGGAGAAAAATGTGGCTCCCATGAGGGTTGAGCCCAACTCATAATAAAGGAAGGTAGCTATATTAAATGACAGTGATTCCAAAATTCTAGACTATGAGCTCAAAAGAGTAATCTTACTGAAGCAGTTACAAGGTCCTATCAAGATAGTGCCAGGAATAGATCAAACTATATGCATTGATAATTGATACAATGTAACATTAAACAACATTTAATGCATCAGTACTTGAGGTACTAATATATCTTCATCATATTGCTACAAAAATAGAAATGTCAAAGATATGCTATAGGTATATCAAGGACATAATAGAGTAATCTAGAGCAACATTATAAATATGTGTCATAGTTGAATGATGCAATGAAAAGAGCCAAACAACTATGGAGATACAGTGACCATAAACATCGAAAGGGAAGTCACGTTATGCATTCATTTAATAAACGTTGAAGAAGCTTGCATAGTCTTCAACATAAAAAGAAAGAGATATTCCTTCTTCATCATTCTCAAGGAGTTTCAAGATAGTGGAGACAAGGGAGATCATCAACGAAACAAACATGACAGTTCCCTCTAATAGCCTATTAGGCTACAGAAGAATTATTGGAAGTGTTTTCATCTTGTGGAGTACACACAAAGTAAATAGAAACAATGGTGCTATTAATATCTCAAGAGCAAGATAAAGTCAGCCCAAATAAGGTGCCAACTGTGTTTCTAGGAGGAGACTTTAGCCACAAAAATCTGCCAAATCTATAACTTATGAAAGCATAAAGGCAAGGTAATACTTGAAGAAAATGAAGAATAATGAAAAAGAACTCAATGCTTGGAAGGAAAGAAACCAATCTATATTTGTCTCTTTAGGATATATATATAAGTGCAGGTTATAAAGAAATAAGGCAGCTATCAAAGCAATGTTGGAAAAACCTTTCATGAGGTGTTATGTTGTGATACAGTCACAATAATTGATCATGATCTACAATGTATCCAAACCACACCTAGGTGTGCTCAAGGAGATTTACATAAGAAAAGAGCAATGAAGTCACAATGTCAAGGACATACTGCATAGAGAAGAGTTGCAAACTGCAAGTAATACATTCTTATAAGCTAACATCATGATTATTTTGATTATTAGCAAAGGCATTATTTTGAGCGGCCATGGAGGTATAACTAATTTTTTGAATTTGCATTTGAAATCTAGAAAATATTCAAGGAATTTCAAATACCCAGATGGAGTTTCAGTATTAAAAATGCAGATTTCTCATTATCATAGTTTACCCATATGAGGGTTTTCTCCAGAAAATACAAAATGCAATGAATCGCAAATACCCAGAATGTAAAGAAAAAGTATGTAATTCATGTTATTTACAAAGGGAAAAGCTAACAAAGAAAGGATTTCTTTCATTTATTGCATAGAAAAGCTCAAAATAGAATCAGTAGCGGCCTCACAGAAATATGAAAATACCTAGATGAAGGAATATTCACATAAGCTCAAATACCCACTTAGGGTTTGGCCATAAAATACAATATACAAGAATAGATCAATGCTAATGGTTGTAGCCACGGATTTTACAAATTTGAGATTTAAGGCACATATAAAACCAAAATATACATGAGGAAGCCGCAGCCTATACCATGGCCAAACTCAGAAAATTCTCAAAAAAAAATCTTCATTATTTTTGTGAGAAAAGCTTGGCATTCACTCACCTTGTAACTGTGTGGAGAAAGTCATGAAGAATCCACAATAAAGCCTCAAATTTCAAACCAAAATTCCAAGGTCGATTCCTATGACAACATAAATAATGAAAATTCATACAGGGAGGATGAAATATGCCTGAAATACAATGGAAGGTTGAGTTTCTAAATGTCTACCACGTGGCCTGGAGAAGATTCAGGCATATTGCAACACAAAACCCACCTCCCAAACCTCATAAAACTCTAGTTCAAAGCATTTATGGCAGTGCAGCTTCAACAAAAATGGTGAGTTTCGACCTCTCATAGCCGAACCAAAAACTCCAATGGCGACTCAAGCAAATCTCAGGAAAATGACATAGAAAGAGTAGGAAATGGAATTTCTCAAATACTAGCATTCCTCATGGTGGTGGTATAGCAAAGCTCCAGAGGTTACCAAGTGAAAGTGAAGTGAAAAAAATAAGTGATGATTAGGGTTTTCCCGAAGCTTTTACCATATCTCGGTTCAAATCATTGATATTTTTGACCTCTATTTTTAAGAGAATCATTAAAAATTATTAACTTCATGGTATTGACTTTTAAGTCAATAAACCTTGTGATGTGGGTGGAGTCCGTGACTTTGGAGGTGAAGGGTTAAGTGCATAAAATGCCTTTACATGTTTTAGAAAAACATTACCTTTATTTTTTGCATGTGTTTTTTAAATAACTCAAGTTTTGTAAATAAATATTAATGGTAATTAATTACCTTAATATTTATCATATCATGCAAAAGGAAAAAAAGAAGATATATGATGTATACAACAAGGAGTGCTTACTTTTACTTTAAGATATACATGTAAAACAAGATGCAGAGATGACTGAAGTGCTTCCAAGGATTTTAAATCATGTAAAGATGGGTGGAGTTAATGATGGATTTTTAGTTTGCTTCAGTCTTTGATGCCTTATCACCAAGCACATTTTAGAGATAGGATTCCAGTTCTCATGGGTGGACTGGAAAAAAATGAGGTGGCTTTCACATGCTTGGACCCACTTTTTGAGGGATTTTTAGTTCAGGTTGAGTGCTTTATGGATCAGTTACGAGTTGATAGCTAGTTTGAGACTGAGTTCACTCATTTTTGCATGAGTGTGGGCTATTTTTATTAGGGTTTTCTCTTCTGATCGAATTTCACATTGGAGATGTTGTTTTCACTTTAGTTCTATTATTGGCTTCTTTATGCATGCCTTTTTTATATATTGGAAAAAGTTAGTATTTTTCCTCTAGTTCTTGTTTTTTGTCTTTTCCTTCAGCAAAGAGATTTCATGTAACTCAACTTTTCAGAATTTAATAAATTTCAACAGGTTTACAGGTTATGTTAGAGTATCATTTGCATAGTTTTCCTTCTATTGTCATTGCAAGTTAGATATTAGCCTTCTTAGATTTAGGTGTTTTGTTTTATGAATGTTTTGGGTGCAAATTTAATGTGTTTTACATCAAAACCTTTAAATTTCTATCACATTCATGAATGCATGTACACAGAAAAAATGATGTTAGTTGCAAGTCATAAATTGTGCTTATAATATATTCATATCTTTAAGTTGTGAAAGTAAATTTTTCCTTCATAAAGAATGGATTATCAAGCCTTTTGAGAATCATTTATGTAGTTAAGTTGTTCAATCTAAGTTGTGAAAATAGGCTCATAAGGAATCAATTGTGAATTAATATGTTTTCTTTAAATCAAATAGGTGTATCACCATAGTTCAGTTTTCGCAGTTTTGCATCAGTTTCAGCCTTTTCCCTTTTCCAAGCAAAATTTTAAGTCCATAATCAGAGAATCATATAGGAACCAGCTTAGGATCTGGAGGTCTATCTTCGCGATAGGAATACCCACAACCTAAAGATAGTTCCCATGTTTCAACAAATTGTTGAATTTAGCCATTCAAGCATTCGGGTGCAATTTGTTTGACAACAATTTTTGGCACGCCCACTGAGACTCTAAATCACTTTTCAGAGTAAGAATTTAATAGTTTCAAGCTCATGTTCTGGTATATACAATAGTTCTTTAGCCTTTCAAAGGTTAAATTTCCATATACCTGGCGACTTCATTCTCAATTTCCAACAGATCAAGTGCAAATAGCTCATGAGAAATATTTAGACAAGAAGTTCTTCTCCGTTTGAATATTTGCAGTTGTCTTCACCAAAAAGAAGAGGAAGGACAACCAAGCAAACACCTGGTAGGCCTTCAAGAAATCAATTAGTTTCTCTAGTTCTCAAAGCAGAACCATTAGTATACACATCAAGAAGGAGAGGTAGATTGTCAGCCAAAGAAAGTAGTGATCAACAGAGTGATCAAACACAACATGATAACATGGATGTTGCCATGATGAATTGGCAAGGGAATGAATTATGTAGAGTTAATCATGCACAAGGTCAAAATCAATTAGCCACTTCTATTGTAGCAAATACAAGATCCAAGAAAAGAGCAGTTGACCTTAGAAAGCAAGCTGTTTTTGACAAACTGCAGCCAGAAAGTGACAAACAACAAGCTGATAAAGGTAAACAACAAGCTGTTCAACATAAAAATCAAGTTCTAGTAGTTGATAAAGAGTAGTCACAACCCTCTTTTTCACATAATGTCTAGATTTTACCAAGAAAACAAGCTGAACCTATCAAGGAACAACCAAGAGCTCAGTCATTTCAAGTGCAGAAGGAGGCTGCTTTTCAAAAAGAGCAGGACAAGGTTGATTCTCTAGCTTTCAATATTGTAGATCATATGAAAAAGAAAATTGTCAACATTACCATGTTGGATGCATTACAACTGTCTGGGCAAAAAGAAAGCCTGCAGGAGGCTCTTGCTAAGATATCAATTTTTTGATGAAACAAGTAAAGAACAACCAAGAGTTCTTGCAAATAGTTCAGATCATAAGGAGCAGTCAACTCAAGAGGTAAAGCCACCACCTTTTTATGTCAGCTTGATAATTGGTGATAATATAGTGCATAATTGCATGATAGATAGTGGAGCAAGTGACTCAATTATGCCTAAATAACTGGTAGATAAGTTAGGACTTGAGTATGAACCATTGTCAAAAGGGGTAGCTCAATTGGATGGAATAGCCATTAAGTCTGTAGGAGTTATTAAAAATATGCCTCTTACATTGCATGCCTGTCCAAACTTTCAATTTCTATAGGACATATATATTATTAATCTCCCACCTTATTTTTCCATTTGCCTATCTAGAGATTTCACTGCAGAATTAGGTGGTTATTTGTCATTAGACTGGTCACACATATTTTTCAGAACTAGATATGGTACTAGAGTCACAATCAAGTCAGAACCTCATGCTAAAGACCATATTGAGCCCTATGTGCCAAATCCCATAAATGCAAACCTAGCTTTCCATGATCAGGAGGATCAATCCATGACCCTCGACCCCACTATACCTATAGAAGGCATACCCGACATAAATTTAGATGAGTGGGCAGCCAAAAATCATGAGGTTGATCTGTTCAATCTCATGGACAAAGTAGGTTTGGAAATTTATATGATTCAGGAGCCTGATGTAACTATTCCAAATCTGGTCAAAGAGGAAAAAAAGGTACAACAAATTGATCGGCTTTGGAAGTTGTCCTTTGATGGATCCAGGAGTAAAGTAAGTGCTGGTGGAGGGGTAGTGCTCATATCACCTGAAGGAGACAGGTATTATTCAACTTTTAGATTTTCTTTCAGTTGTTCTAATAATGTTGCTCAATACGAAGCATTGATACATGGTTTAGAGTGGGCTAGAAAAGAAAAATTAGGTGCTTACAGGTGTTTGGTGATTCTCAATTAATAGAAAATCAGGTTATAAGTCTGAATTTAACAAAGAATGACTTGTTGAAATTGTATAAGCATCATGTTTGGGACTTAATTGAGGAGTTTGACGCATTTAATCTGTAATTAGTACCAAGAAATCAGAATAAGCAAGCTAATAAACTTGCTGCCATAGGGTCACAATTTGACATTCCAACTGAAATCCACAATGTGGAAGTGCATCAATATGTGAAGGTAGTTGTCAGACCTTCGGTACCTGATAATAATGTAAGTTGGTAGATTTTTGACAGTGATGAATAGATAATTCACTTTCTGATGGAGGAAACAGAGTTTTCTGCTAGAAACCAGCAGAAATTTGATCAGCAATATGGTGATCAGATCATGCAACTAAAGTCTAATAAGCTGCCAAAGGGTTTGGTGACCCTTGAATCCATCTTCAACACTGATGATCAGGTTAGAAGAGATAAATCCAGTATCATAGTGAAGCAGGAGCATTATGAATCAATAGAGATATTTAAGGACAAACTCCTTAAGCTTGGAAAAGTTTGTACGAAAGAGGAACAACAATCCTTTATCTTGCTTTGCCAAGAATTTAGTGACATATTCACCTAGCAATATGGAGATCTGAAGGGTTTTAACCCTGAGTTGGCTCAACATACAATTGAGTTAGAGCCCAATGCAAAACCAATGCGACAAAAACAAAGGCCACTGAATCCTAAGCTGGAACACCTGATGAAGACTGAATTAAACAAGTTGATTGAAGGTAGTATTATTTTTCCCATCAAGCACACTTCTTGGGTATCAAACTTGGTGCCTTTTAGAAAGAAGAATGGAGAATTGAGGTTGTGCATGGATTTCCATGATCTAAACATAGCTTCACTCAAAGATCACTATCCGCTGCCTTCAATGGAGTAAATATTGTAGGTTGTTTTAGGATTAGAAAGGTTCTCATTGTTAGATGGATATCCAGGTTATAACCATATATCGGTTAAAGAAGAAGACCAATACAAAACAACCTTTACAACCAAGTGGGGTACTCTGGCTTACAAAAAGATGTTGTTTGGATTGTCAAATGCAAGAGCAATCTTTCAGAGAGCAATGGATATGGCTTTGCAAGGTTTGATAAACAAGTTTGTTCTTGTTTATTTAGATGATATCACTATTTTCTCATGAAATGCTTATGAACACTTTGATCATCTTAGAAAGATTTTTGAAAGATGCAGAAAGTATGGGATTTCCTTAAATCCAAAAAAGAGCATCTTTTTTGTTCATGAAGGTAAACTTCTGAGTTATATTGTTTCTAAAGATGACATTTCTATTGATCCAGAACGTATTGCAGCCATTCTGGCATTACCACTTCTTGCTCACAAAAAGGGTTGGAAGAGTTTTCTGGGCAGAATAAACTTCATGAGGAGATTTATTCCCAACGTTGCAACTTTATTGCAGCCATTGACAACCATGCTGAAGAAAAACATTCAATTCAGCTGGACGAGAGAAGGAAAGAACAATTTTGAGCAGATTAAAGAGGCACTTGCAACAACCCCTACTCTTATTAATCCAAATTTTGATAAGGATTTCATGCTATACACATTTGGGGGAGTGGATACCATCTCCACAATGCTGTCAACAAAATAATGAAGGTATGGAGCAGCCTATAGCTTTCTTTAGTCAGGTTTTACATGATTATGAAACTAGGTGTTCATTCATTGAGAAGCATGTGCTTGCTATAGTGAGAAGTGTCAAAAAGTTTAGACATATGCTATCTTATAATAAGATACATTTATTGGTAGCTCACCTGATAGTCAAAGAGTTTCTGCTCGATAAGGACATTAACGACAAGAGAGCAGGCTAGATAACCAAAGTCATGGAGTATGACATCAATATAAAGATTACCAAGCTTGTTAGAGGTAAGGGTCTATGTGAGCAGCTTGCAGAAAATAAAGAAAACATTAGTGAAGAAGTTGATACAGTCCTTAATAATGAAGAAGGACCTACTGTTCCAGTTACTTCAGCTAATTGGATCAATCAAATGATCCATTACTTGCATACTAGAGATTGTCCAGAAGGTATGGACAGATTGAAATAAAGATATTACAGATTACAAGCAATTCCATATGCAGAAATAGATGGTGTTCTGTATAAAAAATATTTCAATGGAGTATTCCTCAGATGTGTTTACCCAAATCAGACTCAAATAATTCTCGAGGAATTCCATGGACCTGCTAGAGGTCACTTTGCACCACATACTATAGCTCTGAAAATAATGAGAGCCAGATATTATTGGCCAAATTTGTTCAAAGATGCTCATGCTTATGTGAGATAGTGTAGTAAATGTTCATTGTTTGCAGGAAAACAAAAGTTAGCAGCCCTACCCCTGAACCCAATTCAGGTTGAACAACCTTTCGACAAGTGGGGACTTGACTTCATCGGTTCAATTAACCTGTTGTCAAGCACAGGTCACAAATGGATTTTGACTGCCACATACTACTTTACGAAGTGGACTGAAGCAGTTGTATTAAGAGATGCAAATGAAACATTAGTTTTAAACTTCTATCAGGACATAGTTTCCAGGTTTGGTACACCTGATTCAATTATTTTTGATAATGCTTTGGCCTTTGTTGGTTTGAGAGTTTCAGATTGGTCAATAAAGCATAATATTTATTTGAATACTTCATCCAATTATTACCCCCAGGGTAATGGATAGGTTGAATCAACGAATAAGAATCTGATTAAGATCATAAAGAAGACTATTGAAGAGAATCAAAGGTCATGGCATGACAAACTCAAGTTAGCCCTGTGGGCTGATAGAGTTACACCAAAATGATCAACAGGATTTTCACCATATGTTTTGGTTTATGTCAAAGAAGTCAAATTACCTATTTCAATTGAATTTACAACTCTGAGTTACATAAAGGAGCTTGAGTTACTTGAGGAGCAGCCAATGCAAGTCAGGCTTGTTCAATTGACAAAGTTGGAAGAAACCAGAAAAGAGGCTTACATGAAGCTCCAAATTCATCATTCTCAGATGAAAACATTTGACAAGAAAGCAATAGCAAGGATCTTTAATGAAGGTGATTTAGTGTTCAAGTGGGATGAGCTCAAAAGAAGGCCTAGTCAACATACAAAATTTGATGCTATGTGGGATGGCCCATACATGCAAACAGAATAATGCATTTCAGCTTTCAAAGCTGGATGGTGAAGCACTTCCAATCCCAGTAAATGGGATTCACTTGAAGTAGTGCTACTAACAAGCAACGTTTGTAGATGTACATAGTAGAGTAGTTTTCAGTTTTGTTGGGTGAAAATTATGTAATCAGCTTTTCGATAGATTACACAACTTGGACTTCAACCACAGCTATGTGAGATGTAAATCTCTCCTCTCAGAAAGGGGAGGCGCCCTTCTTATTGCTAACAGAAGTGATAGTAAAACAAACAAGTAATTACAAAATGTACACAAAACTTACTAAGTGGGGGGGGTGTGTTACATTCATACTTCTCTCTTTTTTTAGAGAAGATGTTTACAATGCTTCACTGTTGGAAGTTCACAATTCTTAACAACTTGAAATGAACAACTAGCAGTAATACCAATACCTCTATCTCGTCAAAGCGAAGCGTAGAGATACCAGAAGTGATTAACAATAAACAAAATAAAGTAAAAGGGAAAGCTCACAAAGGCACAAAGTCGTTCCATAGCTTTTTCAATGTTGGATCTGTGCAGAGTATATCGTTTGTCACGTTAGAAGCACAAAGTCTTCTTAGACGCAGCAATTCTTAGAACAACATGAACAATTACAAGCGCAAAGTCTTGTAGATCATCCAACCAAAGTATCAACGAGCATGAATGATTACAAGCACAAAGACTTGTAGATCATCCAACCAAAATATGCAAGAGCATGAACAATTACAAGCACAAAGTCTTGTAGATTATTCAACCAAATGATAAACAAAAACACAAAATGCAAATCTAAATAATAGATGCAACACAAATTTTACATAAACTATTTAGAGTCCTTCAGATTCCTCAAGCTAATTACCACCAAATAAGATCAACTCACAAAAGTATCAAATCCAACGCAAAGTTTGGTTTGCAATCCTCTTCTTTATTGATCAAATTCCATTCACAAAGCATGAACACAAAGTTTCATGAGTTTGCTTCAAAAAGGGCAGCACTTCATTGCAAAATAGTAAAGGATAAGTTTACAATGAAAATCCCTCACATTATATAGAAAGAGGGATGAGCAAAAGAAGGAAAGTTAGGTGAGCGATTTTAGGAGATCTCACCTAACTTTGACCAAAGTCAAAGTTTAATTTTTTTTCAAAATATTACATCTTCGAGCTTGGTGTAATTACAATTTACAAAAAGACATTTGAAAATGTCAAGAAATATTTACAAGATGCATAAAGGGATGCACCGAAAATGTCTAACACTAGAGATCAGGAATCCTCATGGTTCCTTGCTCGGGCGCAGAGTCTTCATACTTCTTCCTGGTCTCCTGCATGAACTTTTTATTTGGAAGAACCAAAATCAAAGGACATCACCTTTGGGATCACTTGATGAGATCTGGAGAGAAACTGCAAGGATGGTGAATCAACAGGCGTTAGCAGAAAAAGTAGCATTGGGAAGTGCGAAGAGAGCAACAATGTCAAGCAAGCATGAAATGGGGGATGATGCACGAAAAACGATGCACAAAATGAAAGGAAAGAAGTTCAAGAGTAAATTAGGTGAGTTTGAAGTTTATTTGGAAAAAATTGTAAAAATTGTAAGGGCGCTAAAATTCAGTGCCCTTACATTTTTTTTGGGAATTCAAACTTTGATGCAGGGGTGCTAAATTTTGGCGCTTCTGCACTTTTCATACTTAGAAAATATTTTGACATGTGCAACATGTCAGGGCACTAAATTTTAGTGCTTCTGCATCTTTGGCATTTTTGGGTAAAACAGATGTAGAGGTGCATGAAAACGACGCTCAGGGTTGGCAAAGAGTTCGTTTGTATGGAATTACAATTGAAATTCATTTCATCACCATTGTATTTTCAAAGGAACCATTCTTACAACACAAGAGAATCCCCAATGTTCGCATCAGAACATTATAGAAAGGGCGACAAGGAAAGAAGTTAGCACAAAAAATGTTGGAGAGAAATGCAAGAAGAATGCATTGAAAACAAAATGCAAGAGTTTCATTGCGTGAGGGTAAGAGGAGAAAGCCACGTAGAAACGCCATGGAAGGGAGGCAAGAAAAGAATACGCAAAGATTTCTAGAGAGGAATGTTAAGAATCCCAAAAACGTGTTTGCAGCTTGAGAAGAAACTCGCCCAGCAAGAAGAAAAGAAAAACAAAGACCATAAACAATGATAGTGGCGAACTAAAACATTTTAAGTGAAAGAGAAAATCGAAAACCTAACTCAAGTCGAGCAATAAATTTAGGCACGAAAAGTGGCACGATTGACGAAAAATGCGAAAATCATGAAGAAACGCGCTAGAGCCAGAAAAATTTTAAGTGTCAGGAAAAAGTGTAATAGCACTAAAATTCAGCGCTATTACATTTTTGAGAAAGTTCACTTTCATGCAGCGGCGCTAAATTTTGGCGCCTCTACACTTTTCATACTTAGCCAAATTTTGGCTTCAAAGTAGGAGTGCACTTTTTCAGTGCAACTACATTTTTTGCAATTTGCTAAGTACGAACAGTGAGACTTCACGAAGGGGCTCATTTCGAAGGTCTTCACGAGGTGAACATAGGGGGATGCTCGAATTGACTATTCGAGGCTTTGAAACAAATTTCAAGATAGCTTGAAAATCACTTCGTTATGCGTACTTGAACTTCACGAATCCTAGGAAACGAACAAGTTTCGTAGGGGGTTATCCGTGGAACGAGCGCTGCTAGATTCTGTGATAACAGCTGGCTCCTGTTGGGGATCTTCCTTCGGTTGTTCTTTGAAAAGAACGAAGGAAGAAGAATTCCAGAATTCAAGTTCCTTTATCCATCTATTGGGCTTAGAGTCAGGCAACGACGACGACAGAAACTAAAACGTAAAGACTCAAACTTTTGCAAATGCACTTATTGAAAAGGGAAAAACCTACCTAAGTAAAACTAGCCAACAATGAAATCTTCTCAAATGAAACCATTCACAGGTTCAACAAAATAGCTTCCTTTCTTCAACAACTTGCAAAGCCTTCCATGATCATTAGTAGCTACATGTAGATGAAGTTGAGGCATTGCTTCTTGAAAGAGATGAATAGGTTCAGCTACCTCTACAAATACATTTTTAGCTGCATCCTCAAGTTTATCTTCACGCTCAGGTGCAACTAAAACCTATGTCTTCCCATCGGCCTCCAACCAAGCAAGATGTCTTTTGGGACATTCCCTTGATTGGTCAAAGATTGAATGCTTCTTACCAATTGCTACTTGAACAACTGATTCATCAACCATGGTAACCTCATGCTGCTTGGAATGATCTCCTTCATGTGATTCAGATGAAGATATGACTGCACTGCATACCTCAATATGATGTTCACCATCTTCAAACTTGGAAAAATCTGAATAATTTATAAGAAGGTCCTCATCATGCCTTTGGGAAGTTCTTTTATGCAACATGTGTTCAAGTTCATGATCTCGAAACACATATGCATTCTTTTCAAATTGACTGAGACCTGTTTGCATGTCCATTTTTTGAGATCTCAAGACAAGATCATCTTCATTTACTTGAATTTCAGCAAAATGGTTTTCATCGTCCTGCTTTTCATCAATGGCTTTCTGAGACTGCATAAACCAGAAATGGGAGTTGCCGGCTATGTATGCTTCCTTTTCCTGGAAGAGAATAGCGAGATCACTTGGATCGGAGTCAGGATGCTTCGGTACTACTTTTACTAATGGTACCTCAACAGCAAGCCCCTTCGGAGGTGAAGATAACTTGTGTTGATTCCCAACAGAAAAATTATGAGCTAGCTACTTTTTAAGGACAAGTAGCTATTTTATCAACCTTTGCACCATAGGATCCGTCCTCATGATGGAAGAAAATAACTCCAAAGAAGGGGTTTCTTTGGATTCATTTGATTCAATTTTTATTTGCCCAGCAAGAATGAGATCATCTTCAATTTTTGTCGCCAAGGTCTGCACCATTGCAAGAGTAGCTGCAGGTGCTCTTCTCAATAGGAAACCAACCTTGGGAACTTGAGCATTTACAAAGAAACATTTCAAATTCTCAGTTGTAGGTTGAGCAACAGTTGGAATTCTTCATGTTAACTTGTTGAAGTGAGCAATGAACTCGTGCATGGGCATGTGAGATTCCTTCTTCAACTGGGTGAGCTGAGCCAACAAAGCATGAGCGTCTTCAAGAGGCTTGAACCTTCCTTCAAACTTGGCTATGAGAGTTGCCCAATTTGTGATGGTACTTGGTGCCAAATGATAAAACCAATCTGCAGCAACGCCTTGGAGAGTCTCCACAAACAACCTTACAGATACATCTTCGTATTCAACACCATGAACTCCACAAGCGATGTAGAAAGCAGCAATGTGCTCATCAGGATGTTGTCCATCACCAAAAAACTTGGGAAAGTTCTTCCGTGAGCCTTCAGGAAGAGCATTTAAGGGTAGAACTAGGCTCAACAGACCAAAAGCATTTCCCCAAGGACCTTGAGCAGCCATTTACATGTCCTTGGTGAAAGCTTGAAAAACTTACAAGAAAATAAATTACAATAGAAAAGGACACAGGTATACTTCAAACGAAAGCATAAGGCTTTAGAATGTGTATCGTGTCCCCAGCGGAGTCACCAAAAAATTGTTGGGTGAAAATTATGTAATCAACTTTTCGATAGATTACACAACTTGGACTTCAGCCACAGCTATGTGAGATGTAAATCTCTCCTCTTGGAAAGGGGAGGCACCCTTCTTACTGCTAACAAAAGCGATAGTAAAACAAACAAGTAATTACAAAATCTACACAAAACTTACGAAGTGGGGGGGGTGTGTTACACTCATCCTTCTCTCTTTTTTCAGAGAAGATGTTTACAATGCTTCACTGTTGGAAGTTCAATTCTTAACAACTTGAAACAAACAACTAGCAGTAATACCAATACCTCTATCTCATCAAAGCGAAGCGTAGAGATACCAAAAGTGATTAACAATAAACAAAATAAAGTAAAAGGGAAAGCTCACGAAGGCACAAAGTCGTTCCATAGCTTTTTCAATGTTGGATCTGTGCAGAGTATATCGTTTGTCGCGTTAGAAGCACAAAGTCTTCTTAGACACAACAATTCTTAGAACAGCATGAACAATTACAAGCGCAAAGTCTTGTAGATCATCCAACCAAAGTATCAACGAGCATGAACGATTACAAGCACAAAGTCTTGTAGATCATCCAACCAAAATATGCAAGAGCATGAACAATTACAAGCACAAAGTCTTGTAGATTATTCAACCGAATGATAAACAAAAGCACAAAATGCAAATCTAAATAATAGATGCAACACAAAGTTTACATAAACTATTTAGAGTCCTTCAGATTCCTCAAGCTAATTACCACCAAATAAGATCAACTCACAAAAGTATCGGATCCAATGCAAAGTTTGGTTTGCAATCCTCTTCTCTATTGATCAAATTCCATTCACAAAGCATGAACACAAAGTTTCACGAGTTTGCTTCAAAAAGGGCAGCACTTCATTGCAAAATACTAAAGGATAAGTTTACAATGAAAATCCCTCACATTATATAGAAAGAGGGATGAGCAAAAGAAGGAAACTGATTGAGGAAATTAAGGAAAGTTAGGTGAGCAATTTTAGGAGATCTCGCCTAACTTTGACTGAAGTCAAAGTTTAATTTTTTTTCAAAATATTACATCTTCGAGCTTGGTGTAATTACAATTTACAAAAAGACATTTGAAAATGTCAAGAAATATTTACAAGATGCATAAAGGGATGCACCGGAAATGTCTAACACTGGAGATTAGGAATCCTCATGGTTCCTTGCTTGGGCACGGAGTCTTCATACTTCTTCCTGGTCTCCTGCATGAACTTTTTATTTGGAAGAACCAAAATCAAAGGACATCACCTTCGCGATCACTTGACGAGATCTAGAGAGAAACTGCAAGGATGGTGAATCAACAGGCGTTAGCAGAAAAACCAGCATTGGGAAGCACGAAGCGAGCAACAATGTCGAGCAAGCATGAAATGGGGGATGATGCATGGAAAATGATGCACAAAATGAAAGGAAAGAAGTTCAGGAGTAAATCAGGCGAGTTTGAAGTTTATTTGGAAAAAAATGTAAGAAGTGTAAGGGCGCTAGAATTCAGTGCCCTTACATTTTTTTTGGGAATTCAAACTTTGATACAGGGGTGCTAAATTTTGGCGCTTCTGCACTTTTCATACTTAGAAAATATTTTGACATGTGCAACATGTCAGGGCGCTAAATTTTAGCGCTTCTGCATCTTTGGCATTTTTGGGTAAAACAGATGTAGAGGTGCATGAAAACGGCACTCAGGGTTGGCAAAGAGTTCGTTTGTATGGAATTACAATTGAAATTCATTTCATCACCATTGTATTTTCAAAGGAACCATTCTTACAACACAAGAGAATCCCCAATGTTCGCATCAGAACATTATAGAAAGGGCGACAAGGAAAGAAGTTAGCACAAAAAACGTTGGAGAGAAATGCAAGAAGAATGCGTTGAAAACAAAATGCAAGAGTTTCATTGCGTGAGGGTAAGAGGAGAAAGGCATGCAGAAATGCCATGGAAAGGAGGCAAGAAAAGAATACACAAAGATTGCTAGAGAGGAATGTCAAAAATCCCAAAAACGTGTTTGCAGCTTGAGAAGAAACTCGCCCAGCAAGAAGAAAAGAAAAACAAAGACCATAAACAATGATAGTGGCGAACTAAAACATTTTAAGTGAAAGAGAAAATAAAAAACCTAACTCAAGTCGAGCAATAAATTTAGGCACGAAAAGTGGTACGATTGACGAAAAATGCGAAAATCATGAAGAAATGTGCCAGAGCCAGAAAAAGTTTAAGTGTCAGGAAAAAGTGTAATAGTGCTAAAATTCAGCGCTATTACATTTTTGAGAAAATTCACTTTCATGTAGGGGCGCTAAATTTTGGTGCCTCTGCAATTTTCATACTTAGCCAAATTTTGGCTTCAGAGCAGGAGTGCACTTTTTCAGTGCAACTGCATTTTTTGCAATTCGCTAAGTACGGACAGTGAGACTTCACGAAGGGGCTCATTTCGAAGGTCTTCACGAGGCAAACATAGGGGGATGCTCGAATTGACTATTCAATTCTTTGAAATGCATTTCGAGGTAGCTTGAAAATCACTTCATTATGCGTACTTGAACTTCATGAATCCTAGGAAACGGACAAGTTTCGTACGAGGGTTATCCGTGGAACGAGCACTGCTAGATTCCGTGATAACAGGTTTCAATTATGCTTTCAATAAGTGCCCCATGGCATGTTTCATTTCAATATTTTTTTTCTTTCAATAACGTGCAGTTGTTGTACGTTGTTTTCAAACTTTGTTTTAAGCAGAGTTTTAGTAATTTCTTTCAATTTGTGTGGTTTGCAACTGAGTTATAAGTTTTTCCAAGTCAAGGTAGAGAAAAAATGGACTCCATTCCCAATGGATAAGCTATATACTGGTCTATGGTGTTTAGCAGGCAAACACTCCGCAGAGGTCGCCAATTTGTTACCTATTTTTCACTACAATCTCAAACAGGTAGAGCTGAATTGAATTCATCATTGAGAGGTACATATAATTTCAAATTTTGCTGCTAAGGATGTGTCATCATGTAAAAATCAGAGTACATTTGATTTTCAATTTTATTATGCAAGTACTTATAACAGAAAATTAGACATTTGCATAACAAATGTTGTTTTATTCATATTGTAAAGATCAAGGTCCCACACAAGCCATGGGAGTAGCTGAATTTGATTTACGTAATCAAATGATAGGTACAAGATCAAATTGTAAACTATACAACTATGGACAATGTAAACATAGAAAGGAGGGTGGTTCATCATTACCTGTAATGATGAAGCCATTGATGCTTGATATCTTTGAGTAGTATTGTTAAAACTTTTTAGTCTCCTTCAACTCCAATCTCCTTGATTTTTCCTACAGAATGAATGAAAATGATGTTAGAGATTGACACTAAGCAATGATGAATCAAGATCAATCCTATGCCTACATTTCCAACAAGAATATATTCTACATCTTTTCAGGCATATATCTAATGATTAAGCAATCAAATTGATATGATCAAAAGGAATAGAACTCAATGAAGCTTTCAACTTCATTTATTTTACTAACATGTTTGTTTAAGTATGTAGGAACAAGTACAATCTAATCATTTCAACCAAAATATTAAGTTATAAGTGGAGAAAAATGTGGCTCCCACGAGGGTTGAGCCCAACTCCTAATAAAGGAAGGAAACTATATTAAATGACAGTGATTGCAAAATTCCAGACTGTGAGCTCAAAAGAGTAATCTTACTAAAGAAGTTACAAGGTCCTGTCAAGATAGTGCCAGGAATAGATCAATTTGTATGCATTCATAATTGATACAATGTAACATTAAACAACATTTAATGCAACAGTACTTGAGGTGCTAATATATCTTCATCATATTGCTACAAAAATAGAAATGTCAAAGATATGCTACATATATATCAAGGACATAATAGAGTAATCTAGAGCAACATTATAAATATGTGTCATAGTTGAATGATGCAATGAAAAGAGCCAAATAGCTATGGAGATACAATGACCATAAACATCGAAAGGGCAGTCATGTTATGCATTCATTTAATAAACGTTGAAGAAGCTTGCATAGTCTTCGACATAAAAAGAAAGAGATATTCCTTCTTCATCATTCTCAAGGAGTTTCAAGATAGTGGAGACAAAGGAGATCATCAAGGAAACAAACATGATAGTTCCCTCTAATAGCCTATTAGGCTATAGGAGAATGATTGGAAGTGTTTTCATCTTGTGGAGTGCACACAAAGTAAATAGAAACAATGGTTCTATTAATATCTCAAGAGAAAGATAAAGTCAGCCCAAGCAAGGTCCCAACCATGTTTCTATGTGGAGACTTTAGCCACAAAAATCTGCCAAAGCTATAACTTGTGAAAGCATAAAGGCAAGGTAATACTTGAAGAAAATGAAGAATAATGACAAAGCACTCAATGCTTGGAAGGAAAGAAACCAATCTTTATATGTCTCTTCAGGTATATATATATAAGTGTAGGTTATAAAGACATAAGGCAGCCATCAAAGGATTGTTGGAAAAACCTTTCATGAGGTGTTATGTTGTGATACAGTCACAATAATTGATCATGGTCTACAATGTATCCAAACCACATCTAGGTGTGCTCAAGAAGATTTACATAAGAAAAGAGCAATGGAGTCACAATGTCAAGGACAAACTGCATAGAGAAGAGTTGCAAACTGCAAGTAATGCATTCATATAAGCTAACATCATGATTATTTTGATTATCAGCAAAGGCATTATTTTGAGTGGCCATGGAGGTATAACTAATTTTCTAAATTTTCATTTGAAATCTAGAAAAGCTTCAAGGAATTTTAAATACCTAGATGGGGTTTTATTATTAAAATGTAGATTTCTCATTATCACAATTTACCCATATGAGGATTTTCTCTAGAAAATACAAAATGAAATGAATCACAAATACCCAAAATGTAAAGAAAAAGTATGTAAGACATGTTATTTACAAAGGTTCGAGCTAACAAAGAAGGGATTTCTTTCATTTCTTGCATAGAAAAGCTCAAAATAGAATCAATAGCGGCCTCACAGAAATATGAAAATACCCAGATGAAGGAATATTCACATAAGCTCAAATACCCACTTAGGGTTTGTCCATAAAATACAATATACAGGAACATATCAATTCTAATGGCCACAACCATGAATTTTACAAATCTGAGATTTAAGGCGCATATAAAACCATAATATACATGAGGAAGTCGCGGCCTATACCATGCCAAACTCAGAAAATTCTGAAAAAACAATATTCATTATTTTTGTGAGAAAAGCTTGGCATTCACTCACCTTGTAATTATGTGGAGAAAGTCATGAATAATCCACAATAAAGCCTCAAATTTCAAACCAAAATTCCCAGGTTGATTCCTATGACAACATATTGATTCCTATGACAACATAAATAATGCAAATGCATAGAGGGGGGATGAAATATACCCAAAATATAATGGAAGGCCGAGTTTCTAAATGTTTACCACGCGGCCTAGAGAAGATTCAGGCATATTGCAACACAAAACCTGCCTCCCAAACCTCATAAAGCTTCATTTCAAAGCATTTATGGTGGCGTAGCTTCAACAAAAATGGTGAGTTTCGACCTCTCATAGTTGAACCAAAAGCTCCAATGGAGACTCAAGCAAATATCAAGAAAATGACATAGAAAGAGAAGGAAATGGAATTGATCAAACCCTAGCATTCCTCATGGTGGTGGTGCAGTAGAGCTCCAGAGGTTACCAAGTGAAAGTGAAGTGAAAAAAAAAAGTGATGATTAGGTTTTTCCCGAAGCTTTTACCATATCTCGGTTCAAATCATTGATATTTTTGACCTCTATTTTTAAGAGAATCATTAAAAATTATTAACTTCATGGTATTTACTTTTAAGTCAATAAACCTTGTGATGTGGGTGGAGTCTATGACTTTGGAGATGAAGAGTTAAGTGCATAAAATGCCTTTGCATGTTTTAGCAAAACATTACCTTTATTTTTTGCATGTGGTTTTTTAAATAACTCAAGTTTTGTAAATAAATATTAATGGTAATTAATTACCTTAATATTTATCATATCATGCAAAAGGAAAAAAAGAAGATATATGATGTATACAACAAGGAGTGCTTACTTTTACTTTAAGATATACATGCAAAATGAGATGCAAAGATGACTGAAGTGCTTCCAAGGGTTTTAAATCATGCAAAGATGGGTGGAGTTAACAATGGATTTTCAGTTTGCTTCAGTCTTTGATGCCTTATCAACACACACATTTTAGAGATAGACTTCTAGTTCTCATGGGCGGATTGGCAAAAATGAGGTGGCTTTCACATGCTTGGACCCACTTTTTGAGGGATTTTCAGTTCAGTTTGAGTGCTCCATGGATCAGTTACAAGTTGACAGATAGGTTGAGACTAAGTTCACTCATTTTTGCATGAGTGTGGGGCATTTTTATCAGGGTTTTCTCTTCTACTCAGATTTCACATTGGAAATGCTATTTTCACTTTAGTTCTATTATTGGCTGCTTTGTGCATGCCTTTTTTACATATTGGAAAAATTTAGTCTTTTTCCTCTAGTTTTGTTTTCTGCCTTTTCCTTCAACAAAGAGACTTCATGTAACTCAACTTTTTAGAATTTAGTAAATTTCAGCAGGTTTACAGGTTACGTTAGAGTATCATTTGCAGAGTTTTCCTTTTGTTGTCATTGCAAGTTAGATATTAGCCTTCTTAGATTCAGATGTTTTGTTTTATGAATGTTTTGAATGCAATTTTAATGTGTTTTACATCAAAACCTTTAAAAAAATTTCACATTCATGAATGCATGTACACAAAAAAATGATCTTAGTTGCAGGTCATAAATTGTGTTTATAATATATTCATATCTTTAAGTTGTGAAAGTAAATTTTTCCTTCATAAAGAATGAATTATCAAGCCTTTATGTGAATCATTGATGTAGTTAAGTTGTTCAATCTGAGTTGTGAAAATAGGCTTGTAAGGAATCAGTTGTGAATTAATCTATTTTCTTTAAATCAAATACGTGTATCACCATAGTTCAATTTTCCCAGTTTTGTATCAGTTTCAGTCTTTTCCCTTTTCCAAGCAAATTTTTAAGTCCATAATCAGAGAATCATATAGGAACCAACCTAGAATCTGGAGGTCTATCTTTGCCATAGGAATACCCACAACCTGAAGATAGTTCCCATGTTTTAATAGATTGCTGAATTTAGCCATTCAATCATTCGGGTGCAATCTTTTTGACAACAGGTAAGTTTCCACCAAGGGGATGGCACCCAAATTAGCAACTAATCCACATGGATTCATAGTGGGTTCCACCCTTAACAAAGTTTCTTCCACATATCCAAGGTAGAGTATTTGCAATAAAGTTATCTATGGTAGTCGCAGGTTATTTGTCTTTTCATCACATCATTTTACTTTAAGCATCTCCTATTATCTTTTGCCTTCACTCATTTGTATGATTCTAAGAAGAGCTTTCCTACATGCTTCAGTCATTCTCCATCATGTGTGTTTACAATGGTGTTGCAATCAATAATAATGGCACATTTGTTGTTCACGTCGCAACTCCCATCCATGATTTGGGTGTACCTGCTAATCCCACACCACTTTATATTAGTGCCATGGATTTGAAAGGTCATTCATTATAGTTTCAAACCATGGAGATGCTCATCTCTCTCTCCAGAGTAGTAAGAGCCAACTTGCATTTTGAGGGTGAATAAGTAATCAACGACTAAAAAATGTGACGAATGGGAATGGTCATTTAACCCTTAAGTCCGTGCATCTAATACTAGGGAAGGGATTCCTAAATTCTCAAGAGAGATTTAGGGTTAATTTTGACATCCCATCCTGCTTTGTAGCCTCTTTGTTAGACCTTAAGGTTCCGAAGCAGATGATGGCCTCTCCAACCATTGATATTTTCAATGCAAGCTTACTTGAAGGATTGGACATGGTTCTGAATGCAACCTGCTTAGGAGAGGGGCTTCCTCTGCCTAGAGATCTCAAACAACACCTCAACCCCAATGTCAAATATTTTCCCTTTCTCATGGACCTCTCAAATCGTGAGTTTCAAAAACAATGATTAGGGCTAATAAAAATTAATAATTTTATTTTTTTAAATTATAAAAAATTATCTTGATCAATATTTAGTATAATACACATATTTCCCCAAAATAAATTAGAAAAATAATTTTATTTAGGTCAAATTATGGTGGTTGTACATATGTATGGTATGCTCCTAAAAAGTGACTTTTAAAAAATGATTTTTATGCATGCCTATTAAAAATTAAATTGTATCATCTGGGTATCAAAATAAATTAAATATTTGAAAATAAGACTCAAAATACTACATTTCATATCACTAGATTTTTTAAGATTCTATGTGTAAGTGCAATTGTGACAAATTTTTAAAATGAGGAAAAATAATTCCACTTTTTGAACATGTTGTGGACCCAACTTCTTGTACCTACCCTACCTTTTATATTTTCTATCCCAATTATCCAGTACATCTATTGTTAACCATGTAGATGATAATGGTGTAGTAGAAGAAGAACCAAAAAATGTTGATGAAGGAAAAGAGGTATTGTTCTTTTAAAGAAGGCACTTTAACTCATCAATCTATTTTTTGTAATAACTATGTTTATCATGCCCAAATATTTTCATATAATAAAATTGGCTTTCTCCTTCATAGGTATATCCTCTTTAGAAGATGTGGGAGACTCATTACATTCTATTTTAGAATTTAATTTCTTCTTGCATTTTCCTTTGGGTGATTAGGCCACAAATACCTAACTCTTGGGAAGTGCATCTAACTTGATAATATTAGTTTTATCTCTAGTCAAATGGTAACAAAGGCATAGTAAATAAATCACCTAGAGAATCCATTGTGGAATAAAAAGTATAAGAAAATACAAAAAAATATCTTTTTAAATTATAAAAAGTCAAGAACATGGTGGAATAAAAGGTGGAACAAAATACAACAAATGGACCTTTTAAATTAGAAAAAATCAATAATATAAATCCCTTATCAAATTCAAACTTAACAAAATAATCTTCAAAGGAAGGAAATGTGTTAGGAGAAAGAGAAGTTCATTTTACCTCTATTTTCAAAGCACATAATCCACTAAATATACCAAGAAATATTTGTATTCATCCCATATCTTCTCGAGTGTTGTACATTCCTCAATGTGGAACAATAAGGTATCAAAAACATGCAAATCAATCAAACCCATCACCTCATTATATTTGTTCATATGAGAACATATATCATTCTCCCTACTAAAATTAGGTTGATAGTCACCTAAAGTAGACCATAAACCCTTATATAGAAGTCATTATTGCATCTTGATTATCCATGTAAGGTAGTTGTGAGGAGTGAGGAGCTTAAATAAACCTAAATCCACCATTAGAGCAACAAACACTAGTAGAGAAAATAGGTAATATGCAATAATAATTTGATATGAACCCTCCTAAATTTGATTTAATATTAAAAATGAAGCCCCTCCAAGAAAAATCAACCACCAATTTTAACAATTTGTTCTAGAAATGAGCCATAGTACCAAAATCAATCCAAAATAAAAATCTATTAAATTGACATGGATAGTTTCATAGTAATTAGTAAGACCTTTCTAACACCTATAAGAAGTAAAAGGTCATACACCATGGGGAAAATATATGGTTTATCAAAGATACAAGATAATTTAGGCTTCAAATTAAAATATTGGGCACTTGTAGAAAAATATGGAAAATATTTATACCACTGTGAAGTTCTTGGAACCAAAATTTTTATGACTATAAGTGGAAAACTTAATAAACTAGCAAAAATTTATTTCTTCAATAACAAAATGCCACCTTTAGTAATGAAATTAGGGCCACCACCTTGTGCAAGTGATTCATCTAGCCTAGGTGGTAGTTGGGTGGTGTTTGGGTTGAGGATGAGTAGTAAAATTAGTGGAGCCACTAGGATTTAGGTGGAGGTGGTAGATTTGGTTACAAGCAATGATTGATTTCTTTCCATTAGTTAAGCGATGGTTTTTGTTGGAGAAAAATATGCCTGAGTAGTAATGGGGGTGATAGTGGTTGTGCCACTTGTGGATTGTAGCCCCATCAAGCTTGGGAATAACCAACTACTATGCTCTTGATATGACTAGGCACTACCACCAAAAAAATGTATGTAATCCTATGCATCACCTTGGTCCAAATAACCAAGGGGTTCCATTTGTATTTTTAATTTATTATCATTGTATCATTTACATCCTTTGATAGAATAGAATTATTATATTATATTTGATCTCTTTTGTGCTTTTATTGAAGCCCCTAAATCTTGGATGGTTACATCTTTAGCTAAATATTGCATGGTATAGAGCATTCTATACTGTCATAACCCTCAAATTTGTGCATATGTATATGAGAAATAAATAACATTAAAAATTGTTCTAATAATTGATGTTTTATAGCATAAGCTCTATATAAAATATTTCTTGACTATAATGGATATAATTAAATAATGAGATAATGATAGACTAAAATATTTTTATTATTATCTTTGAAGAATGATTTTTGTGAACTTATATATAATAAAAAACTTGATCTGAATTAAATCAGCGATATTAAGACTTTGACAAAATAATCATGGAATGACCCAGTTGCTAAGTGACATGACTGTAGGAGGGATGTGACTCCCCTAAAAGGATAGCAGCAACAAGAGTCACGCCTCTATAGGCGTTTAAAGAATGACTCTCAGACCAAGCATAAGCATCATCACGTGGAGAGAGAAGACGGGTTGGGCTACAAGAGATTACATCTAGAGAAAATACAGTAGTGCATCAACTTAGAGGTAAGTACCCTCAAATGAATGATATAACATTGAGGTTTATAAAATCGAATTCCAGTCCCTATGATAGTGGGTTACAATGTAACACCTAACTCAGATCTTATTAGGTCAATATCAGTGTATGTATAAATATGTGATAATCTATAGATTCGATTAAATACATTATGAAAGTGAATTCATATTAAATGATTATTTGCGAGCAATAAATATATATGTCAATATATTAAGCTTCTTCTCTACAGTGTAAGTCAAGATTCCACATTTGAAGATTAATGGATATTATTTATCAATGTCACAATAATGTTGCTTATAGCAATTATTGTACCTTATCAAGCTATTATGACTTTTTCTATAAGAATATATTCATGGCCAAAATCCCTTTCGCTAATACCCATTGAGGATAGGAAGTTTGTGGAGGGAAAGGCTGGTAATTTGGTCAATTGATGGATGGTCCCAAGACTGGTAGGAAACCTTGAGGGAGTCCACTTGGAGACCATTCATGTGCCCTTGGTATAGTAATTCTTCCATCCATTGATGAGTTTAGGAAAGAGGAAAGGATGAAGATCTATTCTGATCAAGAGTAATAAGTCATATCAGATTATGATGTGTTTTATGCACTAGATAATAATGCATTTATCTTATTCTTAAAATGTTCAATATGGAATTGTCTAATTTAATTTGGATTAAATAACTATGTGTATTTGTTGGCAATGCATGAGGTGTGTAGGTCCTCGAGGAAAATTACATGTGAAAATTTAAGTGTTGGTAAATACAATTTTTTTGTCCTAACTTGTGCATATTCTGTTTCTAGGACAAGGACATTACAATTGGTATCATAGCATAATCCCACCATCCTATACACAGGTGAATGAAAGCCCACCAAAAAAAAGGGTCCATGGTTGAACAATTGTCCAATGAACTAAGGGCCTTTATGGAACAAAACAATCAAACCCTTATGAACCTAAATAAAGGGTTAGAAAAGGAAAACCAAGCACTCATCCAAACTTTACAAAGTATATAAAACTCAATCAGCAACCTGAAAAATAATTCAAATGGGACAAACATACGTTCAAATGATTTACAGGCTAATAATGGGCCATTTACACCTAGAGTTCCCAAACCCCCCTCCATAACCAAGGAGGATGGTCCTAGAAGGGAGGAGGAGATGGATCAAACACCAAACAACATCGAGGAAATCATTAGAGCATATAGAGATCTTGAACCTGAGCTTAGGGAACTTGTGTCATTTAGGAAATTCTGTGAAGCCAAAAGACATGAAGCCTCTAGGAAAGGAAAGAAGCCACCCAATAAAGACTTGAAGAATAAAGTGAAAAAAGTGACCTTTCCCAACTTTGATGGCTCAAACAAAATCACCACCCATGCTTGACTGCAAAAGCTAAATACCTATTTCACCCTCAGCCCAATGATCAAAGAAGATGCACTTCAATTTGCTATCTTACATTTGGAAGGCTTAGCCCACAAATGGTGGCACCATGGAATCCTCACCCAAGGCCACCAAAATGTAACCTCATTTGAAGAATTCTCACAAAAAATAATTAGGAGGTTTGATAGGAAACATCCCCAAGAAGATTTTAAAAGGCTCACTCAACTAAAACAACAAGGAACAATAGAAAACTACATAACTGAATTTCAGAAAATCTCAATCCGAGTTTCAAGGATTGGGGAAGATAGACTCACATAAATTTTTGTGGAGGGACTTAAAGAGTCACTTAGAGGGCTATTAAGTGCTCTTAACCCAATAAATCTTGAGGATTCCATAGAAAAATTCTTAAGGATAGAAACTTCACCAACAAATAATAAAACTTCAAACAACCATAGCAAGCATTCTCATTGAAAAGATAATCCACACCGCAATCCCCTCACCAAGAGGGAATAAGATGAAATAAGGGAGAAGAATTTTTTCTTCACATGTAAAGGACCATGGGACTGTGGGAACACTTGCAAAAATAAAGAAGATAATAGGAAGAAGAACCCTTGTTGTCGTTGCAATGCAGAGTGGTCACCCGAGCATAAATGCGAAAAGAGGGGTTGAGCTCACAAGTTAGAGGCAACCACCAATGAAGAAATAAAGGAAAATATATGCAAGAAAGAAAGGTATGAGGAAGATAAGCATGTAACTCTTTCCACAATTACATAGACTTCCAAACACCATCCATTTTGCATTAAGAGTACCCTTTAGGGCCAAAGAGTCATCACCCTTGTGGATAGTGCGGCATTCCATAATTTCATAGATGAAAGATTAGTTGCAAAAAGGAAGTTAAAGGAATAATAATTCAAGGGATTCACAGTAGCCACAACCACGAGAGCTATGGTCCAATGCACGAAATTAGTTCCCCAACTAGAGATGATCTTGGGAAATCATCTCATTAAAGAAGACTTTTATGTAGTGCCTCTAGATGCAGATGTAATATTGGGTACCCCATGGATCTATTCCTTGGGATGATTTATGTTTGATCTTCCTAACTTGAAACTTAATTTTCAACACCAAGGACAAGTCACCTTAAAGGGACTACCTGATGGATCATCCCAAGTAGTCTCTTGCAAAAGAATAGAAAGAATTTTGAATCGAGGTCAAGGAGAATGGGCAGCACAGTGCATGATATTAGACAAGTCAACTCCTCAAGGAAAAACCATCCACATTGACATACAACCTATTATGGGAAAAAACAAGAAGGTTTTTGGTGATATTCCGCTTGGATTTCCACCCAAGAGCTGCTTTGAACATATTATTGAATTGGAAGAAGGGGAAAAACCCGTAATCACCACCCCTTATAGACATCCACAAAAATACAAGGAAGAAATAGAAAAGACAATTAAAGAACTTCTAGAAATGGGGCACATCCAGACTAGCTCAAGCCCCTTTGCCTCATCAGTCATGCTTGTTAAGAAGAAAGATGGGACCATGAGAATGTGTATTGATTACAGGGCTTTAAATAAAAAGACCATAAAAAATGGCTACCTCATTCCTAGAGTGGATGAACTCATAGATGAACTTCATGGTGCCAAGTACTTCTCCAAAATTGACTTAAGATCATGATACCACAAAATAAGGATGAGGGAGGAAGACATTCCCAAAACCGCTTTCAAATTCCACTATGGGCATTTTGAGTTCTTGTTTTTTCCCTTTGGGTTAAAAAATTTCCCTTCTACCTTCTAGTCATGTATGAATCACACTTTCAGGAAACAGTTAAGAAAATTTCTATTAATATTCTTTGATGATGTATTAATCTACATCAAAAAATGGGAGGAGCATCTTAAACACATTGATGAAGTCTTAGAGATATTGGAACAAGAATCATTATATGCCAAAGCCTCAAAATGTGAGTTTGGTTTAGATGAGATTCTTTACCTAGGGCATAAGATAAGTGCCTAGGGAGTCAGTTTTGATGGAGAAAAGATCAAAGCTATCAAGGAATGGCCAAAACCAAGGACCCTAACTCAATTCAGGGGTTTTGTGGGGCTATGTAGCTACTACATACATTTCATGAAGAAATTCTCAAAAATAGCTTCCCCACTTACAAACTTAACCAAGAAAGGGGCCTTTGTGTGGAATGAAATGTCTCAAAAGGCTTTCAAAAAAATCAAGACATGTCTTGTCCTAGCAATTCCAGATTTCACTCTACCTTTTGAACTTCAATGTGATGCCTTAGCGGAGGGAATTAGAGTAGTACTTATGCAAAAAAGACATTCAATAGCTTTTGAAAGCCGCAAACTTACGGAGACTGAAAGACACTATTCCATTTATGATAAAGAGATGTTGGCCATCATGTATGCCTTAGCCAAGTTCCAAAAATACTTGGTTTGTGGGAAATTTAATATCAAGACAGATCATAATAGCTTAATATTTTTCATGAATCAGAAGGACTTGAATGACTGCCAATAAAAGTGGGTAAGCAAAATACAAGCTTACAATTTCGATATTGAATATGTCAAAGGAAATAATAATGTGGTAGCTGATGCCTTGTCCAGGAACCCACAAGTAAATACAATCACCAACATCACTAGAAGTTGGAGGAATGATATTATTATAGAATATACCAAAGACCCTTAGGCTCAAGAAATACGTGAAGGAAATGCACCCAATAGTGAGTATAAGGTAGTGGAATATATCATTTTGTATAAGGATAGAATATTCCTCATGCCTCAATCCAAGATAAAGGAGAAATTTTGAAGGAATACCATGATTCCCCCTTGGTAGGACACCCTGGATATTATAAAACTTACAAGAAGATATGAGAACGATATTCATGGAAATGCCTCAAAAGGGATGTTGGAAAATATGTTCAAGAATGTATGAATTTCTAGAAGAATAAAGAAGAACTAAACCATCCAACATGGTTGCTACAACCACTACCAATCCCAGACCAAAAGTTGGAAAGTGTTTCAATGGATTTCATCACTGGATTGCCTAAAGTACATGGAAAGGATTGTATTTTTGTGGTGGTAGATCAGTTAACTAAGTATTCTCATTTCTTTCCAATATCCACCAAATACGGAGCACCCTAGAAGACCGAAGTGTCTTTTAAGGAAATCTTCAGATTACATGGTTTACCCCAGAATATAGTCAGTGATCGATATAGCCGCTTCCTTAGCCAGTTCTGGCAAGAACTCTTCCAGCTTGCAGGTACTAATATTACTCCAAGTACTAGTTACCATCCTCAGACCAATGGGAAAACATAAATTGTGAATAAATGGTTGGAAGGATACTTGAGGAATTATGTTACTGGTCAACAAAAATCTTGGGTAAAATGGTTGCATTTGGGAGAATACTGCTACAACACTACATACCACATGTCCATTAGAATGAGCCCATTCAAGGCTCTCTACGGGTATGAAGTTGGAGATTTGGTTTTTGAGAGAATCCATCCCTACAAGCAATCTTCAATTAAAGTAAGCGGGGTAGAAAAATTAAAGCCTCAATTTTATGGTCCCTACAAGGTCCTAAGGAAAATAGGTGAAGTGGCCTGTGAATTGGAGTTGCCTAGCAATAGCAGGACTCACAATATCTTTCTTGTGTCCAGACTTAAAAGGGTTCTTGGACAACAAGTTACTCCATGCACAAAATTGCCACCCCTTGATGATGAGGGTAGAATTTTTTTGGAACTCAAAACTATCTTAAACATGCGAATGAAAAAGTTGAGGAACAAAATTATTCCTGAATACTTGATTAAATGGAAGGGGTTACCTGAGGAAGATGCTACATGGGAAAGTGAAGAGATCATAAAACATCTGAGTTTGAATTTTGCTTGAGGACAAGCAAATTCAGGGAGGGCAGACTATCATAACCCTCAAATTTGTGCATATGTATATGAGAAATAGATAACATTAAAAATTGTTCTAATAATTGATGTTTTCCAACATAAGCTCTATATAAACTATTTCTTGACTATAACAAATATAATTAAATAATGAGATAATGATAGACTAAAATATTTTTATTATTATCTTTGAAGAATGATTTTTGTGAACTTATATATAATAACAAACTTGATTTGAATTAAATCAGTGATATTAAGACTTTGACAAAATAATCATGGAACAACCTAGATGCTAAGTGATACGACTGTAGGAGGGATGTGACTCCCCCGAAAGGACAACAATAAGAGTCACACCTCTACAAGAATTTAAAAAATGGATCTCAAACCAAGCATGAGCATCATCGCGTGGAGAGAGAAGATGGGTCGGGCTATAGGAGCTTACGTCTAGATAAAATCTAGTAGTGCATTGATTTAGAGGTAAGTACCCTCAACCGAATGTTATAACATTGAGGTTTATTAAAGCGAATTCCAGTCCCTATGATAGTGGGTTACAATGTAACGCCTAACTCAGATCTTATTATAATCAATATTAGTGTATGTATAAATCTGTGATGATCTATAGATTCGATTAAATACATTATGAAAGTGAATGCATATTAAATGACCATTTGTAGTCAATAAATATATATGTCAATATATTAAGCTTCTTCTATACAGTGTAAGAAAAGATTCCACATCTGAAGATTAATGGATATTATTTAGCAATGTCACAATAATGTTGCTTATAGCAATTATTGTACCTTATCAAGCTATTATGACTTTTACTATAAGAATAGATTTCAGGCCAAAATCCCTTTCACTAATACCCATTGAGGATAGGAAGTTTGTGGAAGGAAAGGCTTGTAATTTGGTCAATTGATGGATGGTCCCAAGATGGGTAGGAAACCTTGAGGGAGTACACTTGGAGACCATTCACATTCCCTTGGCACAATAATTCTTCCATCCACTGATGAGGTTAGGAAAGAGGAAAGGACGAAGATCTATTCTAATCAAGAGTAATAAGTCATAAGATTATGATGTGTTTTATGCACTAGATAATAATGCATTTATCTTATTCTTAAAATGTTCAATTTGGAATTGTCTAATTTAATTTGGATTAAGGAACTATGTGTATTTTTTGGCAATGCATGAGGTGTGCAGGTCCTCAAGGAAAATTACATGTGCAAATTTAAGTGTTGGTAAATACAAATTCTTGATCCTAACTTGTGCATATTTTGTTTCTAGGGCAGGGACATTACATAGACCAACTCTTACATGGTATCAAAGCTTGTGATTTTTATTTTTATTTTCATTATTGAGAGATCTAGATTGCATATATTGGTGGATCTTGAAAATTTGAGTATGATCTTCTCTTGCATCATATGATGATAGAGAATTTTAAAAAATAATAAAAATATTAGATTTGGGGGTTCCTCTTTTCGGATTTTAATTTTATATTCATTTTGTAGCTTGTTGGTGTAAATATAAGCTCACCATTAAGTTCAAGGTGTCCAAGAAAGTCAATTTAGCTTTTTAATTTTTCCAAATTAGACATGTAAGGCTAGATCTACAAGTTTTTGAATTTAGGATGTAGTTGCAAAATCTAGAAGGTAGCTACAATTTTGGAGCACTTTTTCTCAAATATGACTCTACCATCACATCCAGAAGACCTAAGAACCTTAGGATCATTTATCAATTTGTTAAATTTGGGCACTTTTTCCCCAAGCCCTCAGGGAAAATTTTGCCCCCCCTCATCATACAAACAATATGGTAGGACATACAACTATATGGTCATTGGTGTAGGATCAATCATATACAACATGGTTTGAAAAAAACCTATTTTTTAAATTATTATTTTTAATTTAAATTTAAAAAAAAAAGGTTTTCGATGGATTTAAAAAAAATATAGGTTAGTGTATAAGCTTAAAATTGCACCCCTCACAATTTTGCATACATTCTCGTGTCTGCTTTAGTTTCCACTCCCCTAGCATCATGTGTAGGTTCACTTTAGCCCCTGCATTAGCCTTTTCCCTTCTCAGGATGCTCCAACACCCCTTTTTAGAAGCCTCCCTTACATGTTAGCTTGCATCGAGCTTTGTGCTTCTTCCATTTTTGTCATTTTGTAGCATGAACTATCTGAACACTAGTGCACCATGCAGACGTTTGCGCATTGCGCTAGCATCTTGTGACATTTCAACACTTAGACGACCATTTTCGAGCATTCTTTCCACTTGTCACCTCCTTTGGTTGGTGGTAACAGCTCGAGATGCTTTGTAACTACCCGAGAAGCTTCCTTTTGCTTCTTTTCTCTTTAAAAGATGCCATTTCACTTCATTTACAACTCTTCATCCATTTTCTAGCTCCATTCTTCTAATTCCAACTTCACTATAACTTTGGCTTTAGCCTTCTACACTTCAACTTTTGCTTGCATAGCTTCATATAGCTTGTTGTAGTAGCTTCAAGCTCTCTTAGCTCCACTCTTGCAACTTCATCTCCTTCACTTCATGATTTTATCACCTCTTTTGTGATACAGGTTCTCCTCCTCAAGCGAGGTTTTCTTTTATCACTCCTACTTCATGATGCAGGTTCTACTCCTGAGCAGGTTTTTCTTTCACCACACACTTTTCTCCATTTTGGTTCTTCTCTCTCTCATCTTCTTGGATGTCCATGGAGGTGGGAACACCAAAATGGGGGTTTGACTAAGGCACACCCCTAAATACCCAACAAATTCTCCAGATACCACGTGTGCAGGTTTCAAAGACATTCATTTGGTGGAGGCTTCATCACTTGCATGGTTGTAAACTATATTTCCCTTCTTCTCCTTATCTTTTCTACTTCTCTTCATTCCATTTCTATCTCTTTCTATTACTTTATCGCATTTCATAAATTCTCAATAATCGGATTAGAAGTGGACATTTAGGCATTCTATGTGATATTCTCGCTTTTTGGTCTATACGAGATGCTAGCGCGCCTCTGAGACACTAGCACGTCGCACTGTCGTCTGTATTCTGCACTGACATCCTTTGGCTGAGAGCTAGATAGTTTGTCCAGAAAATATATGTGACCTCTTTTGGATTCTGAAACTCTCGCCATTTTTCCATTGAGGTAGTTTAGGGTAGTTTTCCCCATGAGGCTCTTTGAATGAAGAGAACTCGTGAGTAGCGAATCCCCCTCTTCTAGAGTTAGTACCTATGTTTATAGGGTACTAGGTACCCACAAGCCATCATGGGGGAACCACATAGTGTGACCTCATGGGATCATAGCATTACCACCAATCATGACCATGACCTTTCCAATAGTCTACAATGGCCACACCTCCCACCAAATTCTAATGGTTGACACGAGAATATTCTAGTAATACTTCTACAAATGATAGTTTTACAGCTACAAGGGAATATTAAATCAAGGGAGAGAATATTCTATTAGTTCAATTTTGATATTACCATGACATCAATGACCTCTTCCCCAACCAACCCCCTCTCCATTTGTAGTTTGGATTTTGTACTTGATTTGTAGAGGCTCTGTTCTTGGCCATATGGGATCCTTTTTGTGATAATTTTTTCTTGATTTGAGAAAAAATTCATGAGATTCATAGTGGTGCAAATAATTTTTTCTTCCTATTGTTTCTAGAAATTACAAATTATTGAAGGTGTTGCTTTAGAGAAATTCTCATTTTGGGAACTTCTAGAGCTTCATTCAAGTTCCTTTGATAACATTGTTTTGGTGAAAGTTTTTTTTAGAAGTACACATTTTTTCCTAAACTTTACATTGGTGTGGTCAAATTGGTCTCATTCTATAAAAAAATTACTTCATTTTTGTGGCCAAAGTTTGCATTTACATGCACTAAGATCAAGCTCTCTTAATTATTCTTTGTAAGTGGCACCTATAATTGCACTAAGTATAAAGTGACAATATCATATATTTCTAGGGATATCTTTGATTAAGTAATTTTGGGGGGTAATATTTTTCTTTTTTTGGATTGAGACTCTTGATTGGTCTATTGTGTGACTAAAGTTGAATTTATCATGGCTATCAAAATAAGCTCTACTCTAATTAGACTAGATGGATGAAACTATAAGCCTTGGAAAGATGGAATCCTAACACATTGTATGTGTCTTTATATTTTTCCTTATCTCTATGGACTAATTCATAAACCTACATCATCAATTTGGAAGAAAATTGTTTGGGATTTTAAGAGTAAACATATCCTATGAGTGATTGGTTGTAGTTGTGATATTCAAACACAAATGGCCACTACTGGCATTAAGTTCCTTAATACATTTGGAAAAAAATTGAGAGATGTATGGAGACTCAAATGAACCTCCATTACTAGAGGATCCTATTTTGGATTGTCTTTTTCCACTTGATGTGTTTCAACAATATGATCATAAAACAATTGCAATGATTGTTGAATGGGAAGAGTATGATTATCATGATAACATAGAGAGTTATACAAATTCTCCTTCTTCTCCTATAGATATTTCCATTGAGACATCAATTTATATAACTCGTAATTTATATTTAAAGGGTTTATTTTCTTCATCTATGAGTCAACATCTTGAGGCTAGGGAATCTACTAATCCAACATTAGAAAATTCATTTGATATTCACACTTAGGCATCTTTTATGTGGGCATATCATTTAGGGGTGATCAATGTAGTCAAATGGAATACATTGATATCTCATCTCCATCTACTATTTCTTTTTGTGATATTAGTAACATTGCTACATCCATGGATTCTTATGATTTAGTGAAATATGGCATTCATATTCTTCCAAATATAACTACTTGATAGAAATTGCAGGTTTGTTTTATGACTCCTACCTTGTAGAATTGGAGGACACTATTGATGATGTTCCTATCCTCTTTGATGTTAATTTTTATGAAGTCGCATCATCTTATTTTGATGTTGTGGGGAGTATTAAAAACCTATTATTCCTTCTCTACCTCATCATTTTTCATAGTTTGGTATTGATCTAGAGATCCTTGAGTAGCATTTGGAGGAGGCATCTTTATCTTTGGATTCGATTATACATTAGTTTTCACAAGGTTCTAGATTATCATATTCATTAGTGTGGCTTAGAATACCTAACTTGATTCTAATAACTTTTGACATCAACATGGGGATGCTTGCGTAGAGATTTTAGAAATCACACATCTTCATATTTCTTCCCTCATATTCCTTTCAATAATGGGAAGACATCCTACATAAATTCTTTTTTTTTTCTTCCTAAGGGTAGGAATATTGTTCAATGAGATTGTATCATCTTTAGCATTTAGTGTCGGTGATCTACCATCAATGTAAGAGACTCTAAATTGAGAGTTTTGCATAGTCTCTCTTCTTCTCTCTTATGGGAATAATTTTTCCTCACATGGGGTTTTTTTCTTCTCATTCTTCTTTGAGAGAATTTTATATTTTCTCTTTTAGGGAGGAGTTTTTTCTAACTCACATTTCTCCTTTTTATCTATTTGTGAGAGATTACATTTGTAAATGGGTACCTAACATGGCCTCATAGGTAAGACCCATATTTGCATCATTTCATCTTTTAAATTCTCCCTAACTTGCAATTAAGGTGGGTGTTGGTGTGAATGATGTGTTATACCTAATTGGTTCATCATCTAGGTCCTATTCACACTAGTTAAGTTTACTTAGGGTACACATAGGATACTTATAACTTCATGTCTCAAGTTATAAGATTAAGACACTTGTAATAATCTTATACAATCGTATGTCTCACCTTGGTCTATATAACCAAGTGGTTACATTTTTCTTCTCAATTGATTATCATCATATCATTTGCATTTTGTGATAGAATATCATTATTCTCTCATATTTGACCTCTCTTGTCCTTTTATTGAAGCTCCTAGATCTTGGGTGGCTACAAATTTATCCAAATATTGCATGGTATAGAGAATTATATACCAAATCTTACAAATTCAATGGGGAATCACTTAAATTTAATGTAAGTGTTAAATTATTTAAAATGGAATGGGATAAAACAAGAACTTTACTTTTATGTTTACATAAAAAATGAAATTAAGGAGATAATGTTTCAAGTGTAGAATAAAAAAGATGATTTCTTATCTTCACTGAACAAGATGATCTAATTAAGAAAAACAACTATTAATAATTTTTTACCATCATCTCAATTCTTCATAAAAAATATTGAATAGAAAAAGGATGGTTGAATTTGGAAGCCCCTATAAAATGATAATATCCCAAAATCTATAGAAAGAGAAAGGGTTCTTGACCTAGATAATGAGGTCATAGAGTACGATTTGGGATTTCTATGTGAGGAGTGGGAATTTTTTAGTGTATTAGAGGAGATATCTTCCATAGAAGTTGTTGCTACTATCCATGTGCTACTTGTCTATGATCTTTTGATCTTTTTGTTGTTATTTTTGGCTATTTAACTTCATATCTTGTGGAGTTCAATTTATTATTTAGTTTTTGTTGAGATATTATCTATATTTTTTAATCCTATTGTAAAATGGTTTGTCCCTTTTAAAAACCCACCTTTATCCATAATCACAAAATAATAATATGAGACATGAAAATGCTAAAGATATAATATCTAAAAATAAGAAAAATAGCATTAAAAAAATCACAATAATATGACTAAACATGTAAGGTGAGTGAATGAATATATAGAGAAGAGTGGAGGAAAAAATAGCTAATGAGAGATGTAACTTCAACTACCCAAAAATAAGATGGAGTTATGATGTTGAGCAGGGGCATAAACTATAATATTGATACCATATTTCACAATAATGGGTTCATTGTCATCTCAAGGTTCAATGATAAACATGATCGGGCAAACTTCTTTAGTGGTGACAGTCCTTTCAACATTCAAGGGTGGCAGACCTTTCAAGGTTTTGGAACAACATGGTAACACCATAGACAACATGGGATGATGGTATAGATGGCATCATAGACCTTTCAAATGTTTTTGTAATCTCCAAATGCATGGGAAAAATTAAAAGTAGCAACCTTCAATGGAACAGTGTATGGGATAGTCATATGCAAACAATGAATAAACTTCAACACATGATAGAAGTATCAAACCAATGGTTTCTCCAGATGTAACACCAATGTTACAATTTTCTCAACCTTCACAAAGCACTAAGCAACGTTACAATGCCAAACTTTGGTATTCAACTACAATGCAATGCCCTTTGACTATAAATCAAACAACAATGCAATGACTGTCAACAGAGTTCTCCCTCCACATGCCATGTCCAAGCTACAACTCTTGAGGGAGGTTAGAATACATCAAAACATAGTTTCACACATGATTTCTTGATCTGATCATGGAGGGAATGTGAGTAAGAACATTTTGAAGGCTTCTTGGAACCCTAGGTAGGGTTTGGAGTGAGTTTCAGTAAATCAATGATATCTACTTCAATACTTCAAGAAATTTAACCAAACCAAAAGAAAAACAAAGCTAGAACAATCCTTCACATCATACATCCATTATTTAGACTATACAATGTAATTTAAGTGGTACAAGGGAACCAATATTTTCTATGTTTCTTCATTAAGTGTCTTATAGGTAAGGTCTGTTAGGATGTTTGAGTTAAGGTCTTGAGTCCAAATAAGGTCCACTGTGACCATTCTTATGTAAATGATCAACTTTGAGGGCTTTTGTGTTCATTTTGTAAGAATTGCAAATCATGTGGGAAGAACTTATCAAGGTTGACAAAAGGTGTCAAGATAGATAGAATGTTGTTTTCTTGGGTGAGTCAAGTTTCTTAGTTGAATAAGGTCTCATTAGACCATTTGTAATGGTTTAGGTGATTAGAAGAGTCAAGGAGTGTAAACATTGCAATGTATGTAAGGGTGTTGTTATTAAAATATGTAAAAGGTGTCCTTTTGGCCTCCAATGGTCATTAGGAGTTTAAAATTTAGTTGAGAGGTAGTTGGTCATTTGTTTGAAGTAGAGAAGCCTTTAAAAAGGCATAAAAACCTGTTGTAATTTTTAGCTTGAAGAATTGACGCATTAGCAATACGAAATCTTTGTTTTTTCAATTCATTTTCTGAGTTTCCTTTACATTTGTAGACCTATATGAGCCCGTACAACCTGATTTTACTATGTAATCATTAAAATTTCATGGTGGCTTGTGTTAACATTCTTTTACATCAAATTTGAAGGAATTTCATAGAGTTTTGTGGCAGAAATCTCTGTTTTCTTGAAGTAGACTAAGAATACCCTAGTTGAGGGTTTTGTAACAAAAACCATGATCTAAGGGCCCATACACCAACTGTGACTACTGAAGCAAGTGTAATGGGCCCTAGGAAGTTTGAGTAGAAGGTAGGATGCATGACTAGAGTTGTGGAGAAGAAATAAAGGAGATAGGTCTGTTGCCTTGTTGATTTTGTTAAGGAAAATACATGAAAATGGTGCTTTGGGTCTAGGGTTTGTTAAAATCAATGAGAGTGGGGAAATTTCTTCAAACTTTAAGCATATTAGGTTCAAAATAGAAGTGTCTGAGTTAGTGGCATGGTCATGGGAGTTGTACAAGTGGGACTTTCAATAAACCCACTTGGTTTGGCTATAAATCATGTGTTTCATAGTTTGCTATGTTAGAGGGGTGAAATCTAGAAGCTAATTGTGGATTCAGTGGTTTGAGGGCATGGGAAATGCTGCCCCAAAGTTTTTGTTATTTGTATTAAGTCTGAAGATGGGTTGCTTTGTAATTTAGGCCTAATTAGCCTAATTAGGTCAACGTAGGAGTGGAGGTTTCAGGGGTTTGGTCCAAAGGACTTGTGTCTAATTAAGAGATATATTTTATAGCTCTGAAATTGGTATCTAAATCATCCATTATTTTGTTAGGTGTTTTGGGAAGTGTTGGAGTTAAGGGCCAAAAATAGGGTTTGCACTGCTACTAGAGTTACAAGGGTGAAAGTGGGAAATTCTACTTTTGTTTGTTGTCAAACTTTGGGAATTGTTTGGATTGGTATAATAGGCCATTTTAATCTTGTTATATGCCTCTTGAAGGTAGGTTGACACCTTGGGTTAGTTTGGGCCTCCTAGGTTTGCATCAGTAAGTTTGTACAAACGTGACAAAGATTGAAAATGTAGGAAAAAACCAGTGTTTCCACGTGCAACAGTGAGTTTTTATTCCACAAAAATTCATCCAACCTTCTCCTTTGATATTAAAAGGATTATTTGAATTTTAAAACCATATTATAATTTTCCCCAACAATTTTTGGTTTAGTTGCTTAACAAATCATCAAATTACACTTTTTGCAAAAAGTTGTAAAAGTTGCTTGACAACTTTTTGTGTAACTTTGAAAACATTTACAATTTTGCCCAACCTTGCATCTTAAGACTCAACAATGACTCCAAATAGCATGACATGGCCTAAAAAGACCTTATTACATGAAATAAACTCTCATATGACAAAAACCAAAAAATCACTACATAGAACCAAGAGTGCACTTGAAACCAAGGGTGGCCTTGCACCATACTCCCCAGAGGAGAAAAAGAACTCAAGTCCCACTTGAGTTGAGACCTGATATAGTATATCCATGCTTTATTATGTCACTCTAAGACATCCAAGTGGCATCCTCATGAGGCATACGCTTCCACTTAACTAGATATTGAAAATAGACTTTGTTTCTTGTCCTTTTGAGTTCCTTGGTGTCTAGGATACACTCCAACTCTAGAGGTTTTCTTGGTGGAAGATATTTGACCCACTCAACATCTAAACCTACATGTGAACCTGCTCTTGGATCATCACCAAGTTCTCCCTTGTATGGATGCAAATCAACAACATTGAAAATGGGAGATATACCAACCCCTTGAGGGAGTTCAACCTCATAAGCATTATTAGAAAATTTATGAACTATCTTACAGGGACCAATCTTCTTCATGTGAAACTTAGAATACTACCCCTTAGGATACCATTTCTTCCTAAGATGAACCAAAACCAAATCACCTACCTTGAAGTCCACTTCTCTCCTTTTTGCATCATCCCTTTGCTTGTACTTATTCACACTATTTTGAAGGTGTTCTTTGACCTGCTGGTGAATCTCTTGCATTGCCACAAGAAGTTGTTCTCCCTCAGCACTTGGTCTTTCCATACCACTAATATTCCTCAATTCAAACACCCCTCGAGGCCTCAACCCATAGACAACTTCAAATGGGCTCTTCCCAATGCTCCTGTTCATGGAATCATTATAAGCAAACTCATCTTGAGGAAAAACCAGATCCCACTAAGTTGAATGCTCTTTGGAGAGGCATCTTAGAAGGTAAATCCAAAACTCTATTTACTACTTCAATTTTCCCATTAGTTTGTGGGTGATAAGCATAACTAAAACTCAAATTAGTGCCTAACTTCTTCCACGAAGTTCTCCAAAAATGACCAATAAACTTACTATCCCTTTCTGATACAATGCGAAGAGGAAAACTATGGATTCTTACCACCTCTTTGAAGAATAGACTTGCTATGTATGAAGCATCATTAGTAATTTTTCAAGGTATAAAGTGAGCCATCTTAGAAAACTTGTCAACAACAACATACATTGAGTCAAAACCTCTTTGTGTCCTAGGCAACCCCATCACAAAATCCATACTTATGGATTCCCAAGTCCTATTGGGAATGGGAAGTGGCTGGTATAACCCTGCATTGGTGCTACATCCTTTAGCCCTTTGAAAAATAGTACACTTTTCAACAAATTTTCTTACATCACTTTGCATTTTAGGCCAATAGTAGTGCCTCTTCAACTACTCCAAGGTCTTATCAAGACCAAAATGACCTGCCAGGTTGCCACTATGCTTCTCTTTGATCAAATTAGTCCTTGTAGAACACTTAGGAACACAAAGTTGTGCCCCCTTAAACAAAAAATCATCTTGGATCAGAAAATGAAGCCATTTCTCATTATTGCTGCTACAAGGCTTCCTACAACTTGCATAAATTTCTTTAAAATCTGTATCCTTAGGATACATACCCTTCAAATAATTGAGTCCCACACTTTTTAATTGAACTTCCTACATCATTAGAGCTCTTCTACTCAATGCATCTTCCACTTTATTATACTACCCCTTCTTATGCTTAATGGTAAAAGTGAAACCTTGCAAATACTCAACCCATTTGGCATGCCTATTACTGAGTTTATCTTGACTATTCAAAAATTGGAGTATATTATTATTAGTGTACACTATAAACTCCTTAGGAAGTAGATAATGTATCCATTTATTTAATGCTTGTACCATTGCATACATTTCAAGGTCATAGGAAGAATACCTCTTTTTAGCTTCATTCAATTTCTCACTAAAGAAGGAAATAGGCATGTTTTCTTGGCTTAACACAACACCTATGGCATGGCCACTTGCATCACACTCAATTGTAAAGACCTTATCAAAACTAGGAAAAGCTAATATAGGCTGCTCAACTACCCTCTTTTTTAAATAGTCAAAACTCCTATTAGCCTCACTAGACCAAACAAACTTCTTCCTTTTATCACCCTTAATAGTATCAATCATTGGAGCACAAACATGACTAAAACCTTTAATATTTTTTTTGTAAAAGCTAGCCAAACCATGGAAAATCCTTACCTCAGAAACTAATTTGGGAGTAGGTCAACTTAGGATAGCCTCAACCTTTATAGGATCCATCTTCAAGGTGCCATTTGTAACCATGATATACTAACTCTATTTTCAAGAACTCACACTTCTTCAAGTTTATCATTAGTTTCTCTTCATGTAATATTCTTAAAACCAAATCCAAATGTTGCAAATTCTCTTCCTTATTTTTACTGAAAACAAGAATATCATCAAGGTAAACCACAAAAAACTTACCAATAAAAGGTTTGAGCACTTCATTCATCAACCTCATGAAGGTACTGGGTGCATTTGATAGACCAAAGGGCATGACAAGCCATTCATACAACCCTTCATTTTTCTTAAATGTTGTCTTCCATTCATCACCTAGTTTGATCCTAATTTGATGATACCCACTCTTGAGATCAATTTTAGAAAATTAGCATGCTCCACCTAAATAGTCCATCAAGTCTTCAATCTGTGGAATGGGAAATCTATACCTTATTGTGGACCTGGAATCAGTGCACATCGTCCACTCACCTCCCTTATTTGGTGCTAGGACTATGAGAACCGTACAAGGGCTTAAACTCTCTCTAATAAGCCCCTTATCAAGTAACTCCTACACTTGCCTCTTAATCTCCTCATTTTTTTGTGGTGTCATCTTATAAGTAGCTTTGTTAGGTAGACTAGCCCCTGGAATGAAATCAATATGGTGGCTAGTGTCTCTCATAGGTGGAAAAGTGTTAGGAATCTCATCCACTACTATATCAACATATTTTTTAAGCGAGGTTTTGATCTCCAAAGGAAACTCTTCCTTCTTTTCTACTGCGATGACATACCTAGGATTTACTATGATGGAAAAATGTCCATATTCTCCTCTTCCACAGTCTTTAGGAACTCCTTATCATCTACTAGCATCACACTAGACCCTACTTGGATTCTTGGATTTCATCTTTCAATGGTGTGAGGGTGTAAGAAACCCCATCTTTTTCTATGGCATATGTTTTTTACTACCATCATGGATTGCCCTTCTATCATACTACCAAGGCCTACCGAAAAGCAAATGGAAAACATCCATTGGAATTATGTCACACAATACCTTTTCCTTGTATCCCCCTATGTGAAAATCTATCCAAATTTGTTCATTCACAACTACTTGTTTCCCTTTGTTAAGCCAAGAGACTGTGTATGGAGTGGCACGAGGAATTATTTTCAACTTAATCTTTTCTACCATTTCAACAAAAACCAAATTGTCAGTACTACCAGAGTCAATAAAAAATCCACATCATTTACCTTGGCACTTGCATGTAGTCCTGAAGAGTTACTTTCTCTATGGTGGTTCCTTCTCCATAAGTAATTTGACAAAGGTCCTTCTCATCAATAAGCAATCTCCAACTTCTGGTTCCACATTTTGTGATGGTGAATTGACACTTTTAGCCTCATCTCCACCTTGTGCAATTTGATTTCTCCTCTCACCTCTAAAAGAGGTAGATGACTAATCCTCAATGTATTTCCATGCTTGATGGCCTACAAATTTATTGACTTTATAGCACTTCTCAGTGAATCCATTTGAGCCTCCTCTATTGCCAAATCTACCTCTAGAATTGGGTCTTCTTCCTCTAAATCCACCTCTTGAATCTGTTGCTTGTTCTTAACTGCTGCTTGTTTCACCTTGTGATCTTTGGAACTGCCCTCTACCAGTAAATGTCCCTCTTCCTCTGAAACTCCTTCCTCTACCCCTTTTTTTATTTTCTTGTCTCCTCTTCAACTTATCTTCAACCTTTATGGCCAATTGGTAACATTCTTCCACTATTCTTGGTCTTGTGAGACTTAACTTATCTTGAAGGCTAGACCTTAACCCATTCAAGTACCTTGCAACTTTGCAACATCCTCTTCCACATGACTTGATTTGATTCTTAGTTTATAGAAATATTTTGTATATGTCTTCACATCCATATCCTTCTGCTTCAAATTTTGCAACCTCCTATACAACTGAATGGGATAATCACTAGGTAAGAACTTACCCTTCAATTTTGCAACCATCCTATCCCAAGATGAAATCTTTTCCTTTCACTTTTTCTTCCTCTCTTCTTGTACATAGTCCCACCATAGGGATGCATGCCCTTTTAGTTTTGTCCTTGCCAATTTAACTTGCTACCCCTTAGGTATCTCTTCATACTCAAACTACTTGTCAGGTTCTTCTATCCAATCTAGGAGTTCTCCATTCAGACTTCCTGCATAAATAGGGAGTTCCATTTTGATCTTGGAACCATCATTATTTACTACCTTTAGCAACCTCTCCAACTTTTTTTCTTCAACATCAATTTCCTCATCATCTTCTCCTTGTGGTGTCTCTTCACCCACTTCTTCTTCTTCATCTTCTCAATCACTCAAATTCCCTGTGAAAGCTCCTCTACTTTTGTTGGTCTCAACAATTGTGAGTCTTGCATCAAGGATTTCTCTTATGGCCCTCAAGTCTAGCGCAAGAGAGTCTCCCACCTCTCTAACTATCCTTTCTATATTCACCCTTGGAGGAATTGCAACTTGAATTCAATTCAATCCTTCTTCTGATTTGGTTTGGTTTGGCTCTGATACCAAAATGATTCAGAGTAGGGGCATAAACTAGAATATTTATACCATATTTCACAACAATGGGTTCATTGTCATCATGTTTAATGATAAACATGACCGACCATAATCCTTTGGTGGTGACAGTCCTTTCAACATTCAAGGTTTGTAGACCTTTCAAGGTTTTGGAACAGCATGGTAACACCATATACAACACGGGATGATGGTATAGATGACATCACATACCTTTCAAAGGTTTTTGTAATCTCAAAATGCATCGAGGAAGACTTAAAAGTAGCAACCTTTAATGGAACAATCTATGGGACAGTCATATGCAAACAATGAATAACCTTCAACACATGATAGAAGTATCAAACCAATGATTTCTCTAGGTTGTAAGACCAATGTTAGACTTGTCTCAACCTTCACAAAGCATAAGCAATGTTACAATGCTAAAATTTGGTATTCAACTACAATGCAATGCCCTTTGACTGTAAATCAGACAACAATGAAATAATTATCAACCGAGTTCTCTCTCCATGTGCCATGTCCAAGCCGAAAATATTGAGGGAGGTTAGAATAAATCAAAACAGAGTTGCACACATGATTTTTTGATCTAATCATGGAGGGAATGCGAGTAAGAACATTTTGAAGGCTTCTTGGAACCCTAGGTAGGGTTTGGAGCGAGTTTCAGTAAATCAATGATATCTCCTTCAATACTTCATGAAATTTAGCCAAACCAAAAACAAAACAAATCTAGAAAAATCCTTCACATCATACATCCATTATTCATATTGTACAATGCAATGTAATTGTTACCCAATTTTCACCCATGGGATTCAATAGGCAGAATATCATGTGGCAGAGGTTCGAGAAGGCCAAATGGAAAATTTGCACAAGGGAAGAAATCATGCATCTAATGAAATTTCATGGGGTTTTTAGTTGGGAGGCCTGCTCTGTCAGAAGCATGCCTCATATTAATGCCCAGTCTCTATTAGAGTCAGGTCAGCATAACATTTTCACTGTTTGGCCTACTGGCTGCTTGATACATTCTGTTTTGGACAGGTCACTGTGACCTGGTCTTTGTCTTTCCGAACGCATCACTGTGGAACCTATTGCTATAACAAGAAGGGTTCGGCATGACCTCTTACCGCGTGGATTTCTTTGGCCGATAGGGCATTCAATCGACATTCGCTGAGACTCTCGGTGACTATGGACTTTGGGGAGACCTACAGTGTTTGGGGAGAAGTCCCAGTGAAGATTCAATCTCTCACCAGCATGTGATGAGTTTCGGGGCGAAGGATGTTTTCGGAAAAGGTGAAAGGGCTTCGCGGGGAGGTCTGGCCGAAAGGTCAAGGTCTCACCGAAGGAAGAGGTGGGCCTCAATGCAGTCATCCTCGACAGGAGTCTCACCGACACAAAGCAAAAGGAGCCCATTGGTGTGACTACGGGACCTCACCGGGACATCCCGCCGACATCAGATGTCTTGCCGAACAAGGAGCAAACAAAGGAAGGACGGGCCTCGCCGAGACAAAAGCATTTCAACAGGACTCTTTCCGAAAGCACACAATGGATTTTGGGGTAGACAAAGGGAGATCTCTGCAAAGGATATCACCTTCGGCAAAGTGTCTTGTTGAAGGATAAAGGTCACCACAAAAATAAAGGTGACATCAGCAAAAGAAAGAAGCGCTCAATATAAAGTCTGACCGGCAGACCAAGGTCTTGCTGACTGCAAAGGAGCTCGCCGTGAGATAGGGTTGTCGGTAGGAGGTCTTGCCGACTTGGTAAGGTCTCATCGAATGCCAAAAGAGTTTGAGCCCGAGGGAGGAGAGTGAGCTCGGGGTAAATAATTTGAGCTCGCCAGGAGGTCTCATCGACTCAGAGTGTCTCGCCGATATGAGGTTCCTTCGGCGGGAGCGGATGTGTGCGGCGAAAGGTCTCAGCGACTAAGTAGTGTCAGACCGACAAAGTATTCCATCGGGGAGAGCAGGATTGTTCGACATAGGTCTGGCCGAGTGCGGGAAGTCCTACCGACAGAGGTGGCCATCGGTGTAACATTGGGAGTTCGGGATGAGTCTTTCCAACTCGATAGGTCTCCCCGACCATTAAGCACAGGAGAATGAGCCCTCACTGAGACAAAATCAGTTTGGCATGACTCTTTCTGAAACAAAGGGTGCTCGCTAGTAGTCTTCCAGACATGAAGGAGTTCGCCGAAGAAAAGGAAATTCTATAAGATGTCTTCCCGAATGAAGGTGGTCTCAGCGATGGATATGGATAACTTTCGACCTGATTAATGAAGCTACTATGACTCTTGCTGACGATGTGAATCATGCTGATAAGTTGCAAAATGATATAATCGCATCAGCGATGCGATTCTTTTCAAGAAGCTTTTGACCACCCACAAGGTCCATGGGGAATACTCTCAACCAATCAAGGGGAGCTAGAGGCAAGTCGTGGCAGTCTCACCAGTAAAAAGAAGATCAACATGATGAAAATCAAGCGTATCTGTTCTGAGCTCAGGAGCATTCAAAGCAGCTCGACCAGGGAGGTTCAAAGGTAGACACGATGCCAGGAATTGAAGGCGGTGGTTGCAGAAAGATCAGGAGGGGACTTCTTCGAGAATGTTTCTTCACCGACACCAACAACCAAGACACGCAGGGGTGCAACATTTAATTCAATCAAAAGATCTTAAGATAGTTTTTCTAAGCCTGATATTTTGGTAAGCCCTAAGGGGCCGACCTTACTTTTGTATATAAGGCACTTTTATGCCTTTTGTAAATAGTTCTCCTTATGCTTTTCTGAAGTCTATGACTACTACAGTCCTCTCTCAGATTAGCAGAATTCTGTAACTCATCTTGGAGCATGTTATATAAAGCTTACCTTGATTACTGTTCATATTCGGATTTCCATCTTGTTCCTACAGAGTGTTGTGCATTTCAGGTTCATGATCAAGTTATTCTTGTGAATTTCTTTCATTCCTTCATAACTTTATCTTGTGTTTCATGCCTCCCTTTGCAAAAGTATCATTATACAAATTACAAATTGTGTTCACTTAGTCACACAGGGATTCTGGTATGTGAATATCTTTCTTTCCTCTCCAGAAAAAGTGTGTGATTCAAACCTATTTGTAAAATGTTAGTGTAGGGCTTACAAAATTTGATGTGTAATCTTATGTCCATCGTTAGTATTCAGGTGTAAATTGAGTATCTCATGGTTCTTGTAATTTTGGTGTATCACCTTAGGATTTAGCTTTATTTTATGCATTCCTTCTCCCTTTTCCTTCCTAGATCAGTAGTTTTAGGTGATACCCAAAGTAAGCCAGCCTTCTCCGGAGGTTCATTTTAGCTATAGGTGACCCACAGCCTTGAAATGATCCCATGTTGCTCTAGAATGCTCAATTTTTTGTAAACTCTACACAGGGTGCAATTCTAGGTGACAACAGTTTCTGGCATGCCCGGTGGGACTGTGAACTGCTTCTCAATTCATGTTTATGCATTTTATTGCTGTTGTTTGGTGTGTGCAGCAGTAATTTCAGCCTTTTGGAGGCACTTTCTTTACATACCTGGCGACTCTAAGCTCAAATCTTCTGGTTTCATAGGCACGGGTCTTGGTATGTCTCAAAATAGTTTGGTAATTTTGAGTTTCCAGCTCTTTAACTGAAAAGATGTCAAATAATTATGAAGATGCTTTCTATTACCCTCCATATCATGAGCATGTTGCTCCTCCACATCCATATTAGAGTGTATTGGACCTACTCCAACAGATTGACCATACGTTGTGGGATCTCAGTCAAGGTCTTCACAATATGAAGATTAACAATATCAGTAGGATGCTTGCATACCTATCTAAGATGTTGGTTGATATCAAGGTGTAGCAGGGTACCATTATGCGGCAACAAGAAGTGGCTGAGTAAGTCAACTTTTATGATCAAGGAAGGCCTTTAATAGGAAATAGCTGCTAAGGAAGAACAAATGAAGTTGCTCTCTGCTTAGGTGCAAAATACTCAAGCTTACTCTGACTATTAGCACCAACTAATGGAGGAGTTGCAGAGGAAGCAATTTGAAGAGAGCCTTGCCCAACAGTTGGCTGCAAAAGAGGCAAAAATGAGGCTAAAATTTTCCGAACAAGAGGTTCCCAAGTACAAGTTTTCCAGCTTTAGGCAAAGTTAGCCTCTTGACTCCCTTGGTAAGTCTTCTCAGCTTGAGATTCCAAGCTTTAAGGGATTCAATTTGATGGAAGAGAAGGTAGTACCTGAGTAAGACTAGTCCATCATCCCTCAATAGTAGCCCATAAATCCAGACGACTTACTCCTCAAGGAGAGAATTAGCAAAGTAAATCCAATGCATTTAGCTGTGGCATGTTACCAACTACAGCAAGAAAAGATCAAACAGGAGGAGAGGCATGAGCTAGGGCAACATACAGTTGAATATCTTCACTTGCGGGCAGAGTGTACCCAAGCTTCACTGGAAAAAGAGCCACATAAAGAGGAACAATTGGATTACTTGCTTGATCAACTACTTGGTGATGTTGAGCAAGCTGAAGAGAGCATGTAGGCTCCTGTTGTTGCAATTGATTTGGGACAACCAGAGAATATTGCTGACTTGTTCAATGAGCTTCCTCAATTTGTCAATGAAGATTAAGATCTCACATGCATGATAGCATCTATGCCTGGTATGGAGCAACTAAATGATAAAATTTATCTAGATTTAATACAAAATTATGAGTTAGATGATATCATAGAAGCTTTTTGTTCCAACATAGATGATGAACTAGTATCATATGAAAGAGAAGCATGTGATCAGCCCATTCAAGTTGGTGAGACTATTGAAGAGGTTGTTGAAGATTATGCCTTGCAGACTGTGAACTTATTAGATGAACTTCCCCACTTTGTTGAGGAGGAGGTGTATTATGTCATGGACAAAGAGCATAACGGACAACAGTTTGAGGATTTGTTTTCAGTTATCCAACATGGATATTAGCTCCTTATCCAAGAAGATCAAACTATACTAGCCAAGGAACAACCTACATCTTACCTCCGATCAACATCTTTTCAAGCAAAAGATGAAGTCTTTAGAGATCAACAAGAGACCAGGGGCTGTCCAATCAGATACCTAGCTCAGATGGAGTCCAATATTGCACCAAGAATGAATCATACACCCAAGCATGAGGGTACTGCTCAGGAGGAGCACACTCAAGTTACTTTTCCACCTCAAAATGAGAATGTTTACATTCTGTATGGAAAGGTTAGTAAACTTGAATATGTTTTGCAAGAGATCTTACAACCATCCGTTGAAGTTCCATGCATTCTTCATTTCTCTTTAGTTGTTCTCCAGCATGGCAAATGTCATAAAATTTTGAGAAAGGGCAGTTATTTTACCCAACCTGTGAATGGTTTTGTTTGACCAATTTCTTATTGGTTAGTGTAGGACAGGTTTAGTTGCTTTTTCTTTCCCTAAGTGTTGTTTCAACACATGTAAATAGTTTATTTCAATTTTTCCCTACTTTCAATAAGTTTCCAAGTCTGTTCCAAAATTTTCCCAATGAATCCATGCCCAATGGATAGGCCTAGGCTACTGGTCTTCATGTTTAGCAGGCAAACATCCAGCAAAGGTCGCCATAAATGTTACCCAATTTTCACCCACGGGATTCAATAGGCAGAATATCATGTGGCAAAGGTTCGAGAAGGCCAAATGGAAAATTTGCACAAGGGAAGAAATCATGCATCTAATGACATTTCACAGGGTTTTCAGTTGGGAGGCCTGCTTTGTCAGAAGCATTCCTCATATTAATGCCTAGTCTCTATTAAAGCCAGGTCGACATAACATTTTCACTGTTTGGCTGACTGGCTGCTTGATACATTCTGTTTTGGACAGGTCGCTGTGACCTGGTCTTTGTCTTGCCGAACACGTCACTATGGAACCTATTGCTATAACAAGAAGGGTTCAGCATGACCTCTTATCACATGGATTTCTTTGGCCGATAGGCCATTCAATCGACATTCACTGAGACTCTCAGCGACTATGGACTTCGGGGAGACCTACAACATTCGGGGAGAAGTCCCAGTGAAGATTCAATCTCTCGCTGACATGTGATGAGTTTCGGGGTGAAGGATGTTTTCGGAAAAGGTGAAGGGGCTTCACCGGGAGATCTGGTAGAAAGGTCAGGGTCTCACCGAAGGAAGAGGTGGGCCTTGATGTAGTCATCTTCGACAGGAGTCTCACCAACACAGCAAAAGGAGCCCATCGGTGTGACTATGGGGACCTCACCAGGACGTCCCACCGACATCGGATGTCTTGCCAAACATTGAGCAGAAAAAGGAAGGACAGGCCTCGCTGAGACAAAAGCATTTCGACAGGACTCTTGCCGAAAGCACACGATGGATTTTGGGGTAGACAAAGGGAGATATCGGCAAAGGATATCGCCTTCGGCAAAGTGTCTTGCCGAAGGATAAAGGTCACGGTGAAAATAAGGGCGATGTCGGCAAAAGAAAGAAGTGCTAAGTATAAAGTCCGACCGATAGACCAAGGTCTTGCTGACTGCAAAGGAGCTCACCATCAGATAGGGTTGTCGGCAGGATGTCTTGCCGGCTTGGTAAGGTCTCACCGAATGCCAAAAGAGCCTGAGCCCGGGGGAGGAGAGTGAGCTCGGGGTAAATAATTTGAGCTCGCCAGGAGGTCTCATCGACTCGGAGTGTCTTGCCGATAGGAGGTTCCTTCAGTGAGAGCAGATGCATGCGGAAAAAGGCCTCAACGACTAAGTAGTGTCAGACCGACAAAGTATTCCATCGGGGAGAGCAGGATTGTTCGGCATAGGTCTGGCCCAGTGCGGGATGTCCTGCCGATAGAGGTGGCCATCGGTGTAACATTGGGAGTTCAGGATGAGTCTTTCCAACTCGATAGGTCTCCCCAACCATTAAGCGTAGGAGAATGAGCCCTCACCGAGACAAAATCAGTTCGACATGACTCTTTCTGAAACAAAGGGTGCTCACCAGTAGTCTTCTAGACATGAAGGAGTTCGCTGAAGAAAAGGAAATTCTATAAGATGTCTTCCCGAATGAAGGTGGTCTTAGCGATGGATATGGATAACTTTCGACCTGATTAATGAAGCTGCTATGACTCTTGCCGATAATGTGAATCATGCCGATAAGTTGCAGAACGATATAATCGCATCGGCGAGACACTGAAAGTGTCTCGCCGAGATGCGATTCTTTTCAAGAAGCTTTTGACCACCCATAGGGTCCATGGGGAATACTCTCGACGAATCAAGGGGAGCTAGAGGCAAGTCATGGTAGTCTCACCAGCAAAAAGAAGATCAACATAATGAAAATCGACGCGTATCTGTTCTAAGCTCAGGAGCATTCAAAGCAGCTCGACCAGGGACGTTCAAAGGTAGATACAATGCTAGGAATTGAAGGCAGTGGTTGCAAAAAGAATCAAGAGGGGACTTCTTCAAGAATGTTTCTTCACCGACACCAACAACCGAGACACGCAAGGGTGTAGCATTTAATTCAATCAAAAGATCTTAAGATAGTTTTTCTGAGCCCGATATTTTGGTAAGCCCTAAGGGGCCGACCTTACTTTTGTATATAAGGCATTTTTATGCCTTTTGTAAATAGTTCTCCTTATGCTTTTCTGAAGTCTGTGACTACTATAGTCCTCTCTTAGATTAGTAGAATTCTGTAACTCATCTTGGAGCATGTTATATAAAGCTTACCTTGATTACTATTCATATTCGGATTTCCATCTTGTTCCTACAGAGTGTTGCGCATTTCAGGTTCATGATCAAGTTATTCTTGTGAATTTCTTTCATTCCTTCATAACTTTATCTTGTGTTTCATGCCTTCCTTTGCAAAAGTATCATTATACAAATTATAAATTATGCTCACTTAGTCACAAAGGGATTCTGGTCTATGAAAATCTTTCTTTCCTCTCCAGAAAAAGTGTGTGAATCGAACCTATTTGTAAAACGTTAGTGTAGGGCTTACAAAATTTGATGTGTAATCTTATGTCCATCGTCAGTATTTAGGTGTAAATTGAGTATCTCACGGTTCCTGTAATTTTGGTGTATCACCTTAGGATTTAGCTTTATTTTATGCATTCCTTCTCCCTTTTCCTTCCTAGATTAGTAGTTTTAGGTGATACCCAAAGGAAGCCGGCCTTCTTCGAAGGTTCATTTCAGCTATAGGTGACCCACTGCCTTGAAATGATCCCATGTTGCTCTAGAATGCTCAGTTTTTTGTAAACTCTGCACAGGGTGCAATTCTAGGTGACAACAGTAATTCCATACAAATGTGACAGAGATTGAAAATGTAGGAAAAACTAGTGTTTCCATGTGCAATAGTGATTTTTTATTCCACAAAACTTCATCCAACCTTCTCCTTCAAGATTAAAAGGATTATTTGAATGTTTACAACCATGTTATAACTGTTCCCAACCATATTTGGTTTAGTTACTTAACAAATCATCAAATTACAATCACAAATTTTTGTGCAACTTTGAAAACATTTACATTTTTTTCCCAACCTTGCATGTAAAGACTCAACAATGAATCCAAATAACATGAAATGGCCTAAAAAGACCTTATTACATGAAATCAACTCTCATATGACCAAAAACAAAAAATTCACTACATAGAACCAAGGGTGCACTTGAAACCAAGGGTGCCCCTACACCAAGTTACATTCAAGGAAGATGCCTTATACACACATAATGACCCACTTTATCTACCTAAGAAAGCTAAAATAAACATGTAGGAAAATACAATAATGTACAACAAAGGAAAAAAAAAACCTACACTAACATATAGAAACATGCATGTGATCAATAGTAGTGAGGGGTTATAGTTTTTTATTTGGGGGAAGCTTCTTTAGAAGGTCCTAAACAGCCAACTAATGCTTATGAAGCATCTCAAGATTATTAAAAATTTGTTCGTGTTTATTAGAAATTTTAACATCCATGTAACATATATTATTGTATTTTTCTACATTATTCAAATTTTATAGAGAAATTTTTGAATTGGAATAGGAAAATACAATATTATCCAACAAAGGAAAATAAAAAACCAACACTGACATATAAAAACATGTAAATGATCAATCTTACTTAAAGGTTCTAGTTCTCTATTTGGGAAATCTCCTTTGGAAGGTCCTAAAGAACTACATGATAATTATGAAGAATCCCAATATTCTTCAAAATTTGTGCATGTTGATTAGAAGTGTCAACATCCATGAAATATTTATGGTCCATAAAACAAAAACTCCTCTTCAAAATTTTCTCTATCAAATTTAAACCAATTGTCTTTATCTCCTTAGTAGGAAAGGATATGATAGTATATTGATGGTTACCTTGATTGAATGTAAAATATCTCTTAATGATTCATGGGTTATGCCCCAAGTGAGTATGATGAATGTACACCTAAAATAATACCTACATCTCTAACATTTATAACATAAAAACTATATTTTAGAGTAAACTCCTCAATTTATAGCTCTAGGTTATTCATTACACCATTAATGTATACTTTCAATTTCTTAGACCAAAAGGACTAATATTAAAGGAGGATAGAATTTCAAGCTTAAGGTATACATCTATTCCATGAAATGTGCTAAAAAAAAAAAATTCTTCCTTTATAAATTAGTCTTCTATTTCAATACAATCTCTAGTGATTTTAAAAAATGGATGCAAGCATAAATGCACATATTAAAGTATATTAAAATAATAGATAACATTAACCACTACATAGGGAATTTAGGGTTTAACATCAAAGTAGAAGAGACATTAAAATATAATATAAAATAAATGTAATGTAAATGTGAATAATTATAAATGTAATTTAAAATAACCTCTTTTTAATTCAAATAATGAGAAATAATTGATCTTTATCTTAATTCAACTTTAAAAAATTCTAGTTGCAATTAAGTGTAAAGTTGACATTTAAGGTAAATTGCTTCTAGTATATAAGAACCTTTGTAAGGTATATAGTATTGTGATCAGTGCAATTTACCTATTCTAAATGATGCAAAACTGAATGCAAAAGAAGGAAATAACACTTAAACACCTCAAGATTAGCCTAGTTGAACTCAAACAAAAGAAAAGATAAACAAGAGATATACCTTTGTTCAAGTTGATATTTTGGTTGGCCCTTTTATTGTTGATAATGTGTGCTCCTTGATGGAAAACAATCTAAAACGATATGCAAAGTGATGAGGAATGGAGATTCCAATGATGAATGTGGGTAGTTTGATGGATGAAAAAAATGGATGCAAGAGCTTGAGGATTCAACAATGGTGGATGATAGTATGAGTATGAGAGTTGGAGTTGCTTGAGCTTGAAGAAAAATGTGTTGAATGAAAAATGTGATTAAATTTCAATGAGAGACAAAATATTCCATTGTAGATAGGGAAATAATCAATCAGATTTAAATGTTGAAACAATAAATTAACTAATTCCTATCAAGCACAATAGAGTACGAAATAACAAGGAAATCACAATACGAAGCACAAATGCAAACTGATCTCCGCGCCAACTTGAATTATCTCCATTGCTCTTCTCCACCTGCACAAGGATGCAAGATTTCGAAGGGTTGACAATAGAGGAGGAATGTTGATTGCTCACTATTGCAGCATAACGACTTGATATGATGACAAATGGAGAATGATAGGAATGAATGAAAGATTGGGGAATGATTTTGGCAGAATGAGGATGTCTGAAGAAGATCCACCCAAATGGCCTGTGAAAGGTTGGATTTATAGAGCCTTGATTTGGATAGAGATAAGATTTGACAAGATTCGATAAGGATTTGATTTTTGTTTTATTTGATCAAAGAGGAAATAAAACAAGATAAGATAAGATTGTAAAAAGATAGAAGGATTCCATTTCCTGTTTTAAAGGAAATAAATCTTGAAAAAGACGAGAAGGATAATTGATGAATTATCTAATTAAATAAATTAATTAGATACACATGAGTTCATTTTTTTGAAAGAAAGAGAAGATCTTTTTTTAAATTTTATTAATTAAATAAATTTTGGATTTATTTAATTAACGTTGAATTTATGATTTCATTAATTAAATAATATAAATTATTTAAGTAATATTAGAAGAATTGATAGAAATGATTTAATTAATTAAATAATATAAATTATTTAATTAACATTAGAGGAATGGATGGAAATGAATATGAATTTAATTAAATAAATAAAATTTATTTAATTAAATAGATGATGACATGGGTACCTAGGGCAAAGCATGCTACAAGGTGTCTAAATGATGCAAAGTTGTGATAAGGTATCGTAAGAGGACAATTTTCTGATGTCTACATTTTGCCCTTCTTTGAGATGATGTTCGAGATGATGAGATTTTTGTCGAGTAACGTCATTTCAAAGAAGTTAAGGTATGTATAGAGGAAAATGGATAATGATATAAAGATAGGATGATGATGGAATGATGATGCCCCCTCGAGAGGATAGGCGGGTTGAACAAACACGGGTAGGCTCTCGAAATGAAATTATAAGGATAGACAAGATGATGCAAGATAGAAAGTGGATGAAGAGATGAATGATACATTATGCTGCAATGAAGGTGAGCAACCATGATGTTTGATATAGCACTAGACATTATGCACCAAGATATAAGGACCAAGGTGACGATGTGTCTCATGCCCTAGCGTAATACAACCTTTGTCTAGACGTATGAGGAAATAGACTTAGAGTATTAAAGTCCTAATGCAAAAAAGGTATGATATGACCTTAGATGCAAAGGATAGTGCAAAAAGCTACTCCAACATACACAAGATATGAATATTAGCTGGAATGATATGGATTTGATACAAATGCAAGATAAAATGATAACACACACAAGCAAGCAAGCAAGCATGCACAAATGATACAAAAACAAACAAGGAATTGCCCCTGTCAAGCTGTAGATCGTTGATTGATTGATTGATTGATGATGATGATAGTGTTGTCATTGTGGGGAGAGACATGTCCCTAGATCAACACAAGGATGATGATAATTAATTGATTGACTTTGATTTGGTTTATGACAAGACTAGGGTCAAGACCAAAGGATGTGATTGGATAATTTGACAAGATTGATTGACTTGATTGGTATGGATTAAGGATTGACTTGCATTTGGATATTTGCTTGGAATGATTGAAGATGATTTGATGTATGGATGAATGGTTTTGATGAAGATGATTGATTTGGTTGACTGGTTGGATGATCAGATTGAGGTGATGGATTGGAAGAATAAATTGGATGGATTGATTTTATTGCTTGGATTTTTGTTGGATATTGGATTTTTTTTGTATTTTTGGGGATATTTTGATTTTATTTATTTTTTGAAATGTTTTGATTTGTTTGGACTTTGAAATGTTTTGATTTTTTGGGATTTTGAAATGTTTTGATTTTTTGGATTTTTGAAATGTTTTGATTTTTGGGATTTTGAAATGTTTTGATTTTTTGGATTTTGAAATGTTTTGAATTTTTGTTTTTTTTGTTGGACTTTGAAATGTTTTGATTTTTGTTTGGATTTTTTGAAATGTTTTGATTTTTTTGGATTTTTGAAATGTTTTGATTTTTTGGATTTTTGAAATGTTTTGATTTTTTGTTTGGATTTTTGAAATGTTTTGATTTTTTTGGATTTTTGAGAATATTTGGAGGTGTCAAAGGATGAAAATTTGACTAGCCTTTGTGCTAGATATCAATGACAAGGGGAAAACCAAGTCTAGGTGCAAGGGTGGGTGATGGGATAAGGGATAAAAGGCTCATGATAAACGAATGGATGGAAAGGATAGGTCATAGTGAATGGAATGGATGTATGCATCATAGGAGAGAAAGGATGTGATTTCCAAAGACTATGTTGCATAGGAATAATATGCCCCATTCTAGGTACAAGACTTAGGATTTTTTATGACAAAATGTATGACAATAGGATAATGATATGATTGGTTTAGAAGGATGAGGTATGTCAAGAGATACCCAAAAAACATGTTTCAACATTTTACACCTATGTCTTCATCAAGATCAAAAGAAGAAGGGTGGATGAATGGACTCAATATGAGAGGTATGTATGATGGCTAAAGATGGTAGATAGGATGGAAATGATATGACATGAATGATAGGTTAGATAGATAAGACATTATACCCCCAAGTGTAAGTGGCATAGAAGATCAACCTACACATGATGCCTATTTGCTAGGTTTTCATCATGGTACTTATCTAGGGTGCCTGTTTACCAGGTTTTCACCATTGGACGAAGGGATTTCTCTTTACTTTTTTTTTTTTTTGATTTTTTTTCTTTTGACTTTTTGACTTTTTGACTAGAAGAAGGGGAATATGGATAGGAGGGAATCAAGTGTCTAGTTCCGTGAAAGGTGATAGTCCCACTAGATGGATGTCATTGCATGGACCATGTCAAATGTCATTATGCTCATAGATGTTGGTAAGAGATGACATGAAAGGGATGGATTAGGTAGATGGTGGATTATGAAAGTCTTATGTAAGCATGGATGGGGAATAGTGGATGATGATGTGGATTGAATAGGACTTGTGCAAAAGGATGGATGAAAGGTTTATGCAAAAGCATGGACCAGAGGAAGATGATGGGGGAGATATGTAGGATAATGCGTGAAGGATGAGGAGATGGAGGTATGTGGAATTGTTGTAAAATGGAAGGGAACCATGACCAATGGTTGCACACACTATGATAAACATTGAAGTTTTTGATGTGGATGGGGTGTAGGAAGCAATGGAGATGTTTTCTGAGGAGATGGTGGACGAAATGATTTTGGTACCCACATAGACTTAGTATTTTGATGATTTTTATTTTTCTTGTGGGTTTTAGGAATTTGAGACTTTTGAATGGAATGAGAATGTGTGTTTTGGATGGAAGGGGATTTTTGGGATTTTTGTGATGTGGATGCCTCATTTGACTTGCTTTCTTTTTGCTTAGGTACCCAAACCCATTTAGTTTTGGCCTTTACTTTTGGAGGTATGGGCTTATATAACTTTTTAGATGTACTTGGGTTTGATATTTTGCAATTGTATGCTAATGCATTAGGACCTTTAGAAATTTTTACTTTATGTGTAGAGGCATCCAAATTTTTATTTTGGAATCCCTTGGGTTTGGTGGAATGGGTGGAAGCTTCATGTTTATACAATGTGTGCATTTTTTGGTCATGATTAGGAATGTTAGGGTATTTATGGATAAATGGATAAGAGGATTGAATGGTAGGAATATTAGGTGTTGGAAGTAATGGTGGTAAAATGAATCAAGGGATATTAGGAGTTGGAAGCAATGGTGGTAGAGTGGATCGAGGGATATTAGGAGTTGGAAGCAATGGTGGTAGAGTCGATGGTGGAAGGTGTACGGTCACATGCTTTTGACATTTATAAGATGATGGAGGTGGAATTGCAACATATGTTTTAGGTGTATGATAGGATTCATGATGGAAAGTGAACTTAGGAGGCATGGAGGAGATACCAACATCTTTAGGTTGTTGTCCTTGGGGTGTAGGTCCAAGGCCATAAGAGCGTGGAGGGACTTTGACATGGATGGGCTCCAAAATAACTTGTTCATGAAGGTCTAGACCTTTACCTTGGTGGTTCATGTTTTGGAGTATGCAATGGACAATGGGACTAGGTGTAGGTGGAACACTAGACACGAGTTCCTTATTGGATGGAGAAGATAATGGTTGTTGTTGTTCTAAGGAGGAACATTCGTGAATGAGGGTGGAAAGACCAATAGGATATGATGGAGGACTTGCAATGGGGTCGATAATGGGTGATGGGGGATCATTAGGATCTTGATTAGCATTGTGTTCACCTAGATCCAATGTATTTGTTTGATCTTCTATGTGTGTTTGGGAGGCATATGTCTCATCAAGGGAAGTGGATGTTTGTGCATCATGGATGGGTGAGGTGTAAAGATCTTGACCATGGAATGCATAAAGTTGGCTAAGAGGATCATCATGGTCTTCTTGATCATAAAAGGGGTCTTGATCAAAGATGGAAGATTGATCATGAACAGTATTAGGTATGTTATGAATGGAATCATTGGGAGGGTGTTGATCTTTATGTGGATGAGGGGGTAATGTTTCCACTTGTTTAGGATTGTGCTCTTGAAATACCTCATGACTTATTGGAATGGAGGTGGAAGGGGATTTCTCATGGAGAGACTTTTCGTGTTCTTGATGGTCAACAACATAGGAGCATGATAGAGGGTGACTTGGACTTACGAGGTGAGACTTTGGAATTGGCTCAAGGGGGTTGTAGATGACATGGTTGGCTTGAAGGACTTGGCATGATGTTTGAGGATTCTTTTGTATGTTCAGGTATATGTGTTGAATGACATGGCGACAGTTGATTCCTTGCTCGTAGCCCTTGGGTCACATCCTTTGGAGGTGTAGGGGTGGAAGGTGTTGGCTTAGGGTTTTGATTTTGATTAGATGATGGTATGATAAAGTTATAGGGTGCATGTGCTAGATTGGTATTCCCCTTGTCAATGGTTGCATTAGAACATGAGGAAGTTTGGCCTTGTTGCAAGGTAGAACTTAAAGTCACATGTGTTTGTCGTGATGTGGCTTGATAGGTTGATGTGGAATTCACATGTGAAGAAGTGGATGAATTAGATTGGTATGAGGTGGAAGGAGATAGCACATTAGGTTGAGGTGGAATTGGTTGATAATGAATGGATAGGGGATGATTTTGTGGTTGTTGAATTTGACAAGTGGCAATGAAATGATTGGCTCGAGCTAGGAGGTGTTGGATTTTAGGTGATTTAATTTGTTGAAAATTTTGGAAGAGGGTTTGAAGGCTTTGTATGGTTTGGTGGTCTAGGGGTTGGGGTATTTGGTGAAGTGTCTGAAGGATGTTTTTAAGTTGGGATGCTAGGGATTTGTGTTTGAATGTGGGCATGGTGTCACACATGTGTGTAAGCTCTTGCACATCGATTTGTTCCTCAAAGTATGTAACATCGTTCATGTCATCATTAGAGGTGGTAGGAGAAGCCCCTCGAAGTATGATTTTAGGTTTTGGTTTTCTTTCATGATTTTGACTATAGAAAGGGACTCCTTGAATTATGAGCTCGGACGTAGGTTTTGTCTCATGATTTGGCCTAGAGGGATAGCCCCCTTGGATTATGATTTTGGGTTTATGATTAGGATTGGGCTTGTTTATGATTAGGACCATTTTAACAAGTGGTGACTAGGACTAGGTATGTGATGGTGATGATGTGGAATGATTAGATTGGATGACTTGATTGATTAGGATGAAATAGATAGGATGTGGATAAGAAGAATGATTAGGATGAAAGTGATTGGATATGAATGTGTTGGAAGAACGTGTAGAGTGACTTGTCTTTATGTGTTTGGTGTTTAGCTTGATTTCGTAATGTTTAAATGAATGATCACACATGTACACACATAAATCACTCATGAAAGACACATAAGCAAGTTTGAATTTTGAAATCTGAAGAATGTAATGATGATTATTAAACAAGCACACATGGAAGACACATCAACAAGCCCTATGACTAGTCAAGTGGGGTATGGCCAATTAGGTCTCAAGCTAATCTGCACAAGGTTGACTAAGGAATGATTTGAAAGTAAAATCCTGCCACACAGCTGGGAGAAAGGGGTAACCCACCCTTCACCTTCACTTCCCAAAGGTATAAAGTTCTTTGGGGCTTAGCCAAGAGTGACAAAATTTTAACTTCCAAACAAGTGTGTCTTTCGATTCACACTTCGATTGAGGTCATCCCTAGGGGTGATGAAATCCCCTAGCAGGCCTCCTATGAAGGGTTTGACAAAAGCAAACCAAGTGAGGTGTTTGTGATCACACACACACTTGATTCACATTCGCAATGATTAATTTCCCTTAGAAATGAAATGTGTGGAATAAAAAAAATGAAACACTCATTCTTTTTAGATCCCAAATTAAAATGTGTAGGAAGACAATGATTCATTTTAAACCTAATTTTAAATATGTGATCAAACAAGATTGATTTTATACCCCAAATTAAAATGTGTGATAAGCAATGATCAATGAGAAATGAAAGATTAGAATGTGTGCACCTGATTGTTTTCATCCTTAAATCTGTTGTTGTGATTGATTCAATGATTGATATCACTCCTTAGATCCCCCTGAAAGTCACCAAGACAAAAAGAACACAAACTTGCAAGCCAAAAATGAGATTAGATCAAAAACATGTAATCTATTAAAAATCCAAACTTAAATTAAAATAAATAAATCTAAACTATATTAAAAAAGTTAAAAATCTATATTTAAAATCTAAAATAAAAATACAATCTAAAATCTAAAATCTAATAAAAATCTAATTAAAAATCTAATCTAAAATGTGAAATCTAATTAAAATCTAATTAAATTTTTTTTCTTAATCTATAATCTAAAATCTAATAAAAATCTAAAAATAAACTAACTTAAAAATCTAATTTAAAAAAATTCTAATCTAAAATCTTATAAAAAAATCTAATTTAAAATTATAATTAAAAAAGCCTAATTAAAAATCTAATCTAAAATCTTAAAATCTAATTAAAAAATAATAATTAAAAAAAATCTAATTTCAAAATTCTAATCTAAAATCCTAAATCTAATAAAAATCAAATAAAAAATCTAAAAAAAACTCTAATTAAAACTAAATTAAGATCTAATGTTTAAGCCATCAAAATCATTCTTTATTTCATTCCCTTTAAATTACCTCTATAAGAAAAATGATCCTTTATGGTAAGATTTTCACGATATGATTACCTCCTCTCTTATGAAAAGAAAATGGGAGATTTTAGGCAGCGATGGGATGGATAACATGCCGAATAGATAGAGGGTACGCTGATGGTGAGGTAACACATGAAAACAACTTGGTATGCCTATCTTTTTGACCCAACTCTAGATTTAATGAAAGTAGGCTGGTTTTTTACTTTGTACGCCGATGAATACAACCGATCCGCCAATGAAATGAGAGGTCGAAAATGTTGTAGTTAGTGGTGAATATGCAAAGGCCAACGAAAGTAACAGACCCGATGCTGAAGGAACGCTGCTAGGGCTGAATCAATAAATTTGCATACCAAGCAACAAGTTGATTAGCGATATGGATTAAATCATATGACGCTGATGGGAGAAGGACCAGGCGACTGAATATTTGACGGGTCAGAAGGGAATAGGACGAGTTGGCAATGGCTAAGTCAATCAATTAACTCCCAACCGCACCACCTATTAAGTAGTATCATAATGCATATGATAATAAAGAGGCCGCGATAGGAGTGAGGATATGTTGAGTGGCGACGAGAGACCAAAGGGTGGTGATGAAGTGCGAGGAAGATGGAAGTTTAACATGAGCTTATGGTTTAGACAGAACAGAGCGTAGGTTTGGTGGATAGTGTATGGTGGAGCAGTGATGGGGTAACAACCAACATAAATATGACAGCGACAAGGGGGATTTGAAACACGATCGGCAAGAGAATATCAAGATTTATTGGTAGGCACGAGATTGGGTTTGTGTCAACCGCCCCCTATAGCTCAGATGCGATGTGGGAATAGTGGAGAGCGAGACTAGACCAACGGCTCAAAATGGTAGTGAGTGGGTGTCGAACAGATGAAAGAATAAGGAGCAACAACCTGCATAGTTGAGTTAGGATTTACATAGAGGCAGATGAGAAACTCCAGCGGTGGCGGAAAGGGACAAAATTTGAATACCACGACTGCAGATTAAGATTTGACAATAGACTTAGGGAATTGACTCGAAATGACTGATGCATAACATTGCAACCAATGACTACTGGGAAACAAAAAAATATTGCTACACCTGCAACAAGATTTAAAAGGAAATAAACTTGCAAGATCAAATCTGCAACCATAAATGATTAGCCATGAAAAGCCACTAAAACCAGGTAGTCAATCAAAGACCCATGTGCAAGAGACATCAGGTTCACCAAATGTTAATGTCAGAATGCTCTGCAAGAAAATGTCAAAATCGGGGCATAGGCCCCATGGTGGGCGCCAAATTGTAGATAGGGAAATAATCAATCAGATTTAAATGTTGAAACAATAAATTAACTAATTCCTATCAAGCACAATAGAGTACAAAATAACAAGGAAATCACAATACGAAGCACAAATGCAAACCGATCTCTGCGCCAACTCGAATTATCTCCATTGCTCTTCTCCACCTGCACAAGGATGCAAGATTTCAAAGGGTTGAAAATAGAGGAGGAATGTTGATTGCTCACTATTGCAGCGTAACGACTTGATATGATGACAAATGGAGAATGATAGGAACAAATGAAAGATTGGGGAATGATTTTGCTAGAATGAGGATGTCTAAAGAAGATCCACCCAAATGGCTTGTGAAAGGTTGGATTTATAGAGCCTTGATTTGGACAGAGATAAGATTTGACAAGATTCAATAAGGATTTGATTTTTGTTTTATTTGATCAAAGAGGAAATAAAACAAGATAAGATAAGACTGTAAAAAGATAGAAGGATTCCATTTCCTGTTTTAAAGGAAATAAATCTTGAAAAAGACGAGAAGGATAATTGATGAATTATTTAATTAAATAAATTAATTAGATACACATGAGTTCATTTTTTGGAAAGAAAGCAAAAAGATCTTTTTTAAAATTTTATTAATTAAATAAATTTTGGATTTATTTAATTAATGTTGAATTTATGATTTCATTAATTAAATAATATAAATTATTTAATTAATATTAGAAGAATTGATAGAAATGATTTAATTAATTAAATAATATAAATTATTTAATAAACATTAGAGGAACGGATGGAAATGAATATGAATTTAATTAAATAAATAAAATTTATTTAATTAAATAGATGATGACATGGGTACCTAGGGCAAAGCATGCTACAAGGTGTCTAAATGATGCAAAGTTGTGATAAAGTATCGTAAGAGGACAATTTTCTGATGTCTACATCCATTTTAAGGGAAGAATCTATAGGGAATTAAATGGTCAAGATCTTGCCAACACGGGCAAGATGAAGGGCTGTAGTGAGTTGAGGACTCACAAGCCCTCACATCTTGCCATGTGGAAGATGAGATGTCAAGAGGAGATGTGATGTGGAAAAAGACATGTGAGGTGGAGGTACTTGCAAGTACCTTGGGATGAGAGTGATGGTGGCAAGTGAGAGGACCATGGGAATGAGAGAAGTGGTTGGGGAAATAAATGTGAATTTTAAATTCACATGATTGGGAGTACCTTGTGGATAAGACAAGGTCCTTATAATGGAAGGTTTTTGACCCCATGTGACTGATGTGGCAAGTGAGGAGTTCTAGAACTCCTAACAACTTGCATGGGGAAGAGGAGAGTCTTGGAGGGATAAAATGGAATTTAAAATTCCATTAGGAAGGACATGGGGATAATAAAAGGAATTTAATATTCCTTGGGAGCTAAGAGAGTTGACTAAGATACTGATTAGACTAGCTAATCAATGATTAGAAGATAGTTAGTGGCTAATGAAGATTAGGAGCCAACTTGCAAAAGTTGGAGGATGTGAAAAATCCTAATCATAGATTAGACATGTGCACATCCTTAATGATGAGATTAGGAGGTGGCTTAGGATTAAGAAAAAGTGATGGAGGATGTAAGATGTAAGGAATTAAATAAATGTATTATTTATTTAATTCTTTTGAGGAAAATGGGAATAGAGGGTAAGGTATTTAATTATTTAACTAGATACCTTAGGGATTTAGAGGACTTTAGGGGGTATTAATTAAATAATAGTAATATTATTTAATTAATGCAAATAAGAGAATATTTAGACAAAAAGGGACAAAATTGGAAAAATGTAAGTGTCCAAATTTAGGTGTCTACATTTTTCCCCTCTTTGAGATAGTGCTACGAAGTAGCATCATTTTAAAGAAGATTAAAAGATAAGACCAAGAAGAAGATGGTTAGATTAGGAAAGATTCTTTAGTCATCAAAGGAGTGACTAGGAAGAAGGATGATATGATTGAAGATGAAGATTAGGGATGGAGGATGCCCCCTCAGGAGGACATGTGGGTTCAAGAGAACATAGGTGGGCTCTCGAAATGGATGAAAAGATGAAAGGGGAGATGGGGAAGATGATGCAAAGTGATGGATAAGAGGATGATAAGCGATAGGAGATTGGGAAGCACAAATGGATTCAAGGATAGGTGAGGTTGCCCCAGTTAAGCTACAAGTCAAAATGGGTTGATGATGGATGGAGTGTTTTCGATGAGGGAATGATATATATCAAAACAACACAAGGATAGGGAAGGATACATCCTGATGATGATGATGATGAAAGTGTTGTTGATGAGGGAATGATACATCCCAAAACAACACCAAAGGATAGGGAAGGATACATCCTGAAGATGATGACGATGACAATGATGATGCTGATTGAATCAAGGCTTGTAGAAAGGCTAGGAACAAGACCAAGGATGTGATTATATGATTTGTGCTAGATTGAATGGATGAGGATTGGATTGAGATGTGAGATGGATGAAAAGAATGAAAATGGAGGAAAAGAGGCTTAGAATAAATAATCTATATTATTCTAAGAAGATTTAAAAGAGGATGAAATGATGAGGATTGATGAAAGGATGGATGAGAAGAGATGGAGGATACGTGCAATGGAATGGAATTGGAAAATGAAATGCAATCCTAATGCAATTTTCCATTTTGGATCACTAATTTTTGCTATAGCATAAGACACCAAGTGCTAGGGTATGTGGAACCAAGGAGGATTAGTGTCAAATGCATGAAACAAACACAACAGACAAGAAGGCTATTCCAACACCCCAAAGTCACGAAGAACTTGGTCGGGACAGACATTGGAATAAACACAAACACAAGAGGATGCCCCACTGTAAGACAAGACTGCAAGAGTCTTGGTGGGTACTACGCGGGATAACAGAGAAGACAGTAACAAAGAAAAGATCAAGATATGCCCCTATGTTTACCAGTCAAAGCACACCATAATATGATGGATCAAGGCGACCATGAAAAGGGATGATAGGGAGCTCAAAAACATCAAAAGATCACAATCAATTTTGAATGTCCTTTGCCATAGGATCAAGGGGATGGATGGGATTGAGAAGGTCTATTAGGAAGGATGCATCCTGTTGAGACCAAAGATGGATACTAAACTAAAAGATTGATATGACACAGGATACTCAGAACCAATTGGATCTGACAATACTGGTGGATCTCATTTATGAAGAACCAGCTAGATAAGGGCATAGCTTGATGGCACAACATAAGAGAGACAATACACGAGACAAACACACCCTAAAGACCTAGGGGCTCGAGGGATGATCAAAGATTATCCTTTCCTACGTGAAAGGGTAGAGCCCTTGTAGTTTGATAAAAGGCTGATGAATGACCATGGATAAAAGTAGGAAGAGAATGATGGAGACCTCGATGGATGACAAAGACTGGACATATGAAATCCCCAAGGGCAGATAAAAAGATTGACCTTGCCTACGTGAAAGCGCAGGTGCAACGTAGTTCGACAAAGGACAAAGAAAAACAATGGATAAAGGATGACGAGATGACCAGGATAAGAGGATAAAATGATGAAACTGATATGATGAGACAAGATATACCTGATAAGATAAGATGACGGCGATTACATCGAAGCTCAGGGATGGGACAGTTATCCAAATCATCAAGAGATGAATTGGGATGATGATATGATGAAGAGATGAGCAATGAAAAGTGATAGGACATTGGAAAGATGTGCAAAAGAAGCAAGAGGGATGACGATGAGATAGACGGTATTGGGTTGCATGGGGAGTAGCCTATAGCTAGATACCAATGACAAGGGATTAGGAGATGGGATCAGGATGGAGATGAAAGGATAGGGAGATAAGGAGGGGGATGGAAGGGATTGTTTGGATTGGGAAGGATATAAGGATGTGGAGATGAAAAGGATTGTCAGTTTGATGGATGGTAAGATGAGGATGGGGAGATGGAAGGGATGCTATGCTAGATGAAGGATGTCTCCAAGGACAATGTCACAAAGAAGGAGGTTCCCTACTCTAGATGTCATGTATAATGGGCACGAGGAATGGAAGACAAGTGGATGGGAAGATAAAGGAGATAAACGAAGGAGGATATGATGGGTGGATGAGGGAAGGGGGATTGATGGTAGCATGACGAGTGGACAAAGAAGGTATATGGATGCAAATAAGGAATAGGATAGTGTATGGATGAGGGGAAGGAATGCCAAGAGGTTTCCAAAGCATGTATGTATGTTTGACCCTATCTATATCAAGGTCACAAGGAGGATGGAGGGATTGGATAAATGAAATATGATAGGCCGAATGTGGATGATAGGTGGGATGGAGGAGATTGGTGAAGGGGATGGAGTTGCCCTCAAGTGCAAAAGTAAGTTGGATGGGGGAGTTAAATATGACACCTGTTTCCTAGGTTTTCATCATGGTACTTTTTTTCCAAGTTTTCACCATTGGATGAATGATTTCTCTTTACTTTTTTATTTATTTTTTAACTCTTTTGACTTTTTTAATTTTTTTGACTTTTTTGACTTTTTTGACTTTTTAAAACTTTTTTGATCTTTTTTTTTGTATTTTCTAGATAATATGCGGAGGAAGATTGATAAGGATAGGGATGTGGATAAATGGAGTTGGAAGATGTGTGATAAGGATGTGGATGAGGGACTCAAGCATCAAATTCCATACGAGGTATTAAGAGCCCATATGTGAAATGACTATTGGATGTTGGTACAACCTTCTTAGGATAAATGGATTATACAAGGGAATGGATTAAAGGGATTTGATGTGGGATAACAAATGGGATATTGGAAAGCGTATGGATGGAATGATGGAGTGGATGTGCGATGGGGAAGTGTTTTTAGGACCAACATTGTGTTATGCCCTGCATAACCACCTCATTTTATTCTAGAACAAAATGGGTCCCCCTTCTCTTTTTTGGTCTTGTTGCCTTTGTTATTTGCTTCGACCTTTGGATTTCTTTTGTTTTCCTCCTAATTCTATCCTTTGTTCTGTCAGAACCAGGTCCGGAGCTGAATCTAAACGTTGAATTCATTCACGGTTTCTGGTTCATTTTCCATCCCAACTCCGACTCCACTTTTCTTTTCTCTCTCTTCTTCGTTGGTCGTTTTCCCTTTGGTTTGGCATCCTATGCCTTAGCTATTTTCTTGTCGGCCATTGGCATTTTTCTTTTTTTGTTTTGGCGGACTCGGAGGGTGATCGCACAATAGTGGTTTACAATTTTTGGCCAAACTGGACACTAAAATTATTATTTTTAACTAAATCTTCACATTCGGGCACCTATAGCGGCTAAACCATGAGGAATTTGAAGATGATGTAAACTAGAGTCTCGTCACATTTTCTTTGTAGAATCTAAAAATATTTTTTTCAATTTTTTTGGAATCATATTGCATTCCTTTTTCCATCTCCCACGAAAACTGGTTTTTTTCCAGAAAACAACATTTTCAAAAAATGACGCACACCGTATAATGCATAACTTTTTTTCCATCAAGGATAAAATTATAATTCTTTCAAATTTAGATTTGTAACTCTGATATCTAGTGCTTCCACTTAGTTAGATAGTTTTTTATTGAATATTTTTTCTTTAATCAAGTTTCGAAGTCAAACCAATTACAATTCAGACATAGCGCGACCGTATAACTCATAACTTTTTTGTATATATCAAAATTCAATTTTTTTTGTTGGATCAAGGACTTCAATATCTGGTGCACTCATATTTTTAAATTTTTTTTGATAATATGCTATTTTTCCACATGTGCAAAACAAAGACCTTCATTTTCGGTGAAGAACTAATGTTTAATAAAACTAAAAAAAACAAATACATAATAAAATCAAAAGATATTAATATTATATTCATTGGATAGCTCATTCTGAGACCTACCTGATTCCAAATGGGTTTTTGAAGACTCCTCCATTTTCATCCTCAACCCGAGCTCTGAAGAGTAAAAAAATTGACTTTTTCTGTGTCTTGGCAGGGGGATGAGGGGCAAGGGGGGTTTGAACGAACCCCTAGGAGTTCGGCCGAACCCAAAGGGGTTCACTTGAACCATGGTTCGGCCGAACCATAGTTCGATCGAACCCCTTCAAGGGGGTTTGGCCGAACCCCTTAGCTATGCATTTGGGTTTTTGTTTTTGTGGAAAAAGTTCAAAGGGGTTCGCTTGAACCCTAGTTCGGGCGAACCCCTAATGGGTTCGCTAGAACCAGTAGGTTTGTACGAACCCCAAAAATAACTTTTTTTGCTTTGGGGTCATTTTTTGTGAGTTTTCCTTCCTCACTTGAATTGTAAACCACTATTGTGGCTTCACCCTAGAACCAGAATGAAAATAGAACTTGGAATTCCTTCTAGGTTCTGTTTTCTATTCCTTTTCCGGTCCTGATTCTGCCTCTTTTGTTTTCTGCCTTATGTACCTTTGGTTTTGGTTTGGTGGACCTGAAATTAGAACTAGAACTGAATCCTGAAACTTAATTAGTTTATGATTCGTGTTCCACTCTGATCCCGGTTCTGCATGTTTTGTTCTTTCGCTTTTGTTCCTTTTGTTTTGTCGGGGATGTTTTCCCCCTTTCCTTTTTCTTCCTTCGTCTGTTTTCATCATCTTTTTGGATGTTGTCAGAAGTGGGACCAGAACAGAATCCAAACCTGAAACTTCAAAAAAGTTTCTAGTTCGGTTTTGGCTCCAGTCCCGATTCTGCTATGTTCATTGGTTTTGCCCCGGTTTCGATCATTTGGTCGTGGGGTGTTTTTTTCTTCCTTTCCCCTTTTATTTTTCATTCTTTTGTCATCTCTTTCTATGTTGTCAGAGGTGGGATTGGGATGGAATCTGAAACTGAAACTTTGAAGAAGTTTCAATCTCAGATCTAGTTCCGCCCCTGCCCCCATTGTGTTTCTCCTGGGATTGATTTTTGCTCTGATCCCTCCTACTTTTGTTTCCATCTTTATCCCTCGCGTTTGGTTTCTTTTGTGGGTGCGGAGCCGGAATGTGGGCTGAACTTGGAAGTGGTGATTATTTCCATGGTTAGTTCCCATTCTGACTCCAGTCTCGGTTCCGTTTTCTTTTTTAGCCCCGCCCCCGCCAGTTTTAAAGGGGGGTGTTGTTTCTGGTTCTGTTTTGGTTCCACCCCCACCAAGGTTGGGTTCCTTTTGTCTAAAAGTTGAAGGAATAGTAAAATTGAATGAAATCATAAGCAATAGTGTATTTTATTATAATATATTTTATACGCTTCTGGGGACTAATGGAGACCTTGTTTTGTAGGATTAAGTCGTGTACATAATGATATTTCTCAAGGAATCTCATTAAAATATGAAGGCCTCAGAGAGAAGTCCTACTGACCTGAGTAAAGTCTTGCCGAAGGATGTAAGTTCGACATGATGTCTGGCCGAAGGAATAAAGACTTGCTAACTCGGAGAGTCTTGACGAGGGGAGGTGACTTTGGCGAAAAGTCTTGCCGACTCGATAGGGTCTCGCCGACATATTTTGTGCTCTTGGTGTAGCATGTTGAGCTTAGTGTAATGTCTCGCCGACCAAGCAAATTCTCCCCGAAATGAAATGAGCTCTCGATGAAAGGACGTGACTTCGGTGTAACATCTCGGGGAAGGAAGTTAGTCTCACCGACAGGAGATGATATTGGCATAAGGTCTGCAGTGAGAAGAATGCTGAGGGAAGAAGGAAGAAACTGTGAGTCATAGTGACAGCTATGAGGTTTGTTGGCAAAGGTAGCTCGGCATTAATGGTAATGCTTTAGGGAATTCAAGGCAGCTCGGCATGGAAGTTTGAAGATGGACACAAAGGCATAGGAGTTAATGCTATAGCTGCAAAAGATCTGAGATCATTCCTAGGATAATCTTTCACCGACATGGACAATAGGGATTTGCATTTAATGCAGAACCAACTTTATTCAAAAGATCTGGACACTGACCCTTCTGGAGGAAGATATTTTGTAAACCCTAAGATAGGGGCCAGTGCATTCTTTTTGGTACACTCTGTATATATGGAATTCTTTCCTCTTTGTAAAGGTTAGAGGTTGTAGGGTTAGAAAGTTAGAGAGTTCTAAAAAAAAGTTAGAGGAGGAAGTAGAAGTTTTAGAAAAGATAGAGGAGATAGAACTGCATCTTGATTCTTTGTAATAGGAGCTTCTTTTTCCTTCTTAGTTAGGAGTTAGATTCAATAGAAGCCAATAATGTATCTTTCTATTTTTCTTAGTATAGATGGAAACAAGTTGGAGTCATCGATTTTCTATCCACTGGTGATTGTGCCAGATTTGTAAATGTTGCTTATCTGTTTCACTAACAGTAGAAGCAACTAGATTAAAATCTACTTCAGATTGTGTTTTAGAATGTTGTTTGTCTTGGTTTAATCATTTGATTTGAGAAACTTTCAAGATTGAAGTCTTATTTTATGTTTTGTTTAGATGGTAACTTTCAATTTGTTATTGAAATCAACACTGTGAATGAATGAAACTGTGTGTTAGTCACAAGTTAATTTTGTTTTGTAGTTTAGTTAGGAATTCCTTGAAAGGCAACGAGTTTGGATAAGTTGGATGAATTAACTTTCTTTTCTGTTCCAAATCTCTGATCTATCTTTTCTATTTCTTTAAAAACCTTGGTTAGAGTAGGTTTAAAGTTTATGTTTGATCTTAGAACAATCCAGAAGCTCAACACCAGCAGGCCCCTTGAACATTACTGTTACATTGACCACTAAGCAACATCAGCACAGTTGAGAACCAACTACAAAGACCTTGGGAGCTAAGATATCCATGTGATTATCTTTCTCTTTTAGGAGAAATAGAGTAGCAATATTTTGTTTACACATTGCTGTGCCGTTAGACACATCAACAAATCTGGCACTAGAAGGAGGGCCTAGAAGGGTAAGCTGGATAATACTAGATTTTTCTCACCAGAAAGGTCCCATAGAGTTCTTCAATCAGCTAAAAATCCACCACCTTTGATAGAACTCATGACCCCAATAAGACACATAAGTCACAAGATGAGCAACTATCATAGCACCCTTATCAGCTCTGCTCACTCCAACAGGCTTGTCACCAATACCCCAGTGGATACCCATCAATCCACCACCGAATCCATCTCAACTGTCATTACAGCTAGTTCAACCCATACACAGCTGGCTCAACCACCACCACCGCTACCAATGGTGTTTTTTCAGAATAATCCTTCTCCATTGGGGACTATTCCAAGAGGTTTTCATGACATGCCTAAGAATCCTGATAAATTTTGTTCCAAATACATTCATGGAAAATCAAGGAGTGCTGAAGAGCACATACAGGCTTTTAAGGATGCCTGTACTAGAGCTCAGATAGCTCACCATGATGTAGTCTGTAGGTTGTTCCCTTATTCCTTAGGGGATATGGCATACAACTGGTATCTTAATCTTCCACAAGGTTCTATTTTGACCTAGACACATTTGGAAAATGCTTTCATCAATCAATTCAGGGTTTATGTGGATCCAACTCTTTTATACCACCAGTTTGCTACCATTAGGAAAGAGCCATGTGAATCCTTTCCCTTGTTCAATACCAGGTTTCAACGAATGTATAGGAGACTACAGGAGCCCTATCTAGTTACTGAGAATAGTTCCATTCAAGCATACTTTAGGGTTATAGACCCTTTGCTAGGTTTGTTCCTACAAAGAACTTATCAACCGGTTGATATTGATTCCCTATCTAAGGTTTACCATCTGGCCATTAAGCTGCAACAACAAATTAGTTCTCAACAAGGAAGTTTGGAAGGAGTTATTCCTTCAATGGGGTATCAGATGCGTAGCCCAACCCCTTTATTCAATACTGTCCCAGGGGTGTCTCCTTCCCATTATGGGCCCATGTCTGAAATGCAAAATCAACCACCTATTCCATTCTTTGCTAATGGAACTCCTGACTTCTTCCAACAACCACAGGTTCCTCAAAGTTCCCATGGTCATCATAACCAAATTGGAACACCAAATCATGGTGGTCAGCCACCTGTTGCTAAGAGTGTGGAAAGTGAAAAGATAGTTCAACTTACAAATGAGGTAGAGACCTTGAAGAAAACACTATCTCAAGTTACAAATGACATGGCTCAGCTTAGACTGAACCCTTCCCAAAACCAAGGTAACTACTCTAATCAAAACAACAACAATTAGGGTACTTATCAGAATAACAACAATTACAGCTAGAGGGGTTACCAAGGCCAAAAACCCTCTAACCAGGGCTATCAAAATTAAAATAGAGGATATAACCAGAGGCCAAATAACAATTGAAAATGGAATACAGGGCCAAACAACGGTGGAGTCTCTCACAATTATCAAGCTAATGAGGAAAGGTCACATACTGCAAATGTGGCAGACCTTAATTTCATGACTAACTACTGCAGGTTGCATGATACTGCAACCCATTCTGAGGTGAACTTCCCTAAAATGGAGAAAGTTTTCATGATGGCACAAGAAAATGCCCAAACGTTCCAAGGGAATCCTCACAAAGAAGGTGGCTCAGTAGATACAACAATGACTTATGACATCTTTGAGGAAGAACTTTCATTCCTGATGCAAAGTGAGAATGAATCAGAGGAAGACTCGTATGATGCCCAAGCCTTTCAGACAAAGGGGGGACACTTCCTAAGAAATTAGTATAAGGGTCTGTTCACTATGTCGGTACCACCTAATCACATGGTGCCTCCAAATCAAAGTACTAACAACAACCCTCCTCCACCAAAAGGTCCACCTGACTTCCATAACAAAGGTAATTCACTTGGTGTTGTCAAAAATAATTCAAGTTATAACATAAAATTTGATATTGTTTCTGAGATGTAGAGGCATAAAACCTCTTTATCATATTTTGAAATCCTAAAGTGGTACCCTGCTCAACGAGAGATAGTGTTGAAAGCTTTGGAACAAGCTGATAAATCAAAATGGAAAAGTAAGGTTGCACCTATTGCAGATATGAACACTGCATTGTATAGAAGCAAGGTAGGTACCTTGCCATTTCTCTTAAGTTTAAGAATATGTGGAAAGAATCTACATAATTGTTTGTTAGATTCAGGGGCTTCTAGCAATGTTATGCCATTTTCTGTATGCAAGAAATTGGGATTAAACCCCATTCAAACAAACAAGGTCATCCAACTTGACAAAACAGAGGTTAATGTGGTGGGGGAATTGAGAAACATACATGTGCAAGTAGGATCTAACCCTAGGATCCTAACCAACATAGATATTCAAGTAGTAGACATTCCCAAGACTTATGGTATGCTACTGAGCAGAGATTTGATGAAAAGTATAGGGGATATCTCTCCCTTGACTTTTCACATATGTGGCTACCATGGAGGGGAGTGCCTATGTAAATTAGGATTGAAAGTGAACCTCGCCTCAAGCATGTCATCACTGAATATGATTGTCCCAACGAGGTAGCTTACTTTGAGACTGAGATAGGGGTGTATAAAAGAGAAGAAATTTTAACCTTCTCGGTTCTCGATTCTAAAGACATGTCAATACAAAAACTCCCTGACCTCACGATTAATCAAAATCAACAGGCCTTGATCAGGAAGCTACAACAAGATCAACTAGTCTTGGGGGAAGATATCAATCTGCAAAGCCTCCTACTCCCTAATTGGTGCAGGATACACTACCAAAATCATTCGGAATTGACCTATCAACCCTACATTAGCATTTTAAGTTATGTTTCCCAAGTTGAGAAAACTAGCCCAAGTCGCCTTAAGACTGCTACAGATCACTTCTTATTTGAAGCCAAGGAAGCAATAATGTTAACCAAGGATAAGATACTCCCAACAGAAGTTCCTCCTCAGATTGAACTTGCCTCAGGCACATTTCCAAATCAGCGTATTCATGAGGAACAACCCCAAGGTTTGCTCGACACCCCTACACTTACAAGTATACCAAAACTGGAAGAATTAATCAAAGATGCAAGTGAATGTCAGAAGGATAACCTTGGGTCACATAATACATCTGTGCAGGGATTGGGAATTACTCCTGAGGAACCTATTGAGCACCCGTTCCCTATATCTGATCCAAAAGATCAAGTAACCCCACCCCTGGCTCATTCTATCCAAGTGCCCCCAATGACCTCAAAAGGATCAACCCCAACTCATGATTAGCTATGGACCCTCACGTTTGATGGATCCAAATCTAAGACAGGCTGTGGTGTTGGGATTGAACTAACCAGCCCGAAAGGGAAAACCTTCTTTACTTCTTATAGGTTGTAGTTTGGGTGCACTAACAATGTAGTAGAATATGAAGCTCTAGCTCAAGGGCTGATGTTTGCACATAAGAAGGTCACTGCCTTGATGGTCAAAGGATATTCAAAAATAGTTATCAGGCAAGTGCGCAGCCAATACACATGCCACAATAAAAGTCTGGCAGCATATAGAAATAGGGTATGGAACCTGATTGAGGACTTTGATGCCTTTGGGGTTAGCTTAATCCCTAGAGAAGAGAATCAGATAGCCGATTCATTAGCTATTGCTGCAAGTACCCTAGAACCTATGCAAGGCTCCAAGCTTAAAACATTCTCAGTGGAATTGATTTCCACCCCTACTGTTCTTGATAATGTCAGGAATTTTTAGGTTTTTGATGATGATCGACATATTCTTTCCTTTCTATGAAGCTCAGATGTTTTCCAAGGGAAAATTATTGATGAGTCCAACAGAGATCAAGGGGATTGGAACCCTAAATATTGTGATACATAGGGGGTCCTTAATTTAAAGAATAATAACATTCCCAAGGGAATGGTGGCTTTAGAAAGAATTTTTGATTCAGACCCTAGGGCTTGAGAAAAGATATCAGCTAAAGATAAAGGAGGCAAATATGAAACGGTCAACCTAGCTGATTCTGACCCTGAAAGAAGTGTTTGCATAGGGAAAGCTTTCCCTGAAGCAATCAGAAAAGACACACTGAGGGCACTAAAGAAAGATTTTGTTGTGATAGCCTATGGATACGAAGATCTAAAGACATTCGATGCTTCTGTAATGACTCATACTATCCCTCTGAAGCCTGAAGTTAAACCATTTCGACAGAAACAATGCCCTGTTAATGCCTTAATTGAACCATTGATATTTAAAGAAGTTCAGAAATTGCTTTCTGCAAGGATAATCTTCCCTGTACGCCATTCAACATGGGTGGCTAACTTAGTTCCAGTCCATAAGAAAAATAGAGAGATCAGGCTATGTGTAGACTTCAGAAATATGAATAGAGCTTCAGAAAAAGATAACTACCCACTTCCTTCTCTGGATGAAGTCTTGCAGACTGTCAATGGATCTCAAATGATATCGTTCTTGGATGGTTACTCTAGATACAAATAGGTAATGGTTAACTATGAAGACAGAATGAAGACAACCTTCACTACAAAGTGGGGGACATTTGCATACAGAAGAATGACATTTGGTCTGATAAACGCTAGAGCAACTTTTCAGCACGCCTTGGACATAGCATTCAAAGATATAATCAGTAAATGCATTATTGTTTACATGGATGACCTGATAGTGTTCTCCAAGGATAGATTGAACCATGCTACAGACTTAGCCAAAGTTCTTCAAAGATGTATCCATTATGGCATCTCCTTGAATCCTAAAAAGTGTGTGTTCGGAGTTTTTGAAGGGAAGCTTTTGGGACATATAATCTCAGAAAGAGGAATATCAATTGACCCAAATTGAGTTGAGTCCATCCTCAAGATAACCCAGCCAGGAAGTAAGAAGGAGATGAGATCTTTCTTCGGAAAGATCAACTTCATGAGAAAATTCATCACGGGTTTTGCAGAAATTGTAAAACCATTGAACAAAATGATGAAGAAAGACGCCAAAATAGAATGGAGTGAGGAGGCAAAGGTCACTTTTTCACAGATCAAGTGATCCACTTCAGAAGCACCAGTCCTCACCAACCCTGACTATTTAAAACCATTCTATATTTATTAATTTTCTTTTGAACATTCCTGTGCAGCTGTCCTAACTCAATGAAGAGGAGAGGCAGAGGAGAGGCCAATCGCTTTCATGAGCTTTCCATTCAAAAATGATGAAGTTAAGTACCCACCTCTTGAAAAGCAAGCTTTTGCACTAGTTAGGGTTGTCAAGAAGTTCAGACACTACATTCATCGAAGTCAAATTATTGCTGTAGTCCCTGATGCAGCTGTGAAGTCCCTACTCATGCAGATCGAATTAGGAGAACGAAGAGGGAAATGGATGGCCATTTTGTAGGAGTTTGATTTGGAGATACACCCTATGAAACTTGTCAGAGGCACAGGCCTGTCTGAGTCCATGGTGAATGTTGGTGACAACATCATTTGTCAACAATACACTACTCGGTCCTTTTCAAACAACCCTTGGTATGCTGATATCATCTATTTCATCCTCAACAATCGATGTCCAGAGGGAATGAACACCACTCAAAGGAGAGTGTTGAGAATGAAGAGCTCTCATTATATGCTTAAAGAAGGATTACTATATAGGAAGAATTTCAAAGGAGTGTACTACGATGCCTTGATCAGCTAGAGGCTAAGCACGTGATCACTGAATTCCATGGGAAACATGGCACAGGTCATGGGTCTACAGATTCATTGGCACACTAGATCCTCATATCTGGTTATTACTGGCCGTGTGTGTTCAAAGATTCCCATCAGCATATAAGAACATGTCACATATGTTAGATCTCTACATCAAAAGAATGCCATTCAGCTATGCCATTGCAGCCTGTTTACGAGGTAAGACCATTTTCCCAATCAACACTGTATTTTATTGGGGTAATTAACCCAAACTCTTCTGTAGGACACAAGTTTATTTTGACTACTACTAATTACTACACAAGATGGATAGAGGCTATACCTTGCAAGAATAGCACAATAGAGGTAGTGATCAAGTTCCTCACCGAATGCATCACCACTAGGTTTGGGGTACCCTTCGCATTGGTATGTGACAATGGCTCTTCCTTTTCTTCTGCTGAATTCATTTCATGGGCTTACGATCACAAAATTGTTTTAAAGTATTCTTGAAACTATTACCCACAAGGCAATGGAGTTGCAGAATCAACCAATAAGAATCTCTTAGGGGTAATTAATTTTTTTTTAGAAAACAACCCTAGGGACTGGCATACCCAGCTGAGATTCTTGTTATGGGCAGATAGAACTAGGATCAAGGCTGCTTTAAAGACCTCACCATTCAAGCTAGTGTATGGGCAAGAGCATGTGTTCCCTATTCACTTGCAAATACGTATCCTTGAGTTCATGCAGAAGTTCTACTCCAGTGACAATAGGATAGAAGTAAGATTAGCTACCTTGTTGAAATTAGAAGAGCAGAGAGATGCCACCTTGCAACAATTCTTTAGACACTAGGCTGTTGTCAAATGTTGGTTTGACAAAAGAGCCAAAATCAAGGCTTTCAGGATATCAAACCTTGTGTTGTTATGGGATAAAGCTAGTGAAAAGAAGGGCAGTCACTAGAAATTCGATAAGCTCTGGTTAGGTCCCTATCAGATTGCTTAGATCCTAGGAGAAAATGCTTTCAGACTGAGTAGTTTAACTGGAGAACCAATTCCCTTGCCTATCAATGGGCAATTTCTTAAGCATTATTTCGAGTCATAAAGCTTGCTAATTCTATTCTGCATGTAAATAAGTTTGTTGTTCCTTATGTAAATAATTTTTTTTGTTTCTTGTTTGTAAATAATGTGCTTATGTTCGGCTTGTAAATAGTTTTATTGTTTGTTTGTTGGTTCTTTCTTTATGTCCTTTCGTTCCCTTGATTGTTTAGTTTCTGTCTTGTTTTGTTCTTTAGGGTTTATTTGTTCTTTCCACCTTTAAAAGTGGGTTGTTATCTAAAGCATGCTTTGGTTATTGGGACAAAAGTGGTTTAGATATTTTCAGGTTTGCTAATTGGGTGATTTTGTCCTAAACTTTTGCTTTATGCCCATTGTCAATAAGAGTTGTGGAAAGTATTGAAAACAAGGTGCAAAGTAAATTACCTTCATTAGCTCCTCTGAATCTGTTACAAATAATTAAGATCATCTCCTTTTGTAATGGTATATTTGTCCTAGGGTGATAATGTTGTAAGATTTGAGTGAAAAATCCGATTCCCAGGTGCTGTTATGAAGTCCATGGTAGTTTTCAACCTAGATCAGATATTAAACATCTGACATATTGAGAAAAATTGAATGAAATATCTAAAACTCCAAGAGAAAAGGGAAAAGAAAAAGAAAAGAGTTATCTAAAATAAAATGGGACTCAATATGAATGGGTGATTCTAGTATCTCTACGAGGGCTACGGATGTCTGACTGGCAGTAGAGAAATGCTGTGAGAAAACTAGAGGTATCTCTGTTGGGGCTATGGACACCTGATTGGCAGTGGAGCAATGCCAGGGATATCATTGCATAACAGCTAAGGGGAATCAACTCATGTAGCTCAAATCTTGCACATTGTTGTTCAAAAGATGAAGAAACTTTATAAGAAAGTGATGCACAATCAAGCACACAGATAGATTCAAGGATAGCCAGTGTTGGTTTACATTTGAGATTCTAGCTCAACCTTGGTTGTTAAAACTGGCCCAACTGGAGTTGTGATGTTCATGAACTAGAAGTTCTGGGTAGTTGAATCCTTTGGTTTCCTGAAAATGGTTAAACCATTTTCCCAGCCGAGTCGCCATTTGTTATGCCCTGCATAACCACCCTATTTTATTCTGGAACAAAATGGGCCCCCCTTCTCTTTTTGGTCTTGTTTCCTCTATTATTTGCTTTGACCTTTGGATTTCTTTTGTTTTCCTCCTAAGTCTGTCTTTTGTTCTGTTAGAACCGGGTCTAGAGCTGAATCTGAACGTTGAATTCATTCACGATTTTTGGTTCGTTTTCCATCCTGACTTCAACTCTGCTTTTCTTTTCTCTCTCTTCTTCATTGGTCATTTTCCCTTTGGTTTGGTGTCCTATGCCTTAGCTATTTTCTTGTCGGCCTTCGACATTTTTCTTTTTTTGTTTTGGTGGACTCAGAACTGGAACGAAAACTGAACTTGGAATTCCTTCTAGGTTATGTTTTCTATTCCTTTTCCGATCCTGATTCCACCTCTTTTGTTTTCTGCCTTGCGTGCCTTTGGTTTTGGTTTGGCAGACTCAGAACTGGAACTGGAACCAAACCCTGAAACTTTAATTAGTTTCTAGTTCGTGTTCCGTTCCGATCCTAGTTCCGCATGTTTTGTTCTTTCACTTTTGTTCCTTTTGTTTTGTCAGGGATGTTTTCCCCCTTTTGTTTTTCTTCATTCATCTGTTTTCATCATCTTTTTGGATGTTGTCGGAAGTGGGATCGAAACGGAATCCAAACCTGAAAATTCAAAAAAAATTCTGGTTCGGTTTTGGCTCCAGTCCTAGTTGCTATGTGTTTGTTGGTTTTTCCCTAGTTCTAATCATTTGGTCGTGGGGTATTTTTTTCTTCCGTTCCCCTTTTCTTTTTTGTTCTTTTGTTGTCTCTTTCTATGTTGTCAGAGGCGGGATCGGGATGGAATCCGAAACTGAAACTTTGAAGAAGTTTCAATCTTGGATTTAGTTCCGCCCCCACCCCCATTGTGTTTCACCTGGGATCAATTTTTTCTTTGATCCCGCTTGCATTTGGTTTCTTTTGCAGGGGCAGAGCCGGAATGTGGGCTGAACTTGGAAGTGGTGATTATTTCCATGGTTAGTTCCCATTCTGACTTCGGTCCCAGTTCTGTTTTCTTTTTTAGCCCCACCCCGTCGGTTTTAAAGGGGGTGTTGCTTCCAGTTCTATTTTGGTTCCGCCCCCACCAGGGTTGGGTTCCTTTTGTCTAAAATTTGAAGGCATAGTAAAATTGAATGAAATCATAAGCAATAGTGTATTTTATTATAATATATTTTATACGCTTCTGGGGACTAATGGAGACCTTGTTTTGTAGGATTAAGTCATGTACATAATGATATTTCTCAAGGAATCTCGTTGAAAGATGAAGGCCTCGGAGAGAAGTCTTGCCAACCCGAGTAAAGTCTCACCGAAGGATGTAAGTTCGGCTTGATGTCTGGCCGAAGGAAAAAAGTCTTGCCGACTCGGAGAGTCTTGGCCAGGGGAGGTGACTTCAAGGAAAAGTCTTGCCGACCCGATAGGGTCTCGCCGAGATATTTTGTGCCCTTGGTGTAGCATGTTGAGCTCAGTGTAACGTCTCACCGACCAAGCAAAGTCTCCTCGAAATGAAATGAGCTCTTGGCGAAAGGACGCGACTTCAGTGTAACGTCTCAGCGAAGGAAGTTAGTCTCACTGACAGGAGATGATATCAGCATAAGGTCTGGAGTGAGAAGAATGCCGAGGGAAGAAGGAAGAAACCACAAGTCATAGTGACAGCCGTGAGGTTTGCTGGAAAAGGTAGCTCAACATTAATGGTAATGCTTTAGGGCATTCAAGGCAGCTCGACATGGAAGTTCGAAGATGGACACAGAGGTGTAATAGTTAATGCTATAGCTGCAAAAGATCTGAGATCATTCCTGGGATAATCTTTCACCGAAATGTAGAGCAGGGATTCACATTTAATGCAGAACCAACTTTATTCAAAAGATCTAGACGCCGACCCTTCTAGAGGAAGATATTTTGTAAACCCTAAGACAAGGGCCAGTGCATTATGTTTGGTACACTCTGTATATATGGCATTCTTGCCTCTTTGTAAAGGATAGAGGTTGTAGGGTTAGAAAGTTAGAGAGTTCTACAAAAAAGTTAGAGGAGACAAAACTGCATCCTGATTCTTTGTAATAGGAGCTTCTTTTGCCTTCTTAGTTAGGAGTTAGATTCAATAGAATCCAATGTATCTTTCTAGTTTTCTTAGTGTAGATGGAAACAAGTTGGAGTCATGGATTTTCTGTCCACTCGTGATTGTGCTAGATTTTTAAATGTTGCTTATCTGTTTCACTAATAGTAGAAGCAACCAGATTAAAATCTACTTCAAATTGTGTTTCAGAATGTTGTTTGTCTTAGTTTAATCATTTGATTTGAGAAACTTTCAAGGATTGAAGTCTTATTTTATGTTTTGTTTAAATGATAACTTGCAATATGTTATTGAAATCATCACTGTGAATGAATGAAACTATGTGTTAGTCACAAGTTAATTTTGTTCTACAGTTTTAGTTAGGAATTCCTTGAAAGGTAACGAGTCTGGTTAAGTTGGATGAATTAACTTTCTTTTATGTTCCAAAGCTCTGATCTATCTTTTCTATTTCTTTAAAAACCTTGGTTAGAGTAGGTTTAAAGTTTATGTTTGATCTTAGAACAATCCAGAAGCTCAACACCAGCAGGCTCCTTGAACATTATTTTTACATTGACCACTGAGCAACATCAGCACAGTTGAGAACCAACTACAAAGACCTTGGGAGCTAAGATATCCATGTGATTATCTTTCTCTTTCAGGAGAAACAGAGTAGCAATATTCTGTTTACATGTTGTGCTATCAGACACATCAGCACATTGGAACACATGATGGTGGCTGTGAGAGGATAGGATTATTAATGGATGGAGAATGTGGGGATAATGGAGGAGATGGGATAGTGAATTTTGGGACATAAGGACCCAAAATAGATTTAGGAGATGGAGGATTTGTATGATTATCTTTTGGATTAGCAACTTTGGATGTTGTTATAGATGCTTCATTTGAAGGAATTGCATCTTTTTTCTTTGGGATCCACATAGTTTTGTTTTTTGCTTTGGTTTGCCATTGTGGCCGATGGGTTTGATTTTTCTTTTCATCGACATGTCTATTTAAGGAGACATGAGGAGCTTTAGATTCATGTGGATGTTGAGATTTATGCATTTTTACTTTGCATCCAAGGTGCTTTTAATAGAAATGGAAGGAGTATGATTTGATGGATGATGTGGAGAGGCTATGAACAGATCAATGGAGGTCAAATTTTGTGGACGATATGTGGATGAAGGAGGTATAGGTACGTGCCTTTTTTGATCTTGATGAGGGAGTATGTGAGTGGGATGTTTATTATGGGTGACATGGATGGGTGGTGGATGGATGAGAGGATGAATAGGATGAGATGGAGGAGGTTATTTTGGGATATAAGGGCCCAAAATAGACTTAAAACCTGGAAGATGTGTGATAGTAGATGGAGGGACATAAGGACCCAAAATAGATGGAGTAGATGAAGTATGGGAGATGGTGGATGGAGGGATATATGGACCCAAAATGGATTTGGAAGATGAAGGAGGAATATGGATGGTTGTTTTGAGATGATACGATGGAGGGGAGGTGGTGGCAAATGGTCTGGTTGAGTGATGGGAGGAGCCTCTTATTCTTTTAGAAGAGGATCATTGAGGACATGTGGAGGTTGTACCAACATTCTTGGATTGAGATTCAAGAGTAGTACATCCAAGACCTCGCATATAGGAGTGTTCCTTGACCTGGATGGGCTCTAAAATACCTTGCTCATGAAGGCCTAAGACTTTTCCTTGATAGTTCATGTTCTTGAGCATTCGATCCATGATAGGATTTTTGTTATTCTGGAAGAATGATGCAAGTTCGTTATTAGGTGGAGGATGATGGGTGGCATATATGATTTTTTTTTTCTGCAAGGAGACCACCATGGAGGAATGTGATAGTATCAAAGGGATATAGAAGTGATGCGGGGATAGTAGGTTTAGGCGACGATGGAGGATCATGAGATGGAGATGATGGGATAGCAACATCTTGATGGGTGGTAAGGAGTGGTAAGGGATCAAGAGAGGGATTATGTGACATGATAGGATTTGGATTTGTGGTAGTAGGTGATAAGAGCTCATGTGATGGAGTGATCAGATCTTGAGTGTCAAGGGGATTATGGGATGGAATGGATGGGGGATTGTGATCTTGAGGTGGACTAGATGGGATGGTAGGATCTCGATCACGAGAAGAGGATATGTTGGTATGCTCTTGATCAAGCTCTTGGCATGATTCATTGTGTGTGAGAGGCATGATAAATTAGTATTGAAGGGACCCCTCAAGTGGGGGAGATGGAAGGATGGAGGATTCATGAAGTTCATGGGAATGGATTTTGGTGATACTAGGACTAGGAGGAGTGGATTGGGTGTGGGTGTCTTCGATGGATTAGGTAGATCTAGGAGTAGGAATAGTGGATTGGATTTGTGTGTCTTCAATGGGTTCGATGACTCTCAGAGTAGGAGATAGGTGCTCAATGGATTATGTGGGTTTGATGGTTTCAATAGTTTGAGTGATGCTAGGGGTTGTAACAACAATGATGGGTGTGGTACGAAGAAGGGCCTAATCACTAGTGACTGTGGATGATGGATTGGGATGGCATGGTTCCACGACTTCAAGTTGTGGAGTTGGGGATGCCTTCTTTTTCATAAGTCCTTGGAGAACTTCTGGAGTGAGAAATTTGCATACCCTAGGATTAGATGGTGTGATAGGAATAGACAAAGGATTATGGGTTGGTGGAGGATTTAGATTATGGATTAATAGAGGATTAGGATTATGGATTGGTGGACTAGGATTAGATGGAGGAATGTGATTAGATGGAGAAATGGGATTAGATGGAAGACTAAGAGTAGGTGGAGGATTAGGATCGGTGGGGATATCAAGATTAGATGGAGGGTTAAGGTAAGGATATTGTGATGGCAGACTAGGATAGGAAGGCATGGATGGTGGATTGATGTTAGAAGAAGTAGATGGGGAATTAATATAGGAATATTGGGATGATGGATTAGTACAAGAGGATATGGGTGGTGGATTGTAATAAAGGTATTGGGATGGTGGATTAGGATGGGAAGATTGAAATGGTGGATTGAGATAGGAAGAAGTGGATGATGGATTAGGATAGGAAGATGTGGGTGTAGGATTAAGATAAGAAAAGGTGTGGATGTAGGATTAGGATGGGAAGACTGGTAAGGAGGATTAGGATAGGTGACATGGATAGGAGATTGTAATAGGTGTATTGCGATGGTAGATTAAGATGAGAAGACTAAGATAATAGATTAGGATAGGAATATTGGGATGATGGATTGGGACAAGAGGACATGGATGGGGGATAAGAAAAATATGTAGATGAAGGATATGATGGATATGCGAACAGGGAAGATAATGGATATCCCTTTTCAAAGGTAGCATAAGGAGCATTATTAGGTGTGAATAAAAAGATAACAGGATAGTTTAGAGGGGTGATTGGATTTTGGAAAGAGGTTGGGGAAATATTATAAGAAATGACAGTGTGAAGGGATCAATGTCATATACCTCTTAATCAACAAGACTCTCATTATCGTCATCAATGTAATTAGGGTTCCCTTTGACTACTATTGATGGAGGATAAGCATTCATGATGTTAGATTAGATGAACACAAATTGAAAAGATGGAAACAAGCAATTAGAAGATAAATAGGATGGATTGGAAGAAGATGGAGGAATGGATCTTAAGATTTGTTTCAATATTAGAAGATCTTGGATGGAAATGGACTAAAGCTCAAAATAGGATTTAGGTCAAGCTCAAATTGGGATTGGATTAAAGCTCAAATTAGGATGATTGGATGATGCGATGGGATTGATTCTAAAAAACATTTAGAAGTTTGATGGGATTGGATTACCACATGAGGGTAACGACCCTAAGTCTACTTCAATATAGAAATAGATTGATTGGGTGATCAAATAAGGATGTGGTTCGATGTAGATTGGATAAGATCGATCGATGAGATGATTGATAAGATCAAATGATGGATCAGATAGGATGATGAAAGGGATTCTAAACCAAGTTCAAAGATTACCCTAGGCGACTTAAGGTGTTGATTGATCGGATTAAAGGATAAATAGATGATTGTGGCATCGAATCCACCTTGAGATTAAAAGTGGATTGATTGGGTCAACGATGATGATTAACTCAGGGCAGATGAAAATCCTAAGCAAATTTGGATGATGACGATTAGAGTCAGACACCTAGTTCAATTTGGATAATAACCTAAAATGAAGTTTAGAGGATTTGGATCAAGAAAATGATGATGGATATGTGAATTAGGGATGCTCTAAGGTGTACTTAGATGACTCAAATGATGAATGGATGATGCATATGGATCAAAATGTAGATTACAGGTGAGAGGAAGATGAAAATTACTAGATGAAGGTTAGGTTTACCTATCTACTGGGCAGGTTCGCCTATCTGCTAGGCAGGTTCACCTATATGTTGGGTAGGTTCACCTATCTACTGGACAGGTTCGCTTATCTGCTGGGCAGCTTTTCCTATCCACTAGGTAGGTTCACCTATCTACTAGGCAGGTTTTCCTATCCACTAGGAAAGGTTGCCTATCTGCTAGGTAGGTTCACCTATCCACTAGGAAAGATCACCTATCTGTTGGACATGGTCACCTATCTGCTTTCAGACCCTTGGAATAGGGAAACAAAATTTTTGAACAAGTAGACAAACTATCGAAACAAGGAAACAAAATCTCAAAATGGATGAACAGATGTTTGGAATGGATGAACAAATGCTCGGAAGGGGAGACTAACTCTCGAAACAAGGAGACAGATGCTCATAACAGATGAACGAATACTTGAAATGAGGAAACAAATGCTTGGAAGGGGAGACAAACTCTCAAAATAAGGAGACAAATGCTCAGAATGGATGAATGGATACTCAGAATGGGGAAACAAATGCTTAGAGCGAGGGAATGGATGCTCGAAATGGATAAACAGATGCTTGGAATGGGAGACTGACTCTTAGAATGAGGAGATGAAAGCTTAGAATGGATGAATGATTGCTTAGAATGAGAGAACGAATGCTCGGAATGGGAGAATGACTCTCGGAACAAGGAGACAAATGCTTAGAAAGGACAAGTGGATGTTCAGAATGAATGAATGAATGCTTAGAGTGAGTAAACGATTGCTCAGAATGGATGAAAAAATGCTCAGAATGATTAAACAAACTCTTAGAATGAGGAAATGGTTGCTTTGAAGGGGAGGCAGACTCTCAGAATGAGGAGACAGATGCTCAAAATGGATGAAATGATGCTCAAAACGAGGAGATGGGTGCTCGAAATGAGGAGAAGGATACTCGAAGAGGGGAAGTGGATTCTTGGAATGACTGAACAGAGGGTGAAATTAGTTGTTTTGGGGGTAGGTTTTCCTAGGTTAGGGCAGGTTCACCCAGCTTGGTGAAACTTCTATTTTAATGGTTGTTTGACTGACAGAGGGAAAATTTGCCCTTGTTCAGGAAAGGTTCACCCCTATTCAGGGTAGGGTCACCTCTCTCTAGGGCAAGGTCTCCTATTCAGTGAAAGATGGGCAATTTTGACAAAAAAAGGCTAGGAAATGATTGAGACAGAAGGCAAGGTCGCCCCTTTTTAGGGCATGTTCACTCCTATTCAACAAACCTGAACTTAACTAGGATGAAATAGCTATGGAAAAGGACCAAAACCACAACAAACAACAAGAAATAGGCAAAGGTTTACTTGGCTGAACAACAATTCACTGGTTTTGCACAAAAAAGACAATTCAAGTAGCACAATCCTAAGATTAGTAAGAGGGTATGGCCAACATGGTCCTCTAACTAGGATGAATGAGGCGATCTAGGGAGTCATTAATATATGCACGGTACGTAAGGCACAACCGTGAACACCAGCCCGTCTACAAGTGTGAGTTAGGAACCCCAACGAGATACTAAAGGCTCAGACTAACTCTTCACGTCTATCACCCTAGCTTCAATGCTCTGCTAGACACAACATGATTGGATTGAGGTACAAATTTTGCTCTCCCCCCTTTAAATACCCCTTCAGTACATGTGGTTGGGATTGTCCCTTAGGGTGATGAAATCCCCAAGCAGGTCCCACTAAAAAGAGAACACCAAACATCTTTGGCTACTCCCCAAGCTCACATGAAGTGCAAGGGGAAAGCTTGAATGATGTAGCACCCCTTGGGTGACACAAAGGACTTCAAAAATAGAAAAAAATATGTTGACTCCCCCTAATTAAATCTACGTGCCTAGATTAATAAGCAAAAATGATAAGAAAATCAAACAAACAATGGTGAAACCAATCGTTATGCAAGAAAAGTGTTAGTAGTTTGAGCCTCTGGCCTTGGGAAAGTGGGAAACAAGTTGTACAAATGTTAGGAAAAAATGGACACTCACCAATAGATGACATTAGGAGGTTAGTACCTCAAAATGATAAGAAATGAATGTTGGAAATGAACTTATATCATTTTTTTACCTCACAGAGACCTTTGTCTGGGCAGGGTCGCCCCTGTTTAGGGCAGAGTCACCCCTATCAAGGTTAGGTTTTCCCCTCTAGAAAACTAAAGGAAAAAATTATCTATTGCACAAATGGGTGACTCTACAAGGTAGGGTCACTCCTGTTGAGGGCAGGTTCACCCAAGTTGGGGCAGGGTCACCCCTCTCAAGGTCAGGTTCGCCCAACTGTGGGCAGGGTCACCTCTGTCAGCTACGGAGTCGCCTCTGTGTAACCTGAACCTATAAAACGTCAAACAATAGAAAATGTAAAAGAAAGGGACCTATTTGTGGGTCCCACCGGGTGTGCCAGAAATGTGATCAGTGTAATTTACCTATCCTAATGATGCAAAACTGAATGCAAAAGAAGAAAATAACACTTAAAAACCTCAAGATTATCCTAGTTGAACTCAAATAAAAGAAAAGATAAAAAAGAGATATACCTTTGTTCAAGTTGATATTTTGGTTGGCCCTTTGATTGTTGATAATGTGTGCTCCTTGATGGAAAATGATCTAAAATGATATGAAAAATGATGAGGATTCAATGGAGATTCCAATGATGAATGTGGGTATTTTGATGGATGAAAAAATGGATGCAAGAGCTTGAGAATTCAACAATGGTGGATGATAGTATGAGAGTATGAAAGTTGAAGTTGCTTCAGCTTGAAAAAAAATGTGTTGAATGAAAAATGTGATTGAATTTCAATGAGAGAAAAAATCTTCCATTTTAAGGGAAGAGTCTCTAGGGAATTGAATGGTCAAGATCTTGCCAACATGGGTAAGATGAAGGGTTGTGGTGAGTTGAGGACTTACAAGCCCTCACATCTTGCCATGTGGAGGATGAGATGTCAAGAAGATATGTGATGTGGAAAAAGACATGTGAGGTGAATGTACTTGCAAGTACCTTGGGATGAGAGTGATGGTGACAAGTGAGAGGACCATGGGAATGAGAGAAGTGGTTGAGGAAATAAATGTGAATTTTAAATTCACATGATTGGGAGTACTTTGTGGACAAGACAAGGTCCTTATAATGGAAGGTTCTTGACCCCATGTGACTAATGTGGCAAGTGAGGACTTTAACAACTTGCATGGGGAAGAGGAGAGTCTTGGAGGGATAAAATAGAATTTAAAATTCCATTAGAAAGGAAATGGGGATATTAAAAGGAATTTAATATTCCTTGGGAGATGAGAGAGTTGACTAAGATGTTGATTAGACTAGCTAATCAATAATTAGAAGACAGTTAGTGGCTAATGAAGATTAGGACCCAACTTGCAAAAGTTGGAGGATGTGACACATCCTAATCATGGATTAGACATGTGCACATCCTTAATGATGGGATTAGGAGGTGGATTAAGATTAATAAAAAGTGATGGAGGATGTGAGATGTGAGGAATTAAATAAATGTATTATTTATTTAATTCTTTTGAGGAAAAGAGGAATAAAGGGTAAGGTATTTAATTAGTTAACTAGATACCTTAGGGATTTAGAGGACTTTAGGGGGTATTAATTAAATAATAGTGATAAGATCATATTTAGACGAAAAGGGACAAATTTGGACAAATGTAAGTGTCTAAATTTACAGGTCTACAAGTATAAATATGTTGACATAAAATCAGTCACAATTTGAATTCACAACTATTTAGCTAATTTGTATAGTAAGGAAAAATGAATCACTATGAAGAACAAAAAAGTAAATTTAATTAATTTGTATAAATGTTTTATATTATAAAATTGCTACTCATTCATAAGGATATTATTACATATATAGACTATTTGTGCAATGGATATAACTCCCTTCTAATAAATCCATAATCCCTAAATGGTATAAAAATAAGATCCAAACACCAACCTTGTATGATCAAATCTTGATCTTTAGGTTTATCAATATGACCTTTGGTATTATAAATAATCTCTCAACCAAATTTCTTATTCCAAAAAACTCTTTCATTCCTAGATGTGGTGATTATAAATTAAATTAAGAAACTTGGGACAAAAATACAGTACAACTTCCTAGATGAAAACCTATTATGTTGATCAAGTTGAATCAAATTCAAACACACCATCAAAATTTCCCAGCCATAATTAGTTGAGCCATGAAAAATTATTACTTGTCATTATTCAAATAATGTTATTATATCAAATCATCTCATGTGATAGACTATTTCCCAAAAACACATGATATAAACCTAACCATAAAAAATAAGGTAAATAGAAGAGAAATAAACCATGCATTCAAATAGAAAACCTATGCACACCATATATTTTTGGGTGATACAATATTGCACAACCCATGAGATGTTACTATATTAGACACCCTATGTGAGAAGAATTTTGAGCTTGGTGCTCAAAATAAGATTGTGCATAATATTATTTCAACCACCTAAGTTGATCTACTTCTAATTCATAAATTCATGATTCATATTTAGGTTGTTTACCCTTCAATTAAATGAGATATTCCTTATACTTGTTCTACTAGGTCTTATTTCCAATGTCTATAACAAAAATGCACAAAATATACTCTTGTCACTTTTCATGTATCTAATTTTTCTAATCTAACACTTCCTATATCTTTGTGATGGCTTTATAATTATGTGCATGGAAGGAATACATGCCAAAAACATTAAAAAATTATAATGTACCCATCACTTTAGGAAACTCAATTTTGTACATATTCTAAAAAAATATGCAAAACTTTGCAAGGAATAACCTTCTTGGGTTTTAACTTACAATAAATCCCTCTTGGAAACCTTTCCTTTCTCAAGTGTACTTACTAACTCATCCTCTAAGTAACTATTTTTTCTCCAACATTCATCTATGCCTAACTTGTATTTTGTAATTCTTTCTTCTAACTACATCTTGAATTGCACATGAACCTCATTCATTTTTTTCATAATTTTTTTAACCTCTACATTAGTGTGATTATCATATTCAATCCTTAATATATCCATGGTAAATTTTGGATATGTACCATACACCACATAGAACAACATCTTCCCTATATAAAATTTCACATAGTTTTTGTACATAAACTTTTCTATGCTAACAAAGAGTACTAGTGTATTCTTTATCTCCCACTAAAAATCTATGAATATTATATGAATCCAATTAAGAACCTTTATTTGTAGATGGTATGAAAAACTATATTTGAATTGTATTCTCAACTTCTTCCATAGAGTGTTTAAAAAATGATAAAGTAACTTGGTATCCCTACTTTAGGTCATAATATTTGACAATCAATGTAATCTTATTATCTCCTTAAGAAAAATGTTAGAAATCCTAGATGCACCATTCTACCTTTGACAAGGAATGAAGTGCACTAATTTTTCAAATCTACCAAAATAATATTAAGATAAATTCATAACCTCTCTAAGTGCATAGTAATCCAAGGACAAAATACATTTATAGTTCCTCTCAAGGATTATCTTGGATGATGAGAGATGACCCAGCTACCTTGGATACCTCCCATAGGAACTCATATCTATCTTGTACCTTAGAATTTTTTATGATTATTTTTATTTCCTCAATATATTAGTTTGTAGGCTACATCTACCCTTTAGGTTTATCTACAAATGGAGTGAAGTGGTTGAAGTGGTAATATTCTTACATTGAATCAGATCTTATGCACAGTAGTTTTGGATGCTAGGGTGATGTGTTTTTTTTCTATCTCTTGGATGCTTTAGTTGTGACCTAGTCTTTATTTCTACCATATATTATTGGAAAAAATTAGGATCTCACATAATTATGATTTATTGAGAAACTTGGGTATCCCTCAAGGAAGGTGTGAGGTAAAAAAAGGCTATTAACTATGGAATGGTGGATGGGATGATTATTTTGGATACAAAAAAATTCATAGCATGGGATGAAGGAGAGCATAGGAATTTCTATTGAAATTCAAACTTTTTCTATAAAGAGATGATAGGTGGATGGAAAAATAAGAGGTGGTAACTACCAATTTGTGGTGGGAATTATCCAAAAAAAGAAGGGAACTAAGGATAATAGCATGGGAGATAGGGGATTATGGATGAAACTAACAATATTATTTTTTATATTTGAGGGGTAAATGTAGTAGGAATGTGAGGGGATGAGAATGGAGGTGGTGGGGAAAACTAGGCATATGGTGATGAAAGTGGTATGATATGAAGTAGAGGAATTTGGTGAATGGGAGCAGGAATATAATAAATTAGAGGAGACAAGAGATGCATAATTATAGTGAGAGCTAGGGAACCTAGTTATAATTTCTCTTGGGACACATTTCTCCTTTTCTCTAACCTCTTCTTTATAAGTGATTGGTCCACATTCTCTATTTTACTCTTCTTCTAGTTCTTTGGCTCACCCTCTCCTCATGTGTCTATAGTAATAGTATTTGTTTTGAGTTTCCTACTCTTTGAGGAGCATAAGATATAACCTTGGTCCTCCCTCTTATTTTGGGAGATCTTATTTCTATCCATTTGGCCACTTGTCCCATGATTGTTTGGTTGATGGTAGGATCTCCTATTGCTTAGGTTGATGATATTATTGTTATCCCAAAGCTTGGTATATTTGACTTTGTTTTCTCATTTCCTATGGATGCTACCTCTTATTTTTGTGGAATTATTTGTATTGTGTATTAAGAGGAAAAGGACTCATGTACCATTTCATAGGTTGTTTCATAAACATCATCCTTGAGGATGTCATTTGGATTCTCCTTTTTTTGTATAATCTCTTGGTAGAACCTTCACCATGTTGTGATCTTCTTCATGATCCTTTGATCTACTTATAGTATGAACAACCAATTACTAATCATATTCAATTCTTATTTTTTCACCTTATTATAGAATATCTCATCTGGGTGGAGCTATTGGGGATGTTCTATTACCATAGGTTGTTCATCAATAAATTTAGCAATGTCATCCTCAACAAGGTTTCTTTTAGACTCAATCTTTGGTTGGGACTAGTGTATAAAATTGTTAGCATCACTACTTTTTACCTCTTATACCCATGCCACACATAACTCAATAGGATGGAAATCCCAATGGTCATGGCTATTATCAAGATACATCTCCCTCAATTTAAAATGTATTATCTTTATAGGTCTCCACTTAGTGATTTTGATATCACAAGTTTATAGTAGGATATAGAAATCAAATCTACCACTTCTATTACTAAATTTAAAGTCTATTATGTTCACCTACCTTAATAATTAAAGTGTAAATAATCTATAGGAGCATAACCTTGGCAACTTGTAAATAGATGTATTATATCTATAGACTCTTTAGGGCCATAAAACTAATCTCCCTTGTGTAGAGATTGCAAAATGTTCATGCAATCCTTATTGAGCCTGATAATTTATTCATTCACCAGAAGAGAGAGTTTGATAATAAGAAACTACTCTAAAAATGTTTAGTAGTAGTTACATCATTAGATAAAAATGGTACAAATTGTGACCAGATTATACCTTTTGAATGATTGGGTAATTTTGGGTTTGATATTGGAATATATTGGGAAGCATTGGTGTAGAAGCATGTGCACAAGGATAGATTCTTATCTAGATTTCCTTGTGACCTCTAGGTTTTACATTTTTGTGGTTATTTACTCTTCAATGCATAGGGTAAAATCTAGCCAAATGATTTTGGGAGAAAGGTCTCTAGTTAGCAAGTGGGTGACTACTAGTTGCTCTAAGAACATTTGTTTATCATCCCTAAATGCTATAGAAAAATTTTGTGTCATCCTTGAATTGGATTAATTATAGTGGTAACTTCAAGAGGTATGTTAAGGTTGGAGTGCCTCTAGTGCATGGTTTTTGGCATAGTCTATTGTAAAAGGTTAGTTTTTCTAGATTTTTTCCAACTCATTAGCTAGGCTATTAGGATTATACTTAAAATATCCAAAAGGGATATGGACATTTTTATAATAATATCAATAAATAAAATACATTTAAATTAGCTCCAACCTTTTATTTTTATGGTGATGTGGGAAACATCAAACATTTTGGAGCATGTTATGATGAGTTCTAAGAAAGGATGGGTGGTGGAAACCGTGTATTTTTTAAATATAGTAAGTCCATATCATCTCATGTAGTTGTTTGTAGTGTATCCAAGGTTATTTTTAAATGTGCCCTCTTAGTGAAGAAAGGAACCAAGTTTGAGTGAGGTAGGATGGGAATAGAGGTGAAGTTCACACATGAGGTCAAATTCATCTTGGATAGATTAAAATGTGGTGGGTTGGATAAATAGGACAAGATTATTAGGTTTGATAAATATCTCATTAGAGTACATGTTTGTGAAATAAATGTAAGAAAATTCAAGTACACAAATGAACTTACCTTTTTGTGAAGGCAAGGCCAAGATGGTAATTTTCTCTTGCTTCTACTTTTCTACCTTCTTAAAAATTTATCAGTTCATTTCTTCCCTTCACTTGTTCATAGGAAACATTTACCTTAATTCAAAAGATCAAGTTTGTTGTCAAATTATTACTATTCTATACTTAAGATTCTACCCTTCTTCTAATGAATATTGGTTCATAAAAAATTTAGTGCCTTTGAATTTTTAGGATTCCAAATAGTTTAATTATAAATGATTTCCCTATTTATAACCTTTTGAATTTAAATTCCCTAGATTTCATGATATGAGTGGTCATTTAATATTGTCTCATGAAGTAGTTGGATTATACCTATTTCTCAAATTTTAAAATATTATCTTAGCATTGGATACAACTACAAATGGGAAACTACATGTGACTAGTTAGTGTAGGTAAAGAGTTGTTACATGTAGGTTTTGGGGAGTTTTCAAATGTTGAGGTGTTGTGATCCTTTGCATGATAGTGGTAATTTATTTATTTACGAATGCATGGGATAAGTTCAATATAATAGTTCATTAGGTTTTAGCCTCTTCTTGCATGAATACTATATTGAGATTCAATAGGAACCATTGGATTGAGATGATGTGGTTTTATTAATGGATTACACTACACTTTTCTAGAATATAATCATAGGTTGTTTCATTTTTAATATAAAACTATAATTAGAATATCTTGAAATTCAATGGTTGGTGATTCTTTGCTCAAAAGTTTGGGAAGAGATCTGGAGTTAGAAATAAAAACTAGATGAAGGATGATATGATTATATCAATGATGCATGCTCTTTGTATGAAAAGGGTCCCATATCACTTATTTTCAATAGAGGGGAGGACTTGACCCCAAAAATTAGTATTTGGAATGACATTTTTTACAAAAAAGAGATGACATAATTATTTTCATATGGCTAGCTTTGAATTGGGTAGCAGAGAAAAATATATTGGAGAACAAATATAAATAAGAAGGCCATTAAAGAACAATGACCAAGAAAAAATATTTTACAATAATGAAACATATGTTATATAGGTATAATACATATATGTAGTGCCACTTATAAGTATGGCTTGAGATGGATTATATTCTCCAAATTTGGCAATAAGGTTTTTCCAAGCATTGAAGCTTGAAATTTTTGGCCTACTTGAAACTATTAATGATAAATGTTTGATGTAGTGCTAGAGGAAGAAACACAACTATCTCAATTTCATTAGTCAAAACACCAAAGTCATCTTTATTTGACCTTACTCATTTCCAATTCACATTTCCTTCACAAATCACTTATCTCAAGTGCATAAATATGAAAATCATAGTTACAACTCCTTTAATAACCTTCAAAATACTTTAGTAATCTCAACTTAACCAAAAAAACAAACAAGTACAAAGTCTTCCCATTCACATTTTCCATCTTTTCTTTATGACTATCGTAACTATGCCTTCATTGCACTCAAACACCAATTTTGCTTCCCAAGGCTTAAAAAATCAATACAAAACTTAAGAAATATTCATTAAAGTTATCAAAACATGGTTGGATCCCTCATACAACCCAAGAACACAAATCATTCATTTTGAAGACAAATCCTTCACATATTGACTTCAAAGCTTGTAAATTTCCTCTTAGGTCTGCTAAACTTTTATTTTCATTTTATGCTTCATCTCCAAATTGTGATATAATTTTTGGATACCCATTTAATATTTTTACAACATATCAAAAGATCAGTATAGGTTGCTTTGAGAAAAAGTGCTCAAATCAAGACTTTACAGTTTCAAACTATACCTAATTAGGCATTGGTGACATGAAGGTTTATTGGAATTAATTTCTCCACAATAAATTATTCTTAACCATCACTTGGAACATTTCAAGTTATTCCATCTCATGCTTATTCATCCAAAAAATTTCCTTTACTATGCATATTCTGATAAACCCTATGCCAAAACTCTCTTGGTTGCCCCTGTTTCTTGATTGTGCACAGAAATTCAGTAACAAACTTTAACTTTTCCCCACCATAACCTTATTCCTTTGACCTAAAACCTTGGAAATATGAAATTACACATAACAAGAGGTATCCCCACCAAATTCTAGCAGATTTTAATGGATAAAACATGAGAAACACAAAATATTGAGTCACTGTTTACCCTAACAGGGGTTTGACTGTATTCATAAACAATGCAATAACTTCTTCAAAAACTAACCAATCTGCATGAAACTTGAACCAAATGGAAGGTGATTGATGGAATCAACACTTACAACCAATTTTGTACATTTATTTATCCGTAAAGACTGTACATATGCCTGGAAACACCAAATTTCTGAAGGAGATGCTTAAAAATAGTGATTTTATTCATTAAATTGCAATCCTACAATTACCCACGAGTTGAAAATGCATACAAAATCCTTTTTAAAGGAATCCAAAATGACTTTACACCTTCTAACTACCTCCCATTTCCTAGAACTAATAATGACCTTTCATATTCTATATGTTGCTTTGTGCAACTTTTACATTTTTTTCAAATTTACTAATGTTTGTTAACAACCTTTTACATTTTTGCAAAATACACATCAAATGACCTTTAAATAACCTTTTAATGACCTATAAATATACAGGGTGACTCTTTTAATCTCATTACAAAGTAAAGATATCAAATTTGTTCAATTTTTCCAAAATAGGAACATGGTTTTGCAAAGGTGCTCCTGCACCAAACTCCCAGACAATTAAAGAATCCAAGTCCACTTGGATTTGATGTTGTCAATAGGTATTCAACTCTCTATATGCTTTGCCACCTTAAACTGCTTCTTATCACCTTCATCTTTACTTTAGGTTTAAACTTGTCTGGATGCAAATCAACATCCTATATTTCTCTCCCTTTGAAATCAAAATCATTATGCTTTGATTCATCTCAATGTCTTGTTTCTCCCTTTGTCCTCTAACTTGCAACTTGTTCCCTGTCCACAAGATCAATACAATAAAGAAATGAAACATAGTTTTTATCATCTTCCTCCATCATCCTTCAATTCTTTGCAAACCTCCAAGACCAACTCATTCATGATCATCCCTTTAATCAACTCAAGGTCTTGAACTTCTAAAATTAGGTTCTTTGTCTTTGTTATACCTTCATCATGCTTGGAAATGTCTGCAACACTTTTACCTTCTTCATGTATGAACTCTTCTTTAGAATATATAAAGACTTCATCATTTTTCACCTTATTTTTCCTTCTCCTTTTAATTATCTTATGTATGGGCCATGAAATTCTCTTCTTGTTTACCTTCAAGTAACAAATTTTCCATTGATTCATCATCTACTCCATCTTCATCATAGACTCCTGAAACTCTTTCTTAAACCTCTTCACCTCTTGCTTCAACTCAGCAATCTCTCTATCAAACTTTTCTTGTCTCTTCTTCTTTCTCTCTTCCTTTGCCCGCAAACATCTTTTCACTACTTCCATCTTTCAGATGGTCTCAACAAGTCTCTCCTTGCTCACAACTTCTCAACTTTCCTCAACTTTCTTTCTATCGTCTTAATGGAACTAACCAGGTTCTCACATAACCTGCAACCAAACACAAAACCACAACTACAATTCACTAGCCCAAATCTATCCCGGGCTCTAATACCCATTTGATGCAGTGCTAGAGGAAGAAACACAACTATCTCAATTTCATTAGTCAAAACACCAAAGTCATCTTTATTTGGTTACTCATTTCCAATTCACATTTCCTTCACAAATAACTTATCTCAAGTGCATAAATATGAAAATCAGAGTTCCAACTACTTTAATGACCTTCAAAATACTTTATTAATCTCAACTTAACCAAAAAACAAACAAGTACAAAGTCTTCCCATTCACATTTTCCATCTTTTATTTATGACTATCGTAACTATGCTTTCATTGCACTCAAACAACAATTTTTTTTCCCAAGGTTTAAACAATCAATCCAAAACTTAATAAATCTTCATTAAATTTATCACAACATGGTTGGACCCCTCATACAACCCAAGAACACAAATCATTCATTTTGAAGACATATCCTTCACATATTGACTTCAAAGCTTGTAAATTTCCTCTTAGGTATGCTAAAGTTTTATTTTCATTTTATGCTTCATCTACAAACTATGATATACTTTTTGGATACCCATTTAATAGTTTTAAAACATATCAAAAGATCAATATAGGTTTATTTGAGAAAAAGTGCTCAAATCAAGACTTTACAGTTTCAAACTATGCCTAATTAGGCATTGGTGACATGAGGGTTTATTGGAATTAATTTTTCCACAATAAATTATTCTTAACCATCACTTGTAAAATTTCAAGTTAGTCCATCTCATGCTTATTCATCCACAAAAGGTCCTTTACTATGCATATTCTGATAAACCCTATGTACATAGAAATTTAGTCACAAACTTTAACTTTAAAATTTCAAGTTAGTCCATCTCATGCTTATTCATCCGCAGAAGGTCCTTTACTCTCTTGGCTGCCCCTGTTTCTTGACTGTGCATAGAAATTCAGTCACAAAATTTAACTTTTCCCCACCATAACCTTATTCCTTTGACCTAAAACCTTGGAAACATGAAAGTACACATAACAAGAGGTATCCCCACCAAATTCTAGCAGATTTCAATGGATAAAACATGAGAAACAAAATATTGAGTCACTGTTTACCCTAATAGGGGTTTGACTATATTCACAAAAATTGCAACAACTTCTTCAAAAACTAACCAATCTGCATGAAACTTGAACCAAATGGAAGGTGGTTGATGGAATCAACACTTACAACCAATTTTTCACGTTTCTCAGTCTGTGCAGACCGTACATATGCCTGGAAACACATAATTTCTGAAGGAGATGCTTAAAAACAATGATTTTATTCATTAAATTGCAATCCTACAATCACCCATGAGTTGAAAATGCATACAAAAGCCTTTTTAAAGGCATCCAAACTGACTTTACACCTTCTAACTACCTCCCAACGCCTAGAACTAACAATGACCTTTCATATTATATATGTTGCTTTGTGCAACTTTTACATTTTTTTTCAATTTTACTAATGTTTGTTGACAACCTTTTACATTTTTGCAAAATACACATCAAATGACCTTTAAATGACCTTTTAATGACCTATAAATATACAAGGTGACTCTTTTAATCTCATTACAAAGTAAAGATATCAAATTTGTTCAATTTTTCCAAACTAGGAACATGGTTTTGCAAAGGTGCTCCTACACTAATGGTCCACTCTAGAGACAATATAGATTGTCATGAAAACTATGCCTTGATTTATATTCATCCCATTTAAGAACAAGGCCACCCTCATCAAATATTTGTATCATATTTTACTAGTCAAAATATCTTTCTATTAAATGTTGATACTTTCTCATCTCATCCTAGGCCACAATTCTTCATATAATCATGTGAGCTCAAGGAATCTAATTGTTCTAGATTTTTTATCATCAATATACATTTAGTGAAGAATTCTTAGTACAAGAAACTCTATAGAAATTGGTAACTGAGCTTCTTTCCCATAAAATATGGTGTAAGGGGATACCCCCATTTCTTTCTTTAAAATTATCATATCATCTTAAATATATTTCTTTAGGTATGCATGTCATTACCATTTGGATTCAAGCTCAATCCTCTTGAAATTATTCATTAGATTCTTGCTCATTAGTTTAGCCAAACTATTCACCTTAAGATAGTAGTTTGGAGATTCTTTGAGGTATATTCCATTCTAGTGAGAAAATTGAGTGATAGTGCAGCGCATGAATACCTTAGAATTATAAGTGATTATGATTTTAGGGGTACCAAAACTTTGAGTATATATTCTAAAAAATTAATCATTCATGCCTTTGTAATATTTTTAAAGATTTGGCTTAAGTATACCTAGTACAAAATTTTGTTGCTATTATGATAAACTTGTGGTTAGTGATGTATGGTAGATCAATCAGGAAAATGAATTTAATGAGGTCCACAATTTGAACTATCGGTTCATATATATTAACTTAATTGTTAAGGTACCCTTCTCTTTTTATCAATTTAAACCTAGCAATTATAATAATTATGTACCAATTTGTGTGTATCTATGAATAGTTATGGTTAGTAGTAAATTGTTACATAATATTGATAGCTATGATTTAGGCTAAATAATTTCCTTCAAATTTTCCATTATGATATTTATTAAGAATGGTTAATAATTTATCTTCTTCAATAAACTTGAGGATAACTCCATCATAGTTTTTATGAAATAGAATTCCTTGATCAACTTATATGAAGGGGGTCTAGAGTCTATGTCATTTTCTTCCTAGGGCTCATGTGCTTTGGATATTGGCATATTTCAATATATTTAATCATTTCCTTGATCAATTTAAGATGGTGATATTCACTAATCATGTAGCACTTCTTTTTTCACTAGTATTCTTCCTCCTCATGCAAGTTCTAGGAATTAGGGTATCATCTACCAAGTATTAGAATAGTATTCTTCCTCTAAATATTTTTGTAGGCTTAACATTGATGTCATATACAAGGATATTAGCTATCTAACTAAATCTTTTTCACTAATATCCCATCCATGGATGAATTTTCTAATGCTTGAATGCATGACCATGATTGTGATCTTGTGGGTAGATAGAATATTTCTAAACTTATCCAATGCCTTCACCAAAGCATAAGGTTGTTTCAAAAAAAAGTTATATTTTTATTTTACCCTTTTAAGGTCTAACTAAAAATGAAAACTAGGTGCTCCTCAATTTTTTTCATTATACTCTTCTATGTTAGTACATTGGTAATAATAGTCTTGCTTCATGGATATATAGGATGAATTCCCTAGATAAATCTAGATGGATAAGAATTAGGTTACTTAGAATTGTTGGTGTGAATATGTATTTTACCTACCTAGTCCACTAGTAGGTCCTTTTCATATGTTAAGTTTACTTAGGTCCTAGGAATATTTGTAGAAGTATTAGTTGTCACTTAGATATTATCTTATCTTTTGGCATTTAATTCTTGTGTCCTAGGTCATTTAATATAAGTTGAGTTATATGTATCATTCCTCAAATTGAGAGCTATACCAAATTGTTAATATATTTTAAAATATTTCTCCAAATGGTTAAAGTGATCCTCCTTATTTTTAGGGAAGATAGTTAAGTCATATAAATTAATGGGATGATCTCATTAATTTGGTCCCTTTAGGAGAAAAATATAAGCCATTGTCAAAAAGGTTTTGTCCTAGGCCATCAAATTATAGATGTTACTATCTCCACACATAAAATACTTCATTCTATGGATAGAAGTCAACAATGAAGGTATGTCCTTTAAAATTGATATCTCAAAATCCTATGACAAGGTATCATGGAAGTTTCTCTTAAAAGTCGTTGCTAAGTTTGGCTTCAATCAAACTATTATAAACCTCATCAAAGAATGCATTTCCATAGTCAAGTATTTTGTTCTTATTAATGGTGTTCCCTATAGATTATTTTGTATGGGTAAAGGGATTAGGAAAGGTGACCCCATATCCCCATATCTCTTCAGAATGGTAGAGAAAGTATTAAGCATGAATATTCTTAAACTTCTCTAGGAAGGTGTTATCATGGGGATCAATTTTGCTACCTCTCTGGACCCCTCATGTATCCAAAAAATTGTTGATGATATTATTCTCTTTAGGAAATCCTCAATTGTAGAAGCCAGGAAATGGAAGACATACCTCAATAACTATGCCTCCATTTCTTGCCAATGCATAAATTACATGAAAAGCATGATATACTTATTTAACACCACTCAAGATCTTCAAAATAAGGTGACTGCTATTCTTGTCTGTGATGGTGCCCCTCTCTCACTAGTCTATCTAGATCTTCCTTCAACTATCAAGGAAGTCACCCCTAACTTCTAGAATTCGGTCATAGAAAAGTTTCCAAAAAAAACTTGTTCATTGGAAAGGTTCTATTTTGAGTCATGCAGGAAAATTACAACTCCTTGTTGCTGCTCTCCAAGGGATTCCTATTTATTTTCTTTCCCTATTCAAAATTTTGAGATACATAATAGAAAAGCTACAAAAAATTCAATGAAACTTCCTTTGTTTTGGTATAGAGGAGAATAATTTTTTTTCTTTTCTAAACTAGGATACAGTCTACCTTCCTAAAACCAATGGTAGGCTTAGAATTAGAAAAATTCAAACTAACAATAAAGATCTTCTAGCTAAGATTGATTGGGATCTTTTGAGGAACAAAAAGGATTGGTTTATTATCCTATACTTGAATAATATCCCCTTTATTAGGAGCCTTTACACGACTGAACACCCCCATGGATATTTATTTTAGAACAATATCCTTAAATCAAAATAGCTACTTTAGGGTGGTCTAAGATGGAAACTAGGGAATGGTTCCAAAATTAATTTTTGGGATGATTCCTGGATCTTGGAACAACCTCAACCAAATAGAGTTTAAGGACCTTTAGGGTTTGCTTCAAACTACTTCCATAGGAACATTGTTGATTACTTCATTGGACAATTGGGTTCCCAAAAATAGAAAATTTTGGAGAGATGTTGCCACAACACTCAAGGGCTAAGGAAATTTTTTTAGTCCCTCTAGAAAACTCTTTCCTTCACTAGAATTCCTATTTTTTAGAAGGAAGATAGCTTCTTCTGGGCTAAGGAGAGTAAAGGAAACCTAACTTCCAAATTGAATTATAGTCTATTGTTTGAGAATGGTCCTTATGGTATATTTTGGAAATAAATCTATAACTAACACCTTATACCCAAGATTAACTTCTTTTGGTGGACAACTTCCTACAACAAAATCGTCACCCAAGACAACCTAAGGAGGAGAGGATTTTAGGTCACTAATAGATGCACTTTATGCAAAATAGATGAGGAATTTGTGCCTCATTTGTTATTACATTGCCCCTTTTTGTTGAGGTTTGGGCCTATGCTCTACAAAATTTGGGTGTTTACTGGTCAATGAATGATAGTGTCAAAAGAATTGTGGAAAATTGGATATATCCTTTTACTCACCCCCTAACTAGGGAGATTTGGAGAAAAGTCCCCCTTCATTTGTTGGTGCATCTATAAGGAAATAAATAATATAATATTTCACAATGAAGAAAAGAGTCCCAAGGTGATTTGTGGCTCTTGCTTCAGGATTCTAATTGACAATGTTTCTTTGTATTGTTGGAAATTCTCAGGTAGGCCCCTTAATGAAATGAAGATCAATGTAGCCTATAATTGGAGTTTACAGCTGGACCTGAACTCCTTTGAAAACTATAAATTTATGGCAAGAAAAAATACCAAATGGAGGCCTCAATAGTTGGGTTGGTCAAAACTCAAATTTGATAGGGCCACAAAAGGAAACCTGGGTCCTACCAGTATGGGGGAAATAATACGATATTATGAGGGTAAGTTTTGTAACACTACTTTTTCCCAAGTATCAAAATTAGATAAGTTTAACATATATTTGGTAGTAGATTTATTAGTGTTATTAAATATAAATTATCTTTATAAATTAGATGCAAATGCACAAAAATTCTAATTAATTAGTGTTATCTAATTTAAGATTTAAGAACAAGAAAACATCATCAATAATGCATAAACTGGTATTCAAAAATATAGATATTACTAACAAAGAATAAATAACATCATTAAATAATTCAATTAAATCAACTCCATCTCATTTATAATTACAGTATCTTGGAATTGAGTTTAGTACTTATCTGAATCATAGGTCTTGGAAAGGTCATTCTCACCCTAGGAAGATATCAATGGTATAATTAGGTCTTGCTATGGAACAATCTGGGAGAAAATAATTCCTTTTGGAACACAATGCATTATGCACTCCACACAAGTGATGGTTCAACAGAATAATGCTCAACACAAATGCACACCATGCTCTAGAGTAATTACTCCTCATATATACAACATGCCTCATAATAACTACTCAACATGATATCAACCTAGCTAGGACAATCTCAGGTGCACTTTGTACCCCGAGTTGGACACATTCTATGTGCCCCCTTCTCCAATGCCCATAGCTCACCAAACCACTTTCTTATTCCTTGATTTTTCTCCATGCTTGAATGATCTCCCTTTCCAAGTCTCACATAAATTCTTATATAAGCCTTAAGGGGTGGTTTCCAAAACATCACACCCTTTCACAAGATTTTCCTTTAATAATTATTTAAATAAATAATTATTCTTCCCCTTTTTTAAAAGGTATTTATACATATTCTTTATTAATATCTCTTTTAACCAAAGGATCATAATATACTTTATTTTTCTATCTCCTTTTCTTAAAGGGTTATTTCATAATTTTCTCTTCTCTTGGGGAAAAAGTCACATAACAAGTTTATTGTTGGATATGAAGGGGGTATTGGAGAACAATCTTCTATGACAGTCGAAGCTATGGCTATGTTTGGTGGAATCAAAATTGCATTATCTTTAGGGATCAAAAGACTATAGGTGTAAGGTGACTCTAAAACTATAATTGATACTGTAGACATCCAAATTTTACCGCTCCCACATGGTCAAACTCATCTACTTTATTTGTCTATTTTGTCAGTATTAATTAAATGATTTATTTAATTAATATTTCACCTTTATGCCTAAGGTTCATAAAGTATTTAATTTAACAATTAAATAATTTACCTTACACGTTTCCTCTCTAAATTAAATAAACATATCAATTTATTTAACTTAGTCATTTGACCTTTTTGAATAAAATCAATTTTAAATTCTTCTTTTTTCTCTCCTTGTCACATCCTCCATAACCCTCTTCTAATTTGGATTAATTTAATTAATCCATGATTATGATGCACACACCTTAATCAGGATTAATGTCACATCCTCCATAATCTCCCACTTGCTTCTAATCTTTCATTATTTTTCTTAATAATGTATTTGCACAAACTTAATCTAATCCCCTTGCTGCATTTGGCATACCTTTTTTGGTCAACCTTCACATTTTCCACATTTGGCATTGACCCTCTTCCTGATTTATTCATCCAAGACTCCTCTCTTCAACCATGTGAATTTTTAATTCACATTTATCCTTCCAAGACTCTCCTTATTCCCATGCAAGTTCTAGAACCTTTGACTTGTCACATCACTTACATGTGTCAAAGTCTTCTAGAACCTTGACTTGTCACATTACTCAAATGTGCCAAAATCCCACCTTTTGGGAACCTTGTATTAACCACAAGATCCTCCTAATCATGTGAATTTTTAATTCACATTTATTTCTCCAACTACTTTCCTCTTCCCTATGGAGATTTTTGAGGAATACTAAAATTTCTCAAACGTCATTTTCATTCTCACTTGGGGATAAGAAGTTCCTTTTTGAGGAAATCTTCTCATCTCCCAAGGTACTTTCAAAGTACTTGTCCTTCCTCCACATCACTTGTACCCTTGCCATCTCACCATCTCCTTTTGACACTTCACCCTCCACAAGGCAAGATGTGAGGGCTTGTGAGTCCTCAACTCACCATAGCCCTCCATCTTGGCCACAGTGGCTCAATCCTGACCGTTGAATTCTCTAGAGAATTCAATTTCTTCTATAAATACCCCCCTCTTTCCTTCATTCAAGGACTTTATGCATTTTGTAACACCCTTATTCTCTTAAGCCATGCAAGCCACTCAAGCCATCATCAAGAAATTTCTTGCATTCAAATCATTTTGCATTCTTACCTTCATTTCACCACCATGGAATACTTGGTTTAGCTTTCATCCTAACTTGCATCCATTCCCTTTTCATCACATTTCCATTAAAAGAGAACACAACCAAGCTTAAATCAAGGGCCAACCAAGGAGAACAGCACAAGCAAAGGTATAATCACTCTCATATTATCTTTCTTTTGTGCTTAACTTAGGCTAATAATTGAGGTGGTCTTGTGTTTCTTTACATTGCATTTTTAGTTAGTTTTGCATACTTAGAAGTAAAAAACACTTGCACATATTTCTGGCACACCTGGTGGGACCCACAGATGGGTCCTTTTTAGTTTCACGTTTGCTATTTTTTGACTTTTTGCAGGTTATGGACACAAAGAGGCATACCTACCCCTACAGAGGGGCGAACCTGCCCTTGACACAGGTAAAACAACTTTCTGTTTCCAATTTTTAGCCTCTGTTTCTGATCATTTTTTGCAGAGGGGCAAACCTACCCTTGACACAGGTAAAAAAAATTTATATTTTTAGTCTTTAGCCTCTATTTCTGGCAGTTTTTTGTAGAGGGGCGAACTTTCCCTCCCAAAGGGGCAAACCTACCCTTGACACAGTTAAATTTTTTTTTTGTTTTCAATCTTTAGCCTCTGTTTTTGACTATTTTCTATAGAGGGGAAAAATTTCCCTCCCAGAGGGGCGAACTTTCCCTTGACACAGGTAAAACAACTTTTTGTTTTCAGTCTTTAGCCTCTGTTTCTGACTATTTTTTGCAGAGGGGTGAACCTTCCCTTACAAAAGGGAAAACCTGCCCTGAACAACAACTTCTGTGAGGTTTTTACTAACGTTTGTGTAGGTACTTTACATTTGATGAAGAATGGAGGTTAAAAATTCTAACATATTTATTGTAGGTCGAAAAAATCTGATTGTTAATTAGTTGTTTGCTTTGTTGTTTTCTTTAATATCTAGGCACATAGTCTAAGTAGGAGAGTCAAAATGTTGTTTGTTGTGTTTGGAGGTAAGCTATTGACGTATCCAGTCCCCTTGTGCCATTTGGTGAGCCTAGGTGAAGAGAAATCATAGCTTACCTAAGTCCTTTGTGTTACCCAAGAGGGTGTCACATCATTTAAGCTTTCCCCTTGCACTTTGTGTGAGCCTAGGGAGTAGCTGAAAACTATTAACATTCTCTTCTTAGTGGGATCTACTTGGGGATGTCATCACCCCAAGGGACGATCCCGACCATGTGTGACGGTGGGGTATATAAAGGGGGGAGAGCCAAAGTTGTACCTCAATCCAATCATTTTGTGTCTAGCAGAGCATCAAAGCTAGGGTGATACCTGGATAGATGTGAAGAGTTGGTTCGAGCCCTTTAGTATCTCGTTGGGATTCCCGACTCACGCTTGTGATGGGCTGGTGTTCACGGTTGTGCCTCACATATCGAGCATATATTGAGGACTCCATAGATGCCTTGTTCATCCTAGATTAAGGAATGTGTTGGCCTTACCTTTAACACTAATCATAGGATTGTGTTGTCTAAATTGTCTTCTTCTGTAAAACCAGTGAATTTTTGTCAACTCAGCCTTATTGCTTGTTATTTGTTGTGTTTTTTGTCCTTGCCATAACTATTTTCATTTAATTCAAGTCCAATTTTTTACCAAACAAGAAAAATTTCCCTCTAAAGGGGTGAACCTTCCCTCTGCATTGGCTTGTTATCAGTTGGTTTTTTGTCAGAATTGTCAGACTTTCCACCAAACAGGTGAACCTACCCTCTGCATTAGCTTGTCATCAGCTAGTTTTTGGTCAAAATCGTCAATCTTTTTACCAAACAGGTGAAACTTCCCTCTTAAGGGATGAACCTGCACTCTAAAGGGGTGAACCTACCCTCCAAAGGGGTGAACCTGGCCTCCAAAGGGGTGAACCTGCCCTCCAAAAAGTCAATTTCATCTCTCGTTCACCCATTCTGAGTACATGTTTATCCATTTCAAGTACTTGTTTATCTGTTCTAAGCATTTGTCTCCCATTCTGAGTGCTCGTTTTCCCATTCTAACAACCCATTTATCCATTCCGAACACCCATTTCATCATTCAGGGAACTCGTTTCACCGTTCAAGGAACCTATTTCTTCATTCAGGGAATCTGTCTCATTGTTTAAGGATCTTGTTTCACCGTTTGAGGAACTTGTTCCATCATCTAGTAAGTTTTCTTCACCACTTGTTAGGCTCATTTTCCTATTCCAATAGCTTGTTTGACCTTGTTTTTGATTTAAACAATTCCAAAGAAACTAGTCAGGAAACCACGCCCTTGAATAGGCAACCGTGCCCAATTCAGAGAGTCAAACTATTGGGGACCTAAAACCTTGTCATTTGCTGTGATCTAAACACTTTCATCCCCTTCCATCCACTCGTAATTTTTCATTTGCACTTTCCAAAGGTCATTCAGTCATCACCTACATCATATAGGTATTCTTGGAGCATCTCTAGGTTGTATCATTTATCATCGTTCTCTCGATCCAAATCCCCTAAACCTCATTTTAGAGGCTATTATCCGAATTGACCTAGGCATCTAAATTTGATTGTTATCATACACATCAGTCATTGTCTTTGGCCCAATCAATCCACTTCTATCTTGAGGTGGATTAGGTGCCATAAGTCATCATCCTCAGCCCAATAAATCCATTTCCATCTCAAGGTGGATTTGGTGTCATGATCCTCTATATGTTCTTCAATCCAATCAACCAATGTCTTAAGTCACCTAGGGTAATTTTTGAACCGGGTTTAAAATCCCTTACATCATCCATCAGCTAATCATGTTAGTCATTTCATCAAATGATCCTGATCTATCATCCTATCCTATCCAATCATCTAATCAATCCTATCTCAATCATATCCAAACATCCAATCAACCCTTATCCAAATTATCAATCCTTTCAATCCAATCTAATCCTATCCAACCATCCAATAAATCTTATCCAATCATTTAATCAACCCTTATCTAATCGTCTAATCTCATCATCCTATCAATCAATCCATTATCCAACCCAATCAATCTTCCAACTGTCATTTAGGTCATCCTTGCATTGAGGTCCACCTAGTAATTTTTCATTTTCATGCCCATACAGACTAGATCACAAACCAAGAAGCAAATGTCACAACAACAAGGTTAAGGTTCCCAGCCAAACATCCCTCAAGATCCTAACAACAGGAAAAACATCTCTCAATATCCCAACAATGGTGTGAACACCTCTCAAGATCCTAACAACAGTGTGAACATCCCTCAAGACCCTCATAATGGTGCTTTATCACAATCTAACACCGATGGTTAGAATACTTCACTACCTAGTGATGAAAACATGATCAATCAACTTGAAGTCACCGTCCATGAATACCTAAGCAATCCCACTAATGTTCAAATGAAAGATCGCATCCTCGACAAGCATGGGGATAAGATCCTTGCCACTCTACTCATGAAAGGAGTCAAACTGCCATCTGGTTTTGACATGTCACAGTACACCAACACCCAACCCCCTCTAGTGCATGAAGACCCACAAAATGCTCCTAGAAATTATGTTCATGAGGGTACACCCATAGATAATTGGTATCATCTTGAGTTTTGGAATTTTGTGATACATCAAGTTGCCAAGTATCCTCCCCTTACATCTACAGCCTCTATGGCACCATCTGATCATTATGATCCATATGACTATGGTATGCCACAAAGCATCCCATCTACTCCACCACTCCCACCTCATTATCCTAAACAACCACCTGTAAACATTGGGGGCAATCCTTTTCTTGCACTAACACTACCAGGAGCTGTACACACAAATCTCTTACTGCCCCCTCAAAATCAATCCATTGCTTCACAGGAACCACCACAACATACAACTATCCCCTTGCAAGAAACACCACAACATACCGTTGTTGTTTCAGTCCCCATGCAACAACATCATCAACAACCCTCACAATAGAAAGTTTCAATCCCGCAACAAAACATGCCACAACAAAAAAATTTGAATCCACAATGACACATTGTCACTCATAGACAACCTCCACATCAGGAAACATAAACTGCATCACACTCTCAACAACCACCTCATGGTGCTTTTGCAGCAGTCCCACAACAACAACACATCCCAACTCACCTTTCGCACATTCCCACACAAACACAACATAATCCTCTCGTGCAATATCTCTACCATCCATCAATCACATGCACTACTTATGCTAAACCAAATATTCATGTGGCCTCTCAGAATCCACCACAGACACAACCACCTCCTTACACAAATCCCCTAAAATTGCATGCCAACCCATACTAGCAATAGTCTAATCCACAATAGCCTCCATAAGTCACACCACAACCCAATGTCGCATATAATTACCAAACCAATCCCTGTTATGCTCAACAACAACCTTTACACCAACAAAATGCCTCATCCACATCTTACACACAACAACAACCACCCCATCAACATTACCAGCAACAACTACCTTATCAACAAGGGGCATCCATGTCATCGTACTACCAAGATCCTCACAATACCCCATCCACTTCATATTATCAGCAACAACCACCTTAGCAACAGGCACCCTCCGCCTCTCATTACCAAAATCTGTCATCATCCTATCTGCCTTACATTAATCCACGACCCACTTATGCTAATCAATATCAACCTACAACCTCATATGATCCCAATACTTTCATCCCATATTCATCACATCAATATCCACCCAATCCATCTAATCCAACTCCACCTGCCAATAAAGAGCTAGAGGAGCTCAAAGCCACATTGAAAGACCTACAAGTAGGTACATCCAAAAAATCCTTCAAGTTTGAGGAGATTTTCCCATATCCGTTTGATTCTTCAATTTCACTTGTCCCCTTTCCAAACATTTCAAGATACCCAAGTTTGACAAGTATATAGGAACTAAAGATCCAAAAGCCCATCTACCGGAGTTCTATGCACAATGTCAGGATGTCCAACATAATGGCAATCATCTCCTATGCCTGTTCCCTAGAAGCTTAGGAGGGCCGACCTTAGATTGGTTCATGGGTCTCAAGAAGGGGATAGTTTCTTCCTTCATGGATCTTTCTGAATAGTTTTTCAAACAATTCTCCTTTAATTTGGAAAAGGACATTGACACTCTAGACTTCTTGAAAGAGAAACAACATGATGGAGAAAAATTTTCTAAATACTTGCAAAGGTGGCGAGTTGTAGCTAGTGGTATGAAGTCCCCTCCCAGCGAGAAAGAAATGGTCACCCTTTTTGTGGATAATTCCCATCCTGAAATAGCACATGCTCTTAATCTTCATTGTGCCACTACCTTCGCAAAGGTTATTGAAAAGGGCCCCATCATTGAGAGAGCACTTGTCGTTAAAGGAAAAATCAAACTATACAACTTGGATAAGGACAAGTCATCCAGTGACAAATCTCGTTACTGGAATAAGAAAAAGAATGCAATCAATGATGGTGTCACTGATACTAAACATGTTTAGGTGGCCAATACCTCCTAGAGGTAACAACCATCCATATTCATACCAAAAGGAGCACCTCGACCCCCTCAATAATCCAATCAAGGGAACAGTAAACATCAATACACTCAATTAGGAGAACCCTTGAGCATTGTCTTCAATAGGTTGTTACAGTTCAATTACCTAATTACATATCCTTTGACCAAGCCACCTAATGAATTCAATCCTAAACCAACCTAGTTTAAAGAAAATGAATATTTTGAGTTTCACAAGATTAAAGGGTATACCTTAAATAAGTGTCAGAGTCTGAAAACATACATCCAAGATCTTATAGATCGAGGAGATATCCATGTGGATTCCAACTATATCAAAATGCTTTCCCCAAGCATAACCAAGGTCCTCGCACATCCAACACAAATCTTGTCCTGAGTAATAATAACAACCAAGATAACAACACTAATAATATCACCTACAAGAATGTCTCGCTTAACTATGAAACTCTCATCACACATATTGGGAAAATGGAACCGCATGTGTCTATGATACATGTCAAAGGCAAGGAGCCTTAATGTGTTGTTAAAAATTTCCACACTCACATTACTGTCCCTGGAGCCTCAACGTCAGCCCCATCCCCTCCTGTGAGCTCTCAGTATAACATCCTTGACCATCTAGGAAAGATCGTAGTGCAAATATCTATCTTAAATTTTCTAAATTCTTCTCTTGTATATCAGGAAATCTTGACGAAAGCCTTATAGGATGCCTGTGTCCCCAACGAAATCAACCCTACACAGTTCCAAGCTCTGGTAGGACACCTCTCATCAACTTACCAACTAGGTTTCAGTCAAAATGGCATGCCTACCATCAAATCCAATCACAATCAAACCCTCCATATAGAGGTTCTTGTCACTCGACATAAAGTAAAGAGGGTCTTGATAGATAATGTCTTTGCTCTCAATCTTTGTACATTAAAATTCATTAAGTAGGTAGGATATACCCACACTGATTTAAGAAAACAAATCATCACTATAAAGTCTTATGATAATGCAGAAAGGGATTATGAAGGGGTTATTGAGCTTCCAATTCAAGTGGGCCTAGTTATACAATACACCACTTGTCATGTCCTTGACCTAGACCTCCCCTACAACCTTCTTCTCGGTCGACCATGGATCCACACCATGCAAGTCATTTCGTCTACCTATCATCAATGCTTGAAGTTCCTGTTTAATGGAATGGAAGTTACAATACAATCTGATCCCCAACCATTTGAATATTTTTTTCACTCGAAGCTTCTTTCCCTCATTCCCATTATTGTCCAAAAGTGGAAATTGAACCACTTCCAACATCCTCATCTCATCCATTATCTAATTCATCACCCACCACCTCATCGACTATGTCTTCTACATCTGATTCCACTATCACCAAGGTCCAGATCATTGACAAGGGATGTGGTGAGTATGAGATGCACATTGCTTTGAACATGGTGACCATGCCACCCTCACCACACACATATGGTCAACCCTTTGAGCCTACACCAAAGGAAGAACAAAAGACGGTCACCTTGAGCTCCAAAAATGTGGGAACCAACACTTATGTATCTCTCGTGTTTCCAAAATATACGCCTGAAGATGATATAAGTCAATGGATATATTGTGAAGAACCTGAACCTACTCCCCCTTTAAAGGAATATTTTCAAGAGATGTATCCTTGGCCCTCTAAGTACACTAAGAAACAAAATTATCAAGGGAGAGGTCTTGGTCTAGAAGAGCTAGGAAGAAAGCAGCCAATCGACACTTCCATACGTCCAAAGAATTCAGGCTTAGGCTATGATAAAAAGAAAAAGGGTCCCACAACATCGATTAGTACTTCAAACAACGTCAGTGTGGATGATGGTCTTTTGGAATATATCCTAGAGGAAGAGTGTACTATACATGTGTACAATGATGTAGATCACATAGACCTTTCCTCCATGTTCGAAAGCCTATCCGTTTGCACCATTAGCCTTTCCCTTTTCCATCCCAAAATCATAGATTGGGACCTACGTGAAAGCACACCTATCAACTCACTTACCTCAGTGGATACCTATGTACACCTCATGGGATTGTGGGAAGATGAATGCCCTAGTCGTAAAAATATGAAAAAACGAAATTCAAAAGGGTCACCTAGTGAAAACCTCCTTGAGGCACTTCTTGACTCAGAAAAGGTCAAAACAAAGGATGTATCTGATGGTAAAAACTTTAGTGAGGTGCTGCAAAATGGGGACATTCATCTTCCCCTTGTGGGAACATAGTGTCTGAATGACCATCCATCCTGATAGAGGAAACACAAGAAATCAATTTGGGAACTGAAGAGGATCCCAAAATCACTTATGTAGCCAAGGCATTATCAGAAGAAGAGTATTCTACTATCTTCGAGCTCCTTAAGGAAAGTAAGATCAATTTTACATGGGCATATTTGGACATGCCTGGGTTAGAACCTACCTTGGTAGTACACCATCTAGATGTTCATCCTAATGCAAAACTAGTTAAGCAGAAGCTTTGCAAAATGCACCCGCAAGTTTCCCTATTGGTCAAAAAATAATTAGAGAAGTTATTGGAGGCCAAATTTATAAGACCCATTGACTACTCCGAGTGGATCTCCAACATCGTACTAGTAGCCAAACCCAATGGGGATGTTAGAATATGTACATACTTTCGTGACCTCAACAAGCCTTGTCCTAAAGATGACTTTCCTTTTTCAAACATAGATATGCTGGTTGATTTAACTGTAGGACATGAGATGTTGTCCCTCATGGATGACTTTCTTGGATACAATTGGATCAAGATTGCACCTAAGGACCAACATAAAATAGCATTCACTACACCTTGGGGTACATTTTTTTGTAATGCCATGCCTTTTGGTATTAAGAACACAGGGGAAACCTACCAATGTGCAATGACCAACAACCATAGTAGAACTAGAGTAGAACACCCTAGAGCACTACATTCTTAAGAAAGATCTTTGAGTGTCTAGAGCACTACAAGTTGCGCCTCAATCAGAAAAAGTGTGTGTTTGGGGTTACGTCAAGAAAGATGTTGGGCTTCATTGTCTCTAGGAGAGGTATAGAAGTAGATTCGGCCAAGGTCAAAGCACTTATGGATATGCCTCCACCTCTCAATCTGAAATAGTTAAGGAGTCTCCAGGGTAAGCTATAGTCCATTAGAAGATTCATAGCACAATTAGTTGACAAGTTTCAACCATTCACCCACCTCCTAAAAAAGAATACATCCTTCAAGTGGGATCCTACGTGTCAGAAAGGTCTTCACAAGATTAAGGAGTGCTTGGCTCATCCTCCCATCCTTATGCCCCCAATCCTAGGGAAGCCACTCTTATTGTACATCTTAGCTACCTCAGTGACACTGGGGGCACTACTGGCACAACATGATGAGTCATCCAGAGAATGAGCAATCTACTATATTAATTGAACCTTAGTTGGCTATGAGATCAGATACTCTTCAATAGAGAAGACCTGCCTAGCCGTGGTTTTTTGTTCATAGAAGCTTAGACATTACATGCTCAATCATCCAATCAAGTTAATATCAAAACTTGACCCGCTTAAGTATTTTCTATCTAGAACAACTTTAACTAGCCAAATGGCTAAATGGGTCATGTTGTTGAGTGAGCTTAACATAGAATACATGGACCACAAAGCTATTAAGGGATAGGTGATAGAGGATCAGTTAGTCGATGCTCCCCTGGTTGATGCAATCCTTTGATAATGAAATTTCTTGATGAAGAGGTCTTTATAGTAGCATAAGCCACCACATGGAAACTATATTTTGATGGGTTGTACACACATAACGGATCAGGGGTAGGCATCTTGTTTGTCACCCCCCAAGGTGATTACATCTTGAAATCATTCAGACTAGCCTTTCCATGCACAAACAATATAGAAGAATATGAAGCTCTCCTCATTGGCCTTAGAATTGTAATCAAATGGAATACCACTTACTTAAGGGTCTTTGGCAATTCACAATTAGTCATTAAACAGGTCAATGATGAGTTTTTAACAAAGGATGAGAAGTTTTTTACCTTATAAATGAATGGTCGATGATTTCAAGAAGTCTTTCATCTCTATTCATTTTGACTAGATCCCCAGAGTACAAAAAAAAGTTGCTAATGTGATGGCCACAATTGGTTCCTTAATTGACATGCCCAAGGATCAGATAGAGTGTGAATTATTGGTTGAACAAATTTTAATCCCTATATACGATGTCCCTAAGACTGAGATGGTGTGAAAAATCATAGGTCCTACCTCCCCATGGTATCATGAGATCTATGGTTATCTTCACGACAACATCCTACCCGCTGACCTTACCCGCAATCAACATAAGTCATTCATACAACATACATCCCATTACATCATCGTAGGTGATACTCTTTATCATCATGGATATGATGGAACTCTTCTTCGGTGTCTGAATGAGGCTAAAGCTCACACTGCGCTAAAAAAAGTACATAGTGGTGTTTGTGGGGCCCACTCAAACGACATGGCCTTAGCTAAGAAGATTCTCAGGGCTAGTTACTATTGGCCTACATTGGAGTATGACTCTTGTAACTTCTTGAATAAATGCTTACCTTGCTAGCAACATGCTGACCTGATACATGCTCCTACTCAAGATCTGCAACCTATCATAGCCCCATGGCATTTTTCTCAGTGGGGTTTCAATTTAGTTGCCAAGATATATCCTCCATCCTCTGATGGCCACACCTTCATTATCACTACCACTGAGTACTTAACTAAGTGGGTGGAAGCCATACCACTCTCCCAGATAATGGGTACTCAGATATCCAAATTCATCCTTTACCATATTATCTATAGATATGGCATCCCCTCCACCATCATTTATGATAATGGTAAACCATTCAAAAACCAGGCTGTAAAAGAGGTATGCAACACCTTTCATATCCAACACCGGTGGTCCATGCCCTATTACCCTCAAGGTAATGGACAGGTGGAAGCCACTAACAAAACTTTGATCAAAATCTTGAAAAAGGTTGTCAACAGTATTGATTGCGATTGGCACCTCCACATCCACCCTTCCCTTTGGGCTTATCACACATCCATCTGTACTCCCACTGGTACCACTCCATATACCATTGTTTATGGTGTTGAAGCAATCTTTCCAATTGAAGTTGAGATCCCATCTCTGAGAATATCTTTGAAGAATCTCATCACTGAAGAAGACTCATGAGTTGCTCGCCTCGCTCAATTGGAGCTCCTAGATGAAAAAAGAATCAAAGAATACAATCACCTTCAGGTGTATCAGAATTGTCTCAAGAGAAGTTATAACAAGAAAGTCCATCCCTTCCAATTTAACATTGGAGATCTAGTTCTTAAAGAGAATCAGCGTACCCAACAGGAGTAAGACAAGAAGGGAAAGTTTGAACCTAATTGGTTGGGTCCTTATGTTATTACAGAAAAGTATGGATCAGGGGCGTACCACCTTTCCACACCTGAAGGGGTGCCCCTCGAAGAGCCTATCAACATCATGCACCTGAAGAGGTTTTATACCTAAATCAGCTAGGTCCTCCCATCCTACAAAAAATAGAAAAAAAATTAAAAAATTAAAAAATCCAAAAATCCAAAAAATAGTAAAGAGAAATAAATTCATCCTATGGTGAAAACCACCCTCAGTGGCACCTTGGATAAGTACGGTTGGTGAAAACCTGGTAACATGGGTCATCTGTAGAGAGCTTAATCACTATCTACCTTGTGTCCTAGTTGCTGCATGTCTCCATCCATCCTATCCTCACATCCAATTCCTAACATCCTATCCTATCCTATCACTTCATTCACATATCACCCTTGGCCACCTGGTATGTTTTGATTGAGCATTGGATGATTATCAACTATCCATAATCTTGATCTTTTCCATCCTAATCGAAGCTTATGTTGGTTTCATCTAGTTCCCGTCTTGTCCTATTGGTCCTTTTGGTCTTTGTCGAACTATGTTGCCCCTACCCTTTCATGTAGGCAAGGCTGATCATTTGATCCACCCCTGGCACATTTTGAATATCTTGTTTTGGTCATCCATCATATGTCTCCATTGTCCCCTTCTCGCTCTTATCCATGGTTAGTTGTCATTTGTCCTTTTTCTGAACTACATTTCCCTTGCGCTTTCACATACTAAAGGTTGATCTTTTGCTCCACCCTCGGGGCTTTGTTGTCATTTACTCATCATGTATTTTTTGTCATCCATCATCGGTCTCCATTTTCCTCTTTCCACTTTTATCCATGGTCTTTTCTGAACTACAAGGGCTCTACGCTTTAACGTAGGAAAGGCTAATCTTTGATCGACCCCCGAGCCCCTAGGACATTAGGGTGTGTTGCTCATGTGTCAATCTTTTGTCTTGTCTCTTGTGACACGTTGTCAAGTGTGTCCCTATTTAGCTGGTTCTTCACAAAAGGGATCCTCTAGTATCATAAGATCTTATTAGTGTCAAAAATCTTGCATCATGTGGATCATCTTAGTTAGTTTCCATCATCGGTCTCAATAGGATGCATCCTTCCTAATAGACCTCATCAAACCCATCCATCCCCTCTGATCCTATGGCAAAGGACATTTGAAATTGATTGTGATCTTTTGAGGCTTTTGGCTTTTGTTTATTGTTTGAGCTCCCTATTACAACTAGTCAAGGTCACCATAATCTATCATATTATGGCATGTTTTGATTGGTTAACATAGGGGCATATCTTGATTGTTTATTGTTGTTGTCTGCTAGACTATCCCACGTAGTACCCACCAAGGTCTCTAAGATCTTTTGTTACGCTGGGGCATCCCTTTGTGCTTGTGGTTATCCCAATAACTGGCCCAACCAAAGTCTTTGTCACTTTGGGGTGTTGGGATAACCTTGTCTGTTATGTTTGTTGTTAGAAACCAAGATTAGAAATGCAAACCAAAAAAATTAAGAGCTTTGCAAAAGATGTGCAAAATATTATTATTCAAGAAATCATAATTACATGAGATAATTTTCTTTATAAAAGAAATTATGCATAAACCTAATCTTATCTTGAGCAACAAGATATCTCAACAAGATAAGGATGAGAATAATTAACCTAGGAATTAAAATATTACCTAAGTAAAGTTATGCAAGTGTAATTAAATATTAATTACACTAACACCCCCTCTAAGTGCAAATTAGAGAGACTAAAAAAACATGCACCTAAATGCTAAGATGAATGCAAGAAAGCATGAATGGGTCCTAGAAACAAGGCCTCATTAGGTACCCATGTACAAATGCAATAAATGAGGTAGAGAAGGAAAACCTAGTGGGACAAAACCCCCCTACAATGAGATGACTACTGCAAAGAAGCACTAGAAGAACACTATGGAGTAACACTAGAACCATAATCTGACAAGCAAGGAAAGATATTTATGTCTACAAGAAACCAAAGTGGAATCATAATAATGTGATAGTAGACCTGATGCCATGGAACACTAGAAAACTCACAAACTCAAACAACCCTAGAATTTGTGAAGCAATAGTAGATGAAATGATGACAGAATCTGAAAACCATGTATCTCGATGCTGATGCCAAATTGAGACTAAAAATCTTTCATTGGAACAAGTACCATAAAGACTCTGGAACATTTACCATAAAAACATGGCCCTCAAACTGAGATGGATCCAATGCAGATCATTAACCATAGGCTCTCAATCTAAAGTGTGAACCAATGTGAATCTGATATGTGTCAAGCAAGAGCAAAAATGTGGCCAAAAGAAACTAAGAAACCATATATAACCCATGCGAGCTATCATCAAAATAGGATGAAGATCAAAGTGCATGCACACTCTAATCAGAGTATTATGCAAGAAACCCCCTGATGGAACTTTATCTTAGTTTATTTATTACAATAACCCAATGTTTGTAAAAGGAGAGAATTCAAACATGCATAAACAAAAAATAAAATGATGTGGTACTGAAATGAAGTAGAAATATTCAAGTTTCACCCTTCCAACTTCCAAAACATCCAAGTAATCTCCAAAAAACCCATCGGGACAAATATGGAATAATGATCAACCTATGACATATACAAAAAAAGTGCATAGACAACAATGTAGAGCTCCTCAATACCTTTCCAACGCCACAAAGATGGCAAAAATTGAAGATTGTGGCAAAAAGTTATGAGCTCAGAAGCCATAAATGAACATATGAAGTCAAATAGAAATAAATGCAGCTAAACAAAAAAATACTGAAAAATAAACTACACCACAGGAAAGTGCTTAGAACCAACTTTCCGGCAATATCTTGTTTTCCCGATTTTGATACCATATGCCCAAGTTACGCCAAAAAGAAAAAAAATGCTCCTTGAAAGCAAAATGGGGTTAGGAGAGGGCAAAGAGGGCCGACCATATGATGATGTCATGCTAACGTCAGCACTTCATGAGGTTAAAATTGATGGCCATCTGGCTGTCATGGAAAAAAAATGCCCCCCTACAAAAAAAATTTGACAGCCGTCGCAAAACTACCACATGGCCAAAATATTCTGAGGGTACAGGGAATATTCCTTGAATCGCCGCTATTTTTCCTTGTTACCGGTGCTGTGTGGAGCCTGCCAGATTTTGAAGGTGTCGGCGGGTTGATTTTCACTGCCACCAGAAATAGACCGCTAGAGTTTCAAAGTCGTCAGCGAACGGCTGGGAGCCACCGCTGGCTGGTATGTAACGTCGACCAAGGTAATATGGAGCCCGCCTGGGCTGCTCAGGCCTATCGTCGGGTGGGCATGGAATGTAGGGTACGACCTACAAAAAATGATGCAGGGTACCTTCGTACCCTGCACAAACTTTTCTCCCAGCCTTTTTTTTTTGGCTTTTGATTTTTCAAAAAAAAATTGATTTCTCTTTCTTTTATTTGCTTTTTTTAATAAAAAAATTCTAGAAAGAAGACAAAAAACTAGAATAATTTTTTTTATAACCCTATACCTGTGCACCTGCAAGGAAATTGAGACAAAATGGGGTGCAGATCTGTATGGATCTGTGTTCCCTTAACAAAAAATTTCCTTCCATTGCAACTGCTCGGATTTGAGCAAAATGACAGGCTATCTTAGGGTTTTGGGGCACTGCGAACGCGATGGCGATGCTCGTTTTGCTCCAGAATGCACCAGAAAAAAAAATCAAGGTCAAATCCCTAGAGGAACCCTCAATGAACTCTCCACTGAATCTCTCCAAAACTCTGAGAAGGGGCTGCATATCAATGCTCTAATACCATGTTAGAAACCAAGATCAGAAATGCAAACCATAAAAACCTTGCACAGAAGAGAAAATCAGAAAAAGCAAGAGCTTTGCAAAAGATGTGCAAAATATTATTATTCAAGAATTCATAATTACATGAGATGATTTGATTTATAAAAGCAAGTATGCATAACCCTAATCTTATCTTGAGCAACAAGATAGCTCAACAAGATAAGGATGAGAATAATTATCCTAGGAATTAAAATATTACCTAAGTAAAGTTATGCAAGTGTAATTAAATATTAATTACACTAACATTTATTTTATGCATTAGATGCTAACTTTCCTTGGTTTCATATACCCTGGCACCTGGTGTCTTCTGCTATAGCAAAAATCAGTGCTCCGAAGATGGCAAATTAAAATTAGGATTGCATTTCATAATCATTTTTGTTGCATCCATCCCTATCCATTAACCTATGATTTTGGTTGTGCAAATATTTACCTTCTCTCTCTCGTTCTTCATAGGATATCAATGGTTTTTGACAGGTGCAATTTCACACCATCTACCCACATTCCCATGCAAGTCCTTATTGACCCTTAAGTTTATTACATGTTGCATTATAGGTTCATTACATTTTTGCATTACCACCTTATATTAAGTTGTTAAGTTAATCATATTTAGTTATTCTCAACATTTTTTTTTTCACATCCGTACATATTAGTTTATTAACATGCATCACCACCTGCATCACAAAATGTTAAGCCCATATCCATCATACATAAAATCATAAAGCATACATCACATCTTGCATTACACACATTAGTTGCATCCATATAAGTATCAATATATAACATTATAAACATAATTACATCATCATGATCACCCATCATAAAATCATACACATACACATATGTATAAATATAATCACCCATCATATACATAACATGGTGTCAATAAGGGTTGTTGGATATCATATAAATATCAAAATCAAATATCCATCACATAGTCCATAATAATTTCCATCAATATCATCAAAATACATTCCCATTGTATACATCATAATTGCAAAATAAAGCACCTGCACAAGGGTCTAAATCAAATACTCTATATTGTCCACCCTGCACCTATCAAAATTTGGTATCCTATCATCTATCAAAAGAATTTCCCACGTCTGACCTTTGTGGAGAGTCGGGCACCAACCCTCTGTGAGGGAGGGTCCCCTATGAGTCACTGTATCCTTGGGTCTATGTCCCTAGTGACTGGGATGGCACGGGCATCTGAGGAGCCTATTAGACAAAATGAAATGTGTGTTGTGTCAAATTTGGAACCACATGCTAATAAGCGATCATCCAATAGGTGACCTCCCTCATGTACTCATTGTTGGTTGTTTTTCCAGTGCACCCAATAAATCTCTAAGGGTTAGCCAATTCCTATGTTTAAGACTCCTAAAAATGACTGGCCAACGAACAAGACCTAGTCGAAGACTGAGATCTCCTACACTTTAGGGTCTATGGGGCCAAGGAGGGTATTCCTATTATTGTTCATTTGAATTATACTTGGGAGAACACATCATTTTCATAGATCAACCTGAATGAAGGATAATAATGCAACAATTACTATGAAATTGGCTTGTTTCTAAGTAATATACTACCCATTCATCAATGAGTATTCCTCATCATAATAGACACAAATTTATGTATAAAGATTAATGAATTTTAAGATGGAGTGAAAACCTGACATTAGTTCAGTCATCTAACAATTATTTGATTAACCCCTTAGGAAAATCATTAAGGAACAAATAATTTCCTTATTGGGAAATAGACTCATATACACAAGAACTAGTAATACAAAAATGACTTGAATATTTTGGTGGGTGGACTACCCTCATAACAACTTTGCATTACAGGGCTCTTTATCTCTGATATATAATTGCTTATCAAACCCCTTGTGAATAATTGTAAATTTATGACTCCATTTAAGCATTTAATTGATTTTCTTGAATCAAAGCAGAGACTGAGACATACATTTGAACAAATTCTCAAAGAAGAATGACAATATCATTAAAATCTCATTCAAAATTCACTCAAATCCACATAAGGAGAGAAAGTGTATCATAATTATATGTTTATTCATACTTATAAACCATATCTGCATACAATTTAAGATAATTTACATATATTCATCCAAAGCTCAAAACAAGAAATCTAGTCTATTCCTATCCTTTTACCCATATGCATTCAACCTAAAACCTAGCCAGAATTTTTCATTAGTTTTTCTCCTTTGCAAGTGAGCCTTGAATTCCCTTTTATATGACAAGGGAGCAACAAGCTTCAGGCTCAAATGCAATTTCACCACAAATTTTCATTTCATCAAAATCTCCATTGCATTTAATTTTCATTTCAAAACTTCCCACATGTTGAATCTATAACACATGGTGCAACTAGGTGTAAGGAAAACAGAGGTGCAGAAGCAAATTTCCTAACGTCAAAACCACAGGGAAGAATACAGATAGTACTTTTAATTTCCAAATTACAATCCAATTAAGACACACATGAAAGATTTATAGAAACAAAAAAAATACACAAAGACAAATGAACAACAGATTTACGTGGGAAAAACCTTTTGGGAAAAAAACCCACCACACAACCTGAATCTCTTTGTATTTTAGTAATAAAAAAATTACATACAATGTAGAGATACAACTCTCTGGTATCAGTTCTTACAGTTGCTTCAATCACTGTTCAACCTATTACAGAAAATGCTATGTCAGATTCGATGCCAATCCAACTCAGAATCATCTCTTTCAAATCTTATCAGACTCTGATTTTTATCCTCTGTTTATCCTTATCTGCAAAATGCCCATTGTAGAAAGTTTCCTTTCCAGCGTAGATTTTTCCTTGCAGACAGTTCAGTTACAACGTTGCAACTGCTGCAAAAATCCAACCGCCAACCATTTGAATTTCGCTTCCTCTAATTGGTCCATGAGACACCACATAGGATAGTCATCAATCAGTTTAGGGCATTCAACCTGTCTTGGCATGTTGGTGAGACACTAATCGTGTCTCCCCGATGCCAACACAACCAACATTTGATATCGCCAAGAGTCCTTACTATTGGCAAGAGGTTACACTGAGTCTAGAGAGCTATTGCTAAGACTTTTCCTTGTCACCAAGACCTCATACTGAATCCACTGACATCCATTGCATTCCTATCGACATCCATCTATCAGCAAGAGTCATCTCAATCGGCAAGACGTTACACCAAGTCCACAAGGCTATCGCTAATACTTCGCCTTGTCACCAAGACCTCATACCGATGATCACCACCGCTATCGCCAAGACTTATCACTATCGGTGAGACAACATACAGAAGCTCAAAAGTCACATCAAAAAGTCCTACCGTCAGCAAGACTACCGTCTTTTGCCAAGACATCACACTGAGCCTTCATCAATCGGCAAGACTTACCGCTATCTCCAAGAGGTTACACCACAGTCACACAACCATCAGCGAGACCTCACGAGTCGGCGAGATGACATACTAAACACCAAACAACAGTTGGCAAGACTTCTCTCCATCGCTAAGAGTTCTTACCAAACCCTTAGTGTTACCCCGATGCCTCCAAGATAAAGATGTCGGTGAGACATTCATATCGATAAAACTTCATACCAAGCCACCATATGTTACTCCGAGTGCATACTATCGGTGAGACATACCTCCATTTCTAAGACTTCATGTCGAAGCAAATGTGTTACACCGATGACTTCAGTTGCTATGAGTCTCCTTGACATCCGCTAGGCACCCGTTAACAAACACATGTAGCTTTGTCGGTGAGACATTCCACTCAGAAAAAGGTTACAGTGAATACCAACAAGTCATAGCAACAACAATAGTCAACGAGAGAGTAGTATTGTCTCGGCGACATGAACATTTCAAAAGGATTCAGAACAACTAGCCGGCCAGACATCAATAATGTTACACCGACTTTTCCCTTCAGGAGTTACATGCCAATAAGAGTTGGGGAACATTTTCCAACAATCTCCCACTTGACAAAGATCTTACTGGCACCTCCAGAGCATAATAAAACTACTAAAATTCATGGGCCTTGAGGCCCATCGAACTAGCACACCACCTGAACTTGTATGTTCTCACAGGCTTCGTCAATGCATCTGCAATATTCTCTAGAGTATCCACTTTCTCCAAAGAGACCTTCCCATCCTCCACCATATCTCGTACAAAGTGATACTGTACATCTATATGTTTCGTCCTGGCATGGAAAGTAGGATTCTTTGCCAGACAAATTGCACTCTGACTGTCACAGTAAATAGTAATTTTTCCTGCATCAAAACCAATGTTAGAACACAAACATTTTAACTGTATTGCTTCTTGATAGGCATGTGTAGCTGCCATGTATTCTGCTTCTATAGTGGAAAAAGTGACTACAACCTACCGCTTGCTCATCCAACTCACTGCACCACCATTCATCATGAAAATATATCCATTGGTGGATCTTCTGTTGTCAATATCCCCTACCCAATCAGAATCCACATAACCTCGAATGTTGAGAGACCTCTGTGATTCAACCAAGTTTCCATGGTAACATAAAGCATAGTCTGAAGTGCCCTTCAGATATCTAAACACTCTCTTCACAGCATCTCAATGTGTCCTAGGATTACCCATAAAACAACTAAGAACTCCCACTGCTTGGGCAATGTTTGGCCTTGTACAAACCATTGCATACATAAGGCTGCCAACTGCACTAGCATAAGGCACATTGGTCATGTCCTCCATTTCAGTTGGAGATTTTGGACAGTCTTCAAAAGATAGCTTCATTCCCTGCAAAACTGGAACAACTAGCTGCTTGCAATCAGTCATACAAAATCTCTCTAGAACAGTCATGATGTACTTACTCTAACTGAGCCAAAGTTTTCTATTTTTCCTGTCCCTAGTTATTTCCATTCTGAGAATATACCTTACTGCACCAAGATTTTTCATTTCGAACTTTGCAGACAACTAAGACTTAAGTTCATAAATCATTAGCTTACTATTTCCTATGAACATCATATCATCAACATAGAGAGCAATAATAAGAACTTGATCACTTTTAGCTTTGTAATATACACAATGATCATATTTTGATCTTACAAATCCCAATGATAAAACAAACGTTTCAAACTTTTGGTACCACATTCTAGGAGACTGTTTTAAACCATACAAATATTTTTTCAACTTGAAAAGTAGTCTTTCTTTACCTTTTTCCACAAAGTGCTCCGGCTGGGACATATAAATTTCTTCTTCAAGATCACCATGAAGAAACATTGTTTTCACATCCATCTATTCATCTCTAAGTCATACGCTGCTGCAAGTGACAAAAGAAATCTAATAGATGTCAGCTTAGCTACAGGAGAAAATATTTCTCCATAATCAATTCCCTCTACCTGGGAACAATCTTCAAGCCCCTCAACCAGGTTTCTATTCTTCAAGTTTTTTAAACCTTTCTCACCAATGTGGCCTAGCCTATGATATCAGAACATAGTCTTTTCTACTAGAAGTTTAACCTCCATGGAGTTTACACCATCAGGAACGTTTCCCTCTTTTCCTCCATGAGTAGCTTTCTGTGACTTCACAGAGACACTATTGCATTGAATAGTTTGTCCATCCAACTTATACAAGGTACCAATTTGAGCACCCCTAGCCAGAACCATTGCGCCTCTAGTCATATTGTAGCCATTTCCAGAGAACGTGACATGCACTCCAATATGATTCAGCTTACTTGTAGAAAGTAAATTATGAGCCATACCTGGTATATGCATCACATCATTGATTCCCTTCACTCTTCCATCAAGGAATTGAATTCTGACTCTTCCATGACCAAGAATTTCCAAAGATGAATCACTTTCCAAATACACCTTTCCACCATCATAGCTTTCATACTTCATGAACCAGTCTTTATGAGATGTCATGTGGAAAGATGCTCCAGAATCAATCAGCCAGACATCATCAGATGCCCGCATAGCCAAGGAAATGAAGGCATCTGCATCACTCTAAGAAGAATCATTGTCAGAAGAGGTCTTCTTCTTCTTCTTTTTCTCCTCCTTGCAATCCTTTCGAACATGACCAGGTTGCCCAAAATTCTAGAATTTCACCTTGGACTTCTTTCCAGGAGACTTTGATCTCCCTTCTGATTTTGATTTGGATTTCTTGTCCTTCTTCTTTCCTTTTTCCTTCGATCTGCCTCTAATATCCAGAGCCTCCTTCGCCATCTCAGAAGATTTCCTTCTCATCTCTTTTGACAACAAAGAAGCAACAACATCTTCCATCTTGAAAGTGGATTTCGTACTCCTAATAGCCATCACCAGGTGATCCCAAGAATCTAGCAAAGAACACAATAAGAGCATACAATGATCTTCATCTTCAATCTTCACACCAACAGATGTTAACTAAGCAATCAACATGTTGAAAGTATTCAAGTGATCAGCAACATATCCTCCCTCCTGCATTCTCAAAGAGTACAACTTCTTCCTCGAGAACAATTTGTTCACCAAGGACTTTCCCTGATAAATAGATGCCAATCTTTTCCACAAGGAAGATGTAGTATTTTCTTCTTGAACGTTCAAAAGAATAGAGTCTGCCAAATAGAGCCTTATCAGCCCCTTAGACTTTCTATCTACAAGGTCCCAATCCTCTTGCTTCATGCCTTGAGGCATCATTCCAGACACAACAAGCCACAGATCATGATCCACTAACAGATCTTCCATTTTGAGTTTCCACAACTCAAAATTGCTACCATTGAATTTCTCTATTTCAATCTTTTCGGATGTGCTTCCCATCTTAATCTATAATTAAATTATCAAACCTCTACCAAAATCCCACTAAAAAAGAATTGACATAAAAAACCCAACCTACTCACAAGGATAACACAATTGGCCAAGCTCTGCTACCACTTGTAAGGAAAGCAGAGGTGCGGAAGCAACTTTCCTAATGTCATAACCACAGAGAAGAATGCAGACAGTACTTTTAATTTCCAAATTACAATCCAATTAAGACACACATGAAAGATTTACAGAAATAGAAAAAATACACAAAGAAAAATGACCAACAAATTTACGTGGGAAAACCCTTTCAGGAAAAAAACCCACCACACCAAGCCGAATCTCTTTGTATTTTAGTAATCAACAAATTACATACAATGCAGATATACAACTCTCTGGTATTAGTTCTTACAGTTGCTTCAATCACTGTTCAACCTATTACAAAAAATCCTCTGTCATATTCGATGCCAATCCAACTCAGAATCATCTCTTTCAAATCTTATTAGACTCTGATTTTTGTCCTTTGTTTATCCTTATCTGAAAAATGCCCATCATAGAAAGTTTCCTTTCCAGCGTGATTTTTCCTTGCAGACAGTTTAGTTACAACATTGCAACTGCTGCAAAAATCCAACCACCAACCATTTGAATTTTGCTTCCTCTGATTGGTCCATGAGACACCACATAGGATAGTCATCAATTAGTCTAGGGCATTCAACCTGTGTTGGCATGTCGGTGAGACACTAACTGTGTCTCCCCGATGCCAACACAACCAACATTCGATATCACCAAGAGTCCTTACTATCGGCAAGAGGTTACACCAAGTCCAGAGAGCTATCACTAAGACTTTTCCTTGTGGCCAAGACCTCATACCGAATCCACTGACATCCATTGCATTCCTATCAGCATCCATCTATCGGCAAGAGTCGTCTCAATCGGCAAGATGTTACACCAAGTCCACAAGGCTATTGCTAAGAGTTTGACTTGTCACCAAGACCTCATACCGATGATCACCACTGCTATTGCCAAGATTTATCGCTATCGGTGAGACAACATACCGAAGCTCCAAAGTCACATCGAAAAGTGCTACCGTCAACAAGACTACCGTATTTCACCAAGACATCACACTGAGCCTTCATCAGTTGGCAAGACTTACCGCTATTGCCAAGAGGTTACACCGAAGTCACACAGCCATTGGTGAGACCTCACAAGTCGATGAGATGGCATACCAAACACAAAACAACAGTCGACAAGACTTCTCTCCATTGCTAAGAGTTCTTACCGAACCCTTAATGTTACCCCGATGCCTCCAAGATAAAGATGTCGGCAAGACATTCATATCGGTAAGACTTCATATAGAGCCACCATATGTTACTCTGAGTGCATACTGTCAGTGAGACATACCTCCATTGCTAAAACTTTGTGTCAAAGCAAATGTGTTACACCGATGACTCCAGTCGCTATGAGTCTCCTCGACATCTGTTAGGCACCCGATAACAAACACATGTAGCTCTATCGATGAAACATTCTACTTGGCAAAAGGTTACAGCAAATACCAACAAGTCATAGTGACAACACCAGTCTACGAGACAACAGCATTGTCTCAGTGACATGAACATTTTAAAAGGATTTAGAACAACTAGTCGGCCAGACATCAATAATGTCACACCGACTTTTCCCTTCAGGAGTTACATGCCAGTAAGAGTTGAGGCACATTTTCCAACACTAGGAAGGCCAAAGTTGTAACTGCCATCAAAAAAGGGAATGTAAAGTTCCACCAAAATCCCTTTTGTTGCTATCCACACACCAAAACCAGGCAACCGAATTTCAACGAAGGCACATAGTCGACATCAAAATGTGCCACATATGCAAACCAAAACCACCACCAACAACAATATCATCAACACAAATTTTACGTCCCACGCACAACTTCTTATTTATCCATCACCCCACCTTTACTAGTGTCACGCCCGCGATACGCACGCCCACTTCTAGTCATTGCCAGAGGAGGACAGTAAACCTTGACCTCCTCTTCTTTCTTTTCCTTGCCCAACATGATTCCAGTCCTCCCGCTTAGGGTTTTGACCACCAACCCACACAACAGATACCACTTCTTCATCAGAAGGCAGATTGTGATTCAAGAGAGCTAAATACTGACAGTAGTTAGAGTCATTCTCAATTTCACTATTAGAAGTGTTGATCGTAAGGTCCATGGGTGAGTGTTGGCATCCAAAGGAGCCATGCCCATACCTTATCTTCCTTTGTGCTCGAGCAGGAGACCACACTGGGCCTTTTCCTTTGTCATTCGCTTTTCCTGAAGCACCACCTTGGAATTGTAGCCTTTGACTACACCTAGTGGCTATGAGTCTAGGATTTTCAGCAGGAACGTTGGCCTCCATGGCTGAAGCAACTTTTGGTGCATTAGAACCAGACTTTTGTGAGCTCAAATGAGCAGATCTCCTCACTGGTGCACTCATTTTACGTTTCAATTACTCAAAACTAAATTTCCTTAGTCAAGAACACACCTATCTGCTAAGTATGAATGACATGAATAATAGTTGTTCCTTCTATATTTATTGTATGGAGAGATGGCATTCACAATAAATGCTTAGCACACATGTGTAAGCCAGGCAGCTCATTGGCAGATGTACTACCACCGTTTAATTCCCCATTTGCATGGAAATCAATAGACAATACTTCATGATTACTAGCATTTGTGTCTCCACATGAATTTAGATCAACTCAATCACTTTGCAAGATGTTATCTATTAATACGAGCTAGTTGCATAGAGTAAAAATGGCCATAACATGTTGTTCACCAACTTTGAATGCTATCCATCAATCTTTTGTCTTGATGGCTGATTGGACAACCAACCTCTGTTTGACCAGCTTCGACTTCCAGCAGTGCTTTGTTGAAGTTTTCTCAGCCAATAATCTTCATCCATGTCAAATGGCATCTTCATAGTGTGGGGCTCCACAAACTGAACAGGTCGGGATAGGTGTCAAGATCTCACTGATCTCGTTCGTTTTAACTATCATTCATCTTCACCCAGTGAGCCAGTGGGGAATGGTGAAGATTGTTTCATAGCTTGCATCTCAGCCATTCATTGAAGATGTCGGGCCACGGGGTTAGTAGTGGGGAGTGGGTCCCATGGTAGTACAGGGACATGCATCCACCTTTCGGAAATCATTACATTTATCCTATACACACTTAATTCCCACGGGCTAGCGGGGTACGGTTCAGATCTCCTCTCGAATCCTTGAATCTTTGAGACCTACACTTAGCATAATTAGCATTTAATGAAAGGATTTGGCTAAGCTGTCAGCAACATGACCATAGGGATTAATGACTTAAGCTTACATCTTCAGGCTAAAATTGAAAACTAACTTTAGGAAAAGACTTAATGCGGTGGGAAAATGATGACCAATTCTTCGGGCTAATGGGGTTGGTGAATGGATGTGTTGGATGGCTCAGGAGATGACTTAAGGGGTAGATGACCAACTAAGTAGGTCAACCTCAAATTATAATATTTGTATGCTCTAGTGAATAAAAACCCTACTCATTCATGGGGAGAAGGGTTTTAAAATGGAGACTCAGGTCAGGTGGCAGAGAGAAAATTCCTCAGAATTTTAGAAGCTCCATCACTTATCTCTCTCTGCAGCTTGATATCTAGCGACATTCTACTTATGTCTATATCTGTCTCAATATTTGCTAATGAATCCCATCTCTTGTGTTTATGCATCCTTTTCCAACCTCAACTGATTGCTCTCTACTCCCAGCCGTGACACCTGCTCTGCAGCCCTATCCCTTTCATCTTGCATCTATGCCTGCATAGCCTGTATTTGTGCCTACAATCTCTGCACCTCTAGCCTTGTCTCACCCCCTCACCCTATGTTTCCTGTTCCCAACCCTATGCCACATCTCTCTCCATGATCTCTTCCTGAGCCACTATTGCATCCCTCTCCACCTATAGGGTCTACATTTGTCTCTGTGCAACATCCATCTCCTCCTACATCACCTGTACCTATGTCTGTGCTCTATCTCTCTCACCTTGGAGGGCCTGCACCTCTGCTCGAAGATCATCTCTCTCCCTCTCCATGTCTTGTACCTATGAGGTTAGGTGATCAACAATGAAACCATAATCCCTCTATCCCTCTACCTGAACTCTACACACCTTAGCCTCTGTAACCCTCAGCATCTACTCTATCATTCGTAGCCTCACCTGGCCCCCCCTTAATAATATGATAGGGTCCTCAGCTGGTACACCTGATACCATCGCCAACGACTCCACTATGAGACTGTCAACATCCATAGCATCCTCCTGAGACTCACACTCCTACTTTTCCCCAATCACCACCCAAAATCTCCTTGGTTGTCCCCTCCTCTTCACCCTCATCTGTCATCCTAAAAATCTCACCTCCCCCTCAGGATCATCTCTCTCCTCACTCATCCCCATGTCTGGCTCATAGGGCTCCTGCTCAGCTCCGATCTCCACCTAGGCCCTCCTCCATTGTCTACTCCTCCTCACTGCTCTCTCTGGCTATCCTACAACCCCTGTCCCCTCCTCCCTCACCTCCATCCCTACCTCATGATGCTCCTACTCAGCCTTGCTCTCCACCCGAGCTCTCCTAGGCTATCCTCTACTCCTTGCTCTCGTCTGCTATCCCACAGCTCCCACCTCCACCTCAGGCACATCTAACATCTCCACCTTCGAACCTCTCCCATCCCCCTAGTACCCAACTATCCCTACCTCCTCTGAATCGATCCTCACTCTAAGCCTCCTCCATCGTCTCCTCCTCCTCCTCCTCTTTGGTTTTCCTGTGGCCTCTGCCTCACCCTGTGCTCCATCCTACTTTTTTGCAACCCCTGCATCCTCCTCCTACCCTGTTGCCTCAATTTCCTCTTGTCCTTTCCTCTATTGTCCTCTCCTCCCTCTCCTTTTCCTATCCAATCATCGCTCATCCTCTAATCCAAACCCTAAGGCCCCCACAATGGGCTTCTCAAGTGTAATCCTCTCCCACCAATGATTGTGGAACCACCTGGCGTATTGCCCTGTCACCCCTACATCTACCTCCCCAATGACCCTCCCTAGGTAGGGCACTAGATGTAATGTCTCCCAATGCCCTCTAGAAAACCTCGGTGAAATTAGGTCTCCCCATGGCCGCTCTCGAGTGAGCCATCGAAACATGTCTAGACCTTGCTGGATATCTTGTACTATCCCAAACTATCTGGCCACTCTATCTGGCTTATGCACCTTCACTATGCGAGGCTCCCTCTCGGCTAAAAATCATTTGGTTATGAAGTAGTCTCCATGTCTCCCCTCATCCTCCCTCCATCTCATAAATCACCGAAACATGTATGGTCACCACACTATTTGCTCCTTCCGTAGGTCATCCAAAGTCCTCTTCCATCTGTCCAAATCCCCCTAGCCCTCATGATGCAAAACCAACCCTCATCTTGATCATACCACCAAGCTACAAGTGTTGTCTCATCCACCCATCCTACCCTCACTACTCCTGGCCTAGCGATACTAATGTGTTCCCTGACCCATACTTGTAACAACATCACATGTTTCATGCTAAACACCTCTCGGTAATAGATGATGTGCATGTCTTTGTAAATTTGTGCCAGTACGCATGTACCCCATGAAAACTGCCCTTCTCTCACCTCAAAAATGTATCGAATCACCTCCATAAACCTCAAGTTGTAGAAGTGCCCACTTTGGTCTGACAATAGTAATCCATTGATCAACCAAAACAAATATAGTGGTAATGGTGGCACCCTCATTGACAGGTATCGATCCAAATCCAACCTCCCCCTCTGCACAAGTAGGTCCTCTTGCCTAAATAGCACCCACACAGTGTGATCCAGCTCCTCCCCCACCGACGTCATCACACTCACCAAATGGCCTGCTATGGGTGGTCACATCCATAAAAGGATATACAAGTCATGGAAAATCCTAACCTGAGAATTGGACATTCTAGCAGGTGACTAACATCTTCTTATGGTCATTCATTTACATTGTCAAACCAGGGGATGTATACTTGAAATGGAGCAACACTGTATGTGCACTAAGAACCAGTTTCAGTCATGATTTACCAGAAATAAATGCGTGAAAGGAATTATACTTATGCTATAGGACTGTAATATGAAGCCTTCTAAACTTAATCGAAGCATAAATCATGACAACTATGACTAAGAAACAAACTATGAACTGGCCTTATGTTGTAGGAACAAACACGGGGATGGATTCCCGATGCTGCAGGAATAATATAAGACTGAGTTTGCACTGAAACTTCAGAAATAAAATCTAACTTATGATCAACAGGAAATAAACAATTAACTAACTAACTACAGATATTACTAAGTGGGCCTCCTTAGCAAGCATCAACTAATTTATGCAAGAATTGAACTCAAAACTTCATCAGCTTTTATTCATAAACTTAAAACCATATACACTGATTATTCTACTTCTAAGAAAACTAACACAAAGCTCTGATTCTTATCATAATACTAACTTTTACATACTCTGCTTGCTCACTCACGTAGGAGGAACACTTATTTAAACAAGAAAAGCAACTAACTACCTAACTCTAATAGAGAAAGACGTGGACATAAATGTATCCTGAAATCGAGGAAGACTTATCATAAATGAAAGCATATCTATTCAACACGATCCAGAGAGAATTTAGCATTCCACTCTTCCTAGATCAATGATCATTTAGATTTCTTCCCAATGACCTGGTCAGAGAGTCTTCGTTGGAACAACTTCCTTGATGCCGTGCTAGAAATAGACTTTACTGCAGGGCCGAGATCCGTTGCACTTTGACTTGTTCATGCTCCATTCAACAACCTGTGATGCACATGGCAACATAAGTGAAAGAAAGCATGCGTGGAAAATAACACAATACACATTCATTAATCACATATTAAATCTATTTCATTATCCAAAAACCACATGCATTATATCAATCATTCAGGAGGTCAAACAGGGTAATTAATAGGACACATAGAGATGTTAAGCTGCAGAAATATAGGAATATATTGCTACAGGATACTACCCAATTTCAGATAAAAAGTCTTTAATCAAAGAGTTAAAACATCCATTAGCAATAAGAGTAAGGATATTAAAAATACATCATAATACTCAAATTATGAGCATATTTTGAGCTCATCATTTGCCCCCTACTTATCCTAATGATGGTCCTCTAGCATTAAGCTTCCTGGTTGTTTCTCTAAAATTTGTAGGAGTAACATGGCCTTGTAGTGAAGTTCCAAATTTATAGTAGAAACCCCTGAAATTTTGCATCTTTCATAGCTGTGGGTTTCTGTATCCTCATTAACATCTATAGCCCGATAAGGATAAAGTGCCCACATCAAAAGTAGAGGTCGAAATTTTATTGGTAACCATAACTCAAACCTCTTCTAAAGACCAAGCTACATGTACTTCTCTATCCTTCTAAGGGCTACTTTAAAGTTCAGAGGGCTATGAGGCTCAGATTTCCTCAGACCAACAGTCAATTTCTCCCATCTTGTCTCAATTCTGGAAGAGTAAAGCTTCCAAAACATATATGGTTGGCCTTTGAATTCTTCATACACTTGCTTCCTGATATCAAATATTTTTATTCTTTCTATTTGATCATTGAACCCATATGCGACAGTAAGCCAAGTTTTCAGCATTGTGTAGGGATCTGAGCTTTCAGGTTGTAGTGGGAGAGGTTCATTCCTCTCAGCCTCTTCATAAGCTTCTAATTGTCTGCCATAATTAGTTTCATTGGCCACCCAAGACATGAGTGACCTCAAATGAATATCACCAATGTAAAGAAGTGGATTCCACTATGTTTTAGAGGGAATTATCAAACCATGCAAATAAAATTCACATAAAGAATTTTTTAGCCAACTAGGGGCTACTTGATAGGCATCATAAAATTCCTTGGCTATATAAATAACAGGATCTAAATTCCTTGAAATTATCATTAATTGAAACCAAAGAAATTGCTCTTTTAGGCACATAGCATAGACCTTAGGTGGTGGTCTACATACCACAATTTTACCAGTTATTTTCATCATTTCATCCATTTTCTCTTTCATTTCCTGGATTTCCTGTTTCTGCCTTTCAATTTCTCTTTTCAAATTCTTCTTCTCTTCTTCCCAAAGACTTTGTTGAATTTTAGTCTTGGCTAAGTGGCAGAAACTCAAGGTTTGAAATGTGACTGGCCTCCATGTGGTCCTAAGGTATTCCAAAAATTCAATCAAAAATATCTTTTTATAAACAACCATTGCTTGACAAGTTGCAGGGGGTAATAAGGTTTCATTGGACACTTCTAATTGTTCAGTCTGTTCTTCCTCTTGCTGCAGGATGAATTCCTGTTGCTACACAGAAGGAGATTGTACTTCCTCTGAAATTTTCCTAGCTTCTTTAGCCAAGTCATCAAGACTTGGCATTCCCCTTTCATTAATACTAACATGTGCTTCCTCAACTACCATTAGCTCATTTTTCACTTCCTCAGAAACAACAGATGGGCTATGTGGAACATTCTCAGATACATTTTGAGAATCATCATGACTAAATTCTTCAGAGTCCTCAGAAATTATTATAATTTTAGGTTGGACAGATGTTGAGGTAACTTTTCATTGTTTCCTTGATGAAACCCTTTTTGGCAATGTTTCAGGAGTAACAGCTATAGGAGATACTCTTGTGGCTTTCCTCTTTCTGATTTTCCTAGAGGATTCAGACTCAACAGAAGAAGATGATGGTGAAACTGCAGTGGCAACAGGTGTTGCTACAGGAGGAATTGCTATAGGAGAAGATGTTGCAGGAGAGGAACACTATTGTTTTTGAACATGAGAGTTAGAATCTGGGGTTTGTTCTACTCTAGATGACTCTCCTACCTTCATTTTTCCTTTTTCTCTTCTACTAGTAGACCTGGTTTGTACTCTGGTAGAGGGCTCCAGTGTGGAGGCTGCAGGAGTAGGTGCTGCAAGGGTAGGTGCTGCAGGAGGCTCTGGAAGTTGCAGACCCTTTTGGGCAACAAATTCTTGCCAAGAAAGGGGTGATACATCCCTCAAGGAATGCTCAATCAAGAGTTTAATGAGGGCATGATGGGCAATAGATTTTTCCCTATGCCTCTGGGTTTCATGGGCACATTGTTTCAAAAGGTTTAACAAAAAATTTGGAACACTAACAGCTAAACCGTGCCTCATATGACTCAATAGTTTAAAATGATAGGAATGTAAATAGAAAATGCATCCCTCACAAGTCAAGTACCTGATTATGAGGATGGCATATTTTGAGTATGAAAAAGGTAGTGACACTCATTTGCATCCTTGTTTGGAAACCTCCAAGGGTCCATCTGTTCATACTGTAAATTCTACCCTAGCAGAGACAACATCTGAAGAAAAAATTTCTCCTACCACCGGAAGCCCAGTTACTTCTACAATCCATTCTTCTGCTATAGCAACTATCAAACCCCACACTGTAGCTTCTCCTTCTGAAAGAATCCTCAAAAACTTACCTGCAGCTTCCTCATTAAAGGAATCTAACCTCAAAAAATAATTCAACCAACTGCAATTGTTGAATGCCTGGTCTACTTGAGGACTTTGCATCAAGAGCTCATGAGCTACAGGCTCATGTATTACTAATTGGCCACCCATATTTGCAAATTATCCCTGCTGAGATTCTTGAAACTCAACTTCTGAAAATTCAAAAAAAAAATCTGCTATGCTTTTTTTTGCTTCTTTCTGTCCTGTCGTCACTTTTCTTTACTTTTCCAAGAATGACTCAAAAGATAATTGCATGAAATGGTTGTTAGGAACTACTCAAATCAAGTAGCTAATTGTTGTTTAGGATAAAACACACAGTCATATTTGGAAAGTACAAGAAAATAAAAATATCTTATCAGTTGTGACAGTGACATAAGAAAAGGTTTGAAATGGATTATCCCCACCCCCTACTAAAATTTTTGCATGTTTCCACACATGTGAGAAATGACAGACGAAGAATAGGAAATAATGACTAGTATGTACATAGCAGTTAATGAATAAATGAAATAAATAAGCGATGTGATAATAAAAGATATCGCGTACCTTGTAATAAATTCTCGTACATGTTGGGAAAGATCACAGCTCAACATGAAATGACAACTGGATTTGAAACCATAAATGAGGTCAGTACGATAGAATGGATGACATGGAAGAAAAGAAAATGAATGGTGGTGATGGATGAAAAATGGAGAATGTGGCTTCCTTAAAAAGGAAACTTTTATTATGGGCATGCAATGTGAAATTTTTAAAGAGATGTTGAAGGAGAAAGGTTGAATCCTTTTGCTGCAGGAAGATTAGTTGTTGCATCCAAAACAAACTGCTTCATAAATTCTTCTTTGGACGCTTGATTTTCCTTGTTTCTGGAGTCATAGAGCAGCACCCAATCACTGGTAGAGAATTTCTTAGTTCGAATATGATTTTCATGCCATTTTTTTCTTTGCTATTGGATAGTTTTAGTATGCTGCAGGGCAGCTTTCCTTATCTCATCCAATGCATTCAACTGTAGGAGGCATTCCTTTTGGGCTTCTGAAATATCCATGTTAAGATGGAGAGTAGTCTGCAAGGTCTTGTGCTCAAACTCTATTGGCAACATGGCAGTTTTTCCATAGAGTAATTCAAAAGGAGTGAACCCTGTAGTTGTTTTCCATGTTGTTCTATAGGCCCAGACTACTTCAGGAAGGCGACTGCTCCAATCCTTCTTGTGTAATTGGACTATCTTAGTAAGTATTGCCTCAATTTCTCTATTGGTAACCTTTGCCTGACCATTGGCTTGAGGGTGATAGGGGCTAGAATTTCTATGCCTGATCTTGTAATCATTCATCAATGTAGTGATTAAGTTTGATGTAAACTAAGCTCCTTGATAAGTAACAAGTTCCCTTGGGACTCCAAATCGAGTAAAAATCTGTTCATATAGGAACTCAACAACTTTATTGTCATGGGCATGTGTCATTGCTTTTACTTCCACCCATTTGGTTACATAATCAGTACACACCAAAATGTATGATTTCCCATTCGATGGAGGATCAATAGGCCCAACAAAATCCATGCCCCACTTTTCAAAGGGACTGACTACCACTTGTTGATTCAGGGGCATTTCATCAGACCTTGTTGGTCTCCCCATGTGTTGACATCTGTCACATTTTCTGGTGTAGGCTGCAGCATCTTTGTGTAGTGTGGGCTAGTAGTATCCTGTAGAAAGCAATTTCATAGATGTTCTCTTGGCTGAAAATTTTCCACCACATGACTCATCATGATAGGCATGCAAAATTTCATAGGTCTCATCTTTCCTAAAACATCTTCTCATGACTTGGTCAGGTCCTATGTAAAATAAACAATCTGCAATCCATGAAAAGTTAAAACTTTTCTCTACCAACAATTGCCTTTCCTTTGGTGAGAAGTGGGCTGGGATCTTGTTGGCTGCTAAATAATTTGCAATATCTGCATACCATGGAGTTTGAGCAGCAATAAAAAATAGATGTTCATCGGGAAAGCTATAATCAATTACCTTAGGGGTGGTAGGTGTAGTTGTTTGAAGTCTTGACAAAAAATCAGCCACCACATTAGCTCGGCCTAGCTTATCAATAACTGTAATATCAAATTCCTGCAACAATAGGATCCATCTTGCTAATCTGCCAAATATGACAGGCTTATTCATGAGGTACCTTATTGCTGCATGATCTGTATGGAAAAATATTTGGTAACCAGTGATATAATGTCAAAACTTGTTCAGGGCATACACAACTGCTAGCAATTCTTTCTCTATGACAACATAGTTTAATTCAAGGCCTTGAAGGTTTTTGCTAATGAAGTATATGCCATGTTCTATGGAATTCTCTTTCTGTCATAAAACTGCCCCTATGGCATAATCAGAAGCATCTGTGTGTATATGAAAGGGCAGACTCCACTTCGGTCCTTGAAGAACAGGTGCCTGAGTAAGTAAGTTCTTAAGCTGCAGGAAAGATTTGTCACAGGCCTCAGTCTAGTTAAATTCAAAATCCTTAGTCAATAAGACATATAATGGACTGGCTATTTTGTTGAAATCTTTGATAAATCTTCTATAATATCCAACATGTCCAAGGAAGCTTCTAACATCTTTTTGTTTTATAGGTGTTGGCAACGTTAGAATAACTTCTATTTTTGTAGGATCAACTTGAATTCCTACTTGAGAGATATGATGGCCTAAAACAATTCCCTCTTGCATCATCAAAAAACATTTTTCACTATTCAAAGACAAATTTTGCTCCTGACATCTTTTCAACACTTTTTCCAAATTGGCTAATGCTTCCTCATAAGTAAATCCATAAGTAGTGAATTCATCCATGTAGATCTCCATAGAATCATGAGAAATGTTAGCAAAAATACTGATCACTGCCCTTTGAAACGTTGCAGGTGCATTACACAGTCCAAAAGGTAAGACAGAGTAGGAAAAAGTACCCCATGGACTGGTAAAAGTTGTTTTGTCTTGTACCTTAGGGGAAATTCTAATTTGATTATATCCACTATATCCATCCAAAAAGGAGAAATATTTTTTACCAGACAATGAGTCGAGCACTTGGTCAACCAATGGCAGTGGAAAGTGATCCTTTTTAGTTGTTGTGTTTAGCTCCCTGTAGTCTACACAAACTCTCTATTTTCCACCTTTTTTAGGAACAATCACCAATGGCGATATCCATTGACTATCTGAAATTGGGTAGATAAAACCAGCATCAAACAATTTTTGGAGCTCTATTTTAACTATTTCCCTGAGTGCTGGGTTTATCCTTCTTTGAGGCTATCTAATAGGTAAAAAATCTTCCTTAATGTAGATCCTATGAGTACAAAGTTGAGGATCTATTCCCTTCATATCCCCATAGTCCCATGCAAAATATTTGTGTTGATCTTGCACCATTGTGACTAGGGAAGCTTATTGAAATTGAGACAACTCATTATTGATGTTCAAACAGCGGCCTGGAGACACTTCTACTTGCTTGGTAAGATCATTCATGGAGTCTGTTGATAAAGGTGGTGTCTGTATTTCATGTGGAAGCAAGTTGTGATAAACTACAGAAGATTCAGGTGGCAGGCTCTCAGAATTCAGTTGCTACAAGAAACACTGCTGAGGATAGCTATTTGGAACAAATGGGCTACTCAGATAAGAGTTGGACTACAAAATGTGTAAAAGCAAGCTATCCTCACTCTGAAGCTAGGAAAACAAATTAGTTTGCAGCATCATTAGCTGAGCTAATGAATTGACTTATTTAGTTTCCTCTCCTAAATCTGGCCAAATTGGTTGAGACAAGTTTGGCTGAGGCTGGGCAGGTGGATATAAAGCTAATTTCTTTCTTGACTAACCATCAGAAATTGTCATGTCTCCTAAACGACATCCTATAAAAGCATCAGTTGTAGCTAACCATGGTCTACCTAGGATAATAGGATATCCTCCCAAAGTTTCCTTAGTGGACAATATGGTGAAGTCTACTGGGTATTCCCAAGACTCAAGGATAACAATTGTATCTTCTACCACTCCATCAAGTTTTACTGTGGAACTATCAGCAAGCTGTAGGACGGTAGGTGTAGACCGAATTGTTGGGATTTTTAAACACTCAATAGTATGCTTGGTCATTACATTGATGGTTGCACCAAGGTCTATCAAAACATTCTTTATTATTTGTCCATTAATATTTATTTGTACCACAAGACTTCTAGGGTCAGTATATTTTGGAATGACTACTTTCCCTAACATAATATTTTCCAACTATCCTAGAACATGGATAGTTTGGGGATCCTTTTTCTTTCTTCCTGGCTTCTTTAAACAAGCCTCCTTAATGACTTTTCCATAAATTGGGACATCTTTAATGGCTTGAAAAAGGGGAATTTGAATGTGTACATTCTTTAGCAGATCCAAAATATCAAAGGTAGGCTTTTCCATAGACTTGGATGTAGTAATTTGCAATCTCTGACGAAAAGGTGGTTTGGCCTGATGTTGTAGGATAGGTTCTTTAGAGACAATATCTGATACAAGTATATATTCTGCAGGATCAGTAAGTTGTTCAGAGGCAGAATCTGGAATCTTTGTAATTACAGGTGGTTGTGGAGCAAGGAGAGTGGTTCCATACTTGAGATGGATATCATGAATATTCAGGGCATAGGCTGGATACTGATTGACTTCTGCAAGATACATAGGCTGTTGTGGCTGCTGCTGCTTATTATTAGGATTTGGCAATGGTTGAGTAGGCATAGGTGTTTGTTTTGAAGGGCTAGTATTTACTGCAGGTGTTGCAAGAGGTGGCATGAGAGCCTGAGGTTGTGGCTTGTTATCATGGAATCTAGTAGCGCTCATTCCATGAATAACCCCCCTACGAAACTTGTTTGTTTCCTAGGATTCATGAAGTTCAAGTATGCATAACGAGGTGATTTTCAAGCCACCTTGAAATGCATTCCAAAGCCTCGAATAGTCAATTCGAGCATCCCCCTATGTTCACCTCACGAAGACCTTTGAGACGAGCCCTTTCACGAAACCTCACTGTTCTTACTTAGCGAATTGTGAAAAATGTAGTAGCACTGAAAAAGTGCGCTCCTCATCACAAGCCAAATTTGGCTAAGTATGAAAAGTGTAGGGGCGCTAATTTTTAGCGCCCCTGCATGAAGGTGAATTTTTTAAAATGTAATAGCACTAAAAAAGTGCGCTATTACACTTTTTTCCCACACTTAGTCTTTTTCTGGCCCTGGTACGTTTCTTCATGTTTTTCACATTTTTCATTCATCATGCCACTTTTCGTGCCTAAATTTATTGCTCGACTTGAGTTAGGTTTTTGAGCCACCATTTACTTAAAAGTGTTTTAGTTTTCTTTTTTTCATTGTTTTTGATCTTTATTCTTCATTTCTTCATGCTAGGTTAGTTCTCCTCAAACTGAAATCACGTTTTTAAAAAATTTGAAGTTCCTCTCCAACATTTTTTGTGTTTTCTCTTGGTAAGCCTTTTTCCTTACTTTCTCTTCATTCTTCTTCTTTATTTTTATGCACGGCTTGATTTTGCATATGCGTTTTTATGAATCTCTGTCTTCTCTCACGTTTTTTGCCATCACCTCACATTTTCTCTTTCTCCATTCACGTTTTTGTTTTGCATGCCCTTTCCATGCTTCTTCTTCATGATGTTTCAAGTGGCATCCCCTCTTCCTTGTGCGTCCTTCTTTCTATGCTTCTAACCTCAATGTTTTTGTGTTAATATCTTTCTTTGTCAACCTCTCAATCACGTTTTGGCACGAACATTGAAGAAACTCTTGTTTTGTAAGAAGGATTGCTTGGCTCTTATCCATATTTATGATGGTGATGAAATAAATTCTGTGTTTTCAGCTCCATTCAAAGAAAAACAATTTTTGACTTCAAGCATTTCATGTTACAAAGAAAACCCCAAGCGCTATTTTTAACCATCATTACATTTGTTTCCAAAATCATATTTCAAATGCAGAGGTGCTAAAAAAGTGTGCCCTGTCATTTTGAAATAGTTTCTAACTCTGAGAAATGTAGGAGCGCTCTTTTTCAGCACCCCTGCATCAAAGTCTGAATTCCCTAAAATGTAAGGGCGCTGAAAAAGTGCGCCCTTACACTTTTCACAATTTTTTCCAGATGAACTTCAAACTTGCCTAATTTACTCCTGAACCTCTTTCCTTCCATTTTGTGCATCGTTTTGCGTGCCTTGTCATCTGCTCCACACTTTCCCATCATCATTGCTCATTTCACGCACCCCCATGCTACCTAACGACTAATGTTTGTTCTGACTCGACACCTTGCAGTCTCTTTTCAAAGATCTTCAAAGTCTGAGTGATCAAAGTTTCAGTTGTTCTTGATGACTGTCGGTAAACCTTCGTCTTCTTCAAAAGCAAAAGGAAAAATGAAATATAAATATCAAGGTGTCTATCTGTCGACCGTAGTGGTCTCCAAGGTGGAAGAAATAAAAGACACAGAGGTTGGCCATCAAGACTTGGTTGATTTTGCGAAGCAAATAGAGATGAAGCCTCTTCCTAATCCAATGAGAGCAATTGTACACAGTAACCTACATTTGGTAGCTATGTTCCCTACAACTGCACATAATACGGAGTTTGTTCTTCAGGTGGCATCTCACTACATCAGAGAAAGTAGAAGTGTGATCGATTCTTCTAGGCACGAGATTCTAAGACTCGACCTTGATTTCTTTGACATTATTTTTAAGGTTCCTCAAATGGAAAAATACATTGATATCTCTATACAAAAAGCACAAGAAGTCTTTGACGCTGATCCCAACAAGGCTAAAAACCTGATAAATTCCCAATGGTTGAAGAAGCCTAGACAATCTATTTCCAGATGGCCAAAGGGACTCCTGCGAAGCGATTTCAAGGATGACGTCAAAGATATGATCACATTTTTAAGTAGAGTAAAAGGCTTTCCAGAATTGTTCACTTTTCAGGATTGGATGTATGAATACATCAGGATTATAAGAAGACAAATGGTACACATTGACTGGGGAAAACATATCAGTGATGAAATACATGAGCAGCTAATCAATGCTCCTTCCACATTGAAATTCTATAATGACTTCTTACCTAGTGTACGCAGCGGCTGTAATGAGACAATTCCCAGGTCTATCTACAAAAGGGAATCGGATGATGGTACTTGTGTACATATTTTTCTATCAACTGGAACTGAAGGAAAGCTTTCATCACTTCAGGCGGGTCACAGATGCTTTCTTCGCGCCTTTGCTTTTCAATTTTGATCCAGCTCTTGAAAGAAGGAGGGTATTGGATGAGGCTTATAAGGTGGTAAGTAAAGTTGGATTCCTATTTCTTCAATTCCCAATGTTTACATACTTGAGAGTAGGGTGCTACACTGGTTGTCCTTACATGCTGCCACGTTATCCTTCGGATAAGTGGGTTCTCATGGTGACATGCAGACAGTTGATTTCAATGCAAAAAGAACAAAGAAGTAACCACAAGCATGGATTCAAGTTCCCACTGACCATTGGCAAATATAATATCCCAACTGTACAAAAGGCTAAGTCTATTTATGCTAAAATGCAGATCATGACAATCAAGACCTATAGGTATAGGTTTGATTTTGATTACCGAGATGTCAGAAAAAGATTACAAAAGGGTCATCATCACAAGTACCATTTTGAAGACATCTGGCCTGATTACAGAGATGAAGAAGCCATTCACAAAATGGATTATTGTAGGTTGATTGTTCAGCAGATCAGAGACCTTGATATTGCTGACCTACCAGAAGATTTTGCAGATTCTGGTGATATCATGAATGCTATCTATGATGAGCAAGGAATTGCTAAAAGGTTGTTGCCTGCAATTCAATGATCTAGGAAAGAAATTACCAGCATGAGAGAGAGATTGAAGCCAATCCTAGCCAACACTATAGAATAGTTACATAAGCATGGTTATGAAATGAAAAGTTTCAGAGCAGATTAAGAAGGAGAAGAATTTGAAGCAGAAGCTGACCAACAGCAAGAACTCTGCATGAAAAATAAATGGGGCGGCTATTCCCACTTCTTCATGAAGAGGTCCCAGGATCAAGTTTACTGTTGGCAAGAAAGATACCCAGTCCGTCCCAGAGACAGAAACCACGGAATCCAATGCATCTCGCTCTAAAGGTAAAAAGTCTATTTCAGAGGAGATAGATTCTGATGAAGAAGGAACTTCAAGTGATCAATCTGCTGAAGATGAAGACTCAACAGAAGTAGAATCCGATGCAGAAGAGGTTTCTGAAAGCGGGCAAGAGTCTAAAGAAGATTTTGAGGAAGAATCTGAAGGTGATTTTGAAGGTGAACCAGAATCGGAGAGACAAGAGGGTGATCAATAAGAACCCGGGCATGATCAAGAAAGAACTACTTCTCCTCCTAAGAATGAAGTTGAGGAAATTCCTAGAACATCATCGCCTATGATTTCCAATGTTCCTCATACCCCTCCAAATTCAAGAACTCCTCCACCTCTGGTTCCCTCATTACCTATTCCTACCACATGCATTCCTACAGTTGAGATATCCACTATCCCTATAGGATCAACCCCGCTTGATACTCCCTTAGTGACAAGCATTCATACGGTTGATATATTGTCAAGCCCTCCATCATCCATTCCTAGCCTGTCTTCACCAACATATGATATCACTTCTAAAAATGAATTCAATCGTTTCATGAATGATTCAATGCATGATCAGTTCAATGTGCAATCTACAGGAGCAATCATGACAGACACTTCTCCTATTGTCACAATACCCATGGTAACTTCAGACATGACAATAACTTCAGAAGTAACGATGACAACTAAATTGACAGTGAATCCAGAAGTTCACACCTCCTTTCTTCCCCCTTGGTTAATATCTCAAGTGTCAAAGCGGAAGAAGCAAATGATCTCTCCGGAGGAGCTCGACCTCGAAGAAGGTGATGTCAATATGGAAGACTACATGGTGACAAAAGTCCAACTTGGCAAGGTTACCAATGAAAGTGCAAAGGCCGATGCACAAGTGACATTGGATATCTTGGTTGGAAGACTAGATAAAGTAGAGCAAGCTCACAATATGTACAAATAGAGGGCAGATCATTATGCCACTGTTGTAAAGAGATTTGTAGGATCTCTAACGAATGCACAACTGCTGACAGTGGTAAGTATTGAAGACCCAGCTGTCAAGAAAGCTGAAAAGTTTGCCTCCAAAGGCAGAGTGTTGTATGATTTTGTTGAGAAGATCATAGAACATGGATCTCAGATCATAATTGCTGTGAACGAAAAAACTACCTTGTTAGCCAAGCTCACCATAGAGCTTGACAAAGAAAAAAGTGTACTTTCCCAGGAGCGCAGAAATATGGAAAAATGCCTGCTGACATGGTCGGAGATGAAGCAGGTAAAGCTCAGTAAGCTAGTGGAAGTCAGGGTAATTCCTGACAAAGAAAAGTTTGTTGAGGTAAGAGAATCCTTGAAACATCGAATTCAAGTAATTCAATCTCTTATGGAAGATCTCCACCAAGTGCAGGAAGATGTCGAAGGACATCGTGCTATTCTTGAGAAAGGTATCAAAGAGTTGCCTAGTCAACTTCTTGAGGAGAATCGTATCTTCCTGCCGGCCACAGAAATATCTCAGATCTTCAAAGAAGCCATCATGAAATTGATTGACAGTTCAGACTTTTCAGAAGCCTCACTAAATGTCATTTGTGATACAAGGCTCACATTGGATAACCTGAAAATGCATCTTGACAGGTGCAAGAAGGTTCACTCATCTGCCATGAGATTGATCACGAGAATTCACACCATTGTAGATTACACCATTGGTCCAGATGAGAAGTTCGTGCAAGAGACCAGGAAGAAGTATGAAGACTTACATGCCCAAAGCAAGGAAACATGAAGAAGCTTCCTGATCTCCAGTGTTAGAAATTTCCGGTGCATCCCTTTATGCATCTTGTAAATATTTCTTGACATCTTAAATGTCTTTTTGTAAATTGTAATTGCACCAAGTTCGAAGATGTAATCTTTTGAAAACAAATTACACTTTGACTTTGGTCCAAGTTAGGTGAGATCTCCTAAAATCGCTCACCCAACTTTCCTTAATTTCCTCAATTAGATTCCTAATTTTGCTCATCCCTCTTTCTATATAATGTGAGGGATTTCCATTGTAAAGTTTATCCTTTAGTATTTTGCAACGAAGTGCTGCCCTTTTTGAAGCAGAATTGTGAAACTTTGTGTTCATGCTTTGTGAATGAAATTCAATCAATAAAGAAGAAGATTGCAAGCCAGACTTTGTGTTGGATTCAATAATCTTACAAATTGATCTTATTTGGTGGTGATTAGGTGATGGAATCTGAAGGACTCTAAGTAATTTATGTAAACTTTGTGTTGCATCTATTATTTAGATTTACATTTGTGTTTTTGTTTATCTTTCAGTTGAATAATCTACAAGACTTTGTGCTTGTAATTATTCACGCTCTTTGGATACTATTGTTGGATAATCTACAAGACTTTGTGCTTGTAATTTTTCATGCTCTTTGAGGAATTGTTGTGTCTAAGAAGACTTTGTGCTTCTAACGTGACAAACGATACATTTTTCATAGATCCACCATTGAAAAAGCTACGGAACGACTTTGTGCATTCATGAGCTTTCCTTTTTACTTTATTTGTTTATTGTTAATTACTTCTGGTATCTCTACACTTTGCTTTGACAAGATAGAGGTATTGGCATTACTACTAATTGATCATTTAAAGTTATTAAGAATTGTGAACTTCCAACAGTGAAGCATTGTAAACATTTTCTCTAAAAAAAGAGAGAAGGATGAATGTAACACACCCCCCCACTTCGTAACTTTTGTGTACATTTTGTAATTACTTGTTTTTTTACTGTCGCTTCTGTCAGTAGTAAGAAGGGCACCTCCCCTTTTCGAGAGGAGAGATTTACATATCACACAGCTGTGGCTGAAGTCCTAGTTGTGTAAGCTATCAAAAAGCTGATTACATAATTTTCACCCAACATGGCTGCTGAAGCTGCAGGGATCCAGGGGATTGGTTCTGCCATTGCTGAGAACCTCTCCATTGAGGATCCTACTGCCAGTTACCTAGGGGTGGATTCCATTGTCCTTGAGGATATTTCCATTGAGGACTCTGATAGTTAGGCCAGTGAGGTTGAGAAGTATTTCAAGGTGGTGATGGGCCATATGTAGATTGCCATTGGTTATTATAATTAGAATAAGGATTACCAAAAGTCAAAGGGTCTTGAGGCATACCTTGTCTTTGAGCCCATGATCATCTTTGTGCAATGAAAAATACTTGGTCATCATCACCTTCTACTATCTTAAAGTCAGTAGGTAAATGCTTAGCCACCATCTTACATCTATAGTCGCATTTCTTCTGTCTGCAATGTGGACAGAACTTAGCCAAAATTGCTTCACCTTCCTCATGTTTCTTCTGAGCTTGCATAGTATCCAACTGTGTAGCCATATTGTTTATGATATCTTTCTTGAAGTCAGACAACAAATTTGTGATCTCCATCCACGAAACTCCATTAGTAGAAGACTTTCCCACAGTGGTTTGATTAGCCTTCTTAACAAGTGCTCGAGAGTAGTTGCAACATATTTTCTTGATATCATCCCAAGGCATTTGGGTTATATCTCCTCCTCCTATCAGGTCCAGGACATCTATATAGGTGTCACTGATTCCCCTTAGGAAAAGTAGTTTCTGAGATTCTTCATTGAGAGTATGGTCTGAATTCTTTTTCAGGGAAAACAAGAATCTTGAGATATAGTCTTCTAGGCTTTCATCCTCCTTTTGTTGAATTCTGAATATATCATCACCCTTACTACCACTCTTACAGTATTCCTTGTATTTGTCAAGAAATTTTATTTACATGGCTGCCCAACTATCAACAACACCCCTCCCCAAACTCATGAACCATCTAAGAGCTCCTTCTTTCAAAGTAGCAGGAAACAACTTCAGCCTGTGAGCATCTGAAGTGTAATCATAGCTGTGACAGAGGATGTCAAACTCAAACAAGAAGGTTTTTGGGTCCTCTGTAACTAGTCCATAAAACTTGGGAAGTAATGAAGAAGGAATATTTTTAAGGTTATCATTATCTTGCTGAGCAATGATGGGGAATTCAAAAGCAGGAGGTCAATTATGTGGATTATGTGCCATAGTTGTTTGATAGAGTATCAAAGTAAATGGATTTTCTTTAGGTTCTTCATCAGCTAGATCAAATGGCAGTTCAAGAAGCAGATTTTTAGCAAACGGATTGATATCTTGGTCTCCTCCTTCCTCAAATAGATTATAAACTGGTTCAAGATTGTTATCAAGGAATGGAAGGTTAGGGAGGAATCTTCCTAGAGCATCTCTTCTTCTATGCATGCAATAAAATGAATGGTAAATTGAAGGTCTTGGAAAATGCTTGAATAACAGACTAAACTACTACTAACAATGACTATGATAGGTTCTTAGCTTGACACCATCCCCGACAACGGCACCAAAAAATGGTCATGTCCATAAAGGATATACAAGTCACGACAAATCCTAACCTAGGAATTGGACATTCCAACAGGTGACTAGCATCTACTTATGGTCGTTCATTTACATTGTCAAACCAGGGGACATATACTTGAAATGGAATGGCATTGTATGTGCACTAAGAACCAGTTTCAGTCATGATTTACCAGAAATAAATGTGTGAAAGGAATTCTACTTATGCTACAGGAATGTAATGCGAAGCCTCCTAAAATTAATCGAAGCCGAAATCATGACAACTATGACTAAGAAACAAACTATGAACTGGCCTTATGCTGTGAGAACAAACACATGGATGGATTCCCGATGTTGCAAGAACAATATAAGACTGAGTTTGCACTGAAACTTCATAAATGAAATCTAACTTATGATCAACAGGAAATAAACAACTAACTAACTAACTACAAATACTTACTAAGTGGGCCCCCTTAGCAATCATCAACTAATTTATGCAAGAATTGAACTCAAAACTTCATCAGCTTTTATTCATAAACTTGGAACCATATACACTGATTATTCTGCTTCTAATAAAACTAACACAAAACTCTGATTCTTATCATAATACTAACTTTTACATACTCTTCTTGCTCACTCGTGCAAGAGGAACACTTATTTAAACCAAAAAAGCAACTAACTACCTAACTCTAATAGAGAAAGATGTGGACATAAATGTATCATGAAACCAAGGAACAAACTTCTCATAAATAAAAGCATATCCATTTAACACGATCCAAAGAGAATTTAGCATTCCACTCTTCCTAGATCAATGATCATTTAGATGTCTTCCCAATGACCTGGTTAGAGAGTCTTCACTGGAACAACTTCCTCGATGTCGTGCTAGAAATGGACTTTACTGTAGGGCTGAGATCTGTTGCACTTTGACTCATTCATGCTCCCTTCAACAAGTTGTGATGTAAATGGCAATAGAAGTGAAAGAAAGCATGCGTGGGAAATAACATGATACACATTCATTAATCACATATTAAATCTATTTCATTATCCAAAAACCACATGCATTATATCAGTCATTTGGGAGGTCAAACATGGTAATTAATAAGACACATAGAGATGTTAAGCTGCAGGAATATAGGAATATATTGCTACAGGATACTACCCAATTTCAGATAAAAAATCTTTAATCAAAGAGTTAAAACATCCATTAGCAATAAGAGTAAGGATATTAAAAATACATCATAATACTCAAATTATGAGCATATTTTGAGCTCATCAATGGGCAGCCCCAAAATCTGCCATACGTCCTCCAATGTCACTATCATCTCCTTTGTTGAAAGATGGAACAACGACACCTTTGAACTCCATCGCTCTATCAATGTTGTCAGCATAGCCCGATGCGCTCTAATCGTCAAGTATCCTAATAGATGAAGAAATCCTGCCTATTCCAAAGCATGGTGATCCGCTCTAGTCATGGTCGTCATCATCACCGCCAACATCTCTGAGAGCCTCTCACATGTCTGTAGTGAGTCAAAACTCTACATCCATATGGCCCCACATGTCAGTCCTCTTGTCTTTTTTGGTTCTTTCTCTTTTCTCTCTCTCGACCCCAGGATATCATTTTACTAATTTTTCCTCTCCCCCTCTTCTGGCCCGTCTTTCACCCTTTCCTTCCTAATCATTTTTGTCTTTTTTCTCTCTCCTCCCCTTGAGTGCCCCCTGGCTTTGGGTGAACCTTTCCTAGCCTGGAGTGGACTCGCGCTTCCCGATGGGCGAACTCACCCCAACTCAGGGTAGACTCACCCTAGCCAATGAGCAAACCCACCTTGGCCTGAGGCAGACCTGCCCTGGCTCGAGGCAAGCCCGCTCGAGCCTGGGGTGGATCTACCTGGCCCAACGGGTGAACCCACTCCCAGCCTGGGGAGAACTTTCCCTAGATCGATGAGTGAACCAGCCTGAGCCTGGGGCAGACCCACCCCGAGCTCAAGGTGAGCCTACCCTACTCGGGGTGGACGCGCCCTGGTTCGGGGCGGACCCACCCTACGCGGGGCGAACCCGCCCTGGTGTGGGGCGCACCTGCTTGACCAAGGGTAGACTCACCCCAGGATGGGTGAACCTGCCTGGGTAGGGTCACCCCTCCTTGGGCGGGGTCACCCATTCTTAGGTGGGTTTTCCCCACTACGATTTGTCCTGCCTTTTTCATGGGTTTTTCCTGACCCGGTGCACACCCCACCTCCCTCTTTTTTGTCCCTCTACTCTTTTCGAGCATTTTTTTTCATCTTTTGGGTGCATTTACCCTTTGGTGGGGAAAATTCACCCCCCCTTCCCATGCCTCTAATAGGCGGTTTTTCCTACCCACTCGGCAAAATCAAAATTTTGTCCTCGACCCATTTTTTAAACTAACCCGAAAATAAAACCCATATTTTCAAAAAAGCATAAACACTAAATAATACATAAAAAATGCTTAAAATCATAAAGGGGGTTTTGACTCTAACCTGGCGTGGAACTGTGCACTCGTGAAAAATTCATCGTACCTCATCCCCCCAGTGGATAATGTCTAAGTCATAGTCCTTCAGCATCATGTCTCCTCATCTCCTTCCTCTCCTCTTCTCTCTCTCTGACTCAACTGCCAGTTGTGCAAATGAGGAGTGGTAATTTCTCAAATTACCTTATATAACTTCTCCCTCCATTTTTAACCTTTTTTAAGTGAAGGGTATTTTTACCTTTTATTTAAACTTATTTCAACTAATCCTCTAACTTTCTGGGGCCACCATTTGCAAACCGTGTGTCCATTTGATTATGTTCAAAATCCAAACTTGCCTGGTTTTTCGAGCTCTATCCAATCATTCCTTCTATTTCTTCTTATTGAGACGTCTCCTAAGGCCCCTTTTTCTTCCCCAACTTCCCTCTTGAGGTGGCATACCCTACCATTTTCCCCATTCTTCTGTCATGGTCATTCCCTTGCAAGATCGAGGCATCTCCCTTCATTTCCCTCCTTTTGGGAAGCTCATGCAACTCCTCCCACGCTGCGGCATCATTTTCTAGTCACTTCCTCTACAAAGTCATCTACATTTTCTTTTCTTTGAAACACTGTTATTCTAACAATATTTTGAAAAGGGGAAAAATGTAGACATCCAAATTTGACCACTCTCACACGGTCAAACTCGTCTACTTTATTCGTCTATTTCGTCAATATTAATTAAATGATTTATTTAATTAATATTTCACCTTTCTGCCTAAGGTTCATAAAGTATTTAATTTAACAATTAAATACTTTACCGTTCATAAAGTATTTAATTTAACAATTAAATACTTTACCTTACATGTTTCCTCTCTAAATTAAATAAACATATCAATTTATTTAACTTAGTCATTTGACCTTTTTGAATAAAATCAATTTTAAATTCTTCATTTTTCTCTCTCCTTGTCACATCCTCCATAACCTTCTTCTAATCTAGATTAATTTAATTAATTCATGATTAAGATGTGCACACCTTAATCAAGATTAATGTCACATTCTCCATAATTTCCCACTTGCTTCTAATCTTTTATTATTTTTCTTAATCATGTATTTGCACAACCTTAATCTAATCCCCTTGCTACATTTAACATACCTTTTTTGGTCAACATTCACATTTTCCACATTTGGCATTGACCCTCTTCCTCATGTGAATTTTTAATTCACATTTATTCATTCAAGACTCCTCTCTTCCCCATGTGAATTTTTAATTCACATTTATCCTTCCAAGATTCTCCTTATTCCCATGCAAATTCTAGAACCTTTGACTTGTCACATCACTCACATGTGTCAAAGTCTTCTAGAACCTTTCTTGTCACATCACTCACATGTGCCAAAATCCCACCTTTTGGGAACCTTGTCTTATCCAAAATATCCTCCCAATCATGTGAATTTTTAATTCACATTTATTTTTCCAACTACTTTCCTCTTTCGATGAAGATTTTTGAGGAATACTAAAATTCCTCAAATATCACTTTCATTCTCACTTGGGGATAAGAAGTTCATTTTTGAGAAATTCTTCTCATCTCCCAAGGTACTTTCAAAGTACTTGTCCTTCCTCCACATCACTTGTACCCTTTTCCATCTCACCATATCATTTTGACACTTCACCCTCCACATGGAAATATGTGAGGGCTTATGAGTCCTCAACTCACCATAGCCCTCCATCTTGGCCATGGTGGCTCAATCCTGACCGTTGAATTCTCTAGAGAATTCAATTTCTTCTATAAATACCCCCCTCTTTCCTTCATTCATGGACCTTATGCATTTTGTAATACCCTTATGCTCTTAAGCCACTCAAGCCACTCAAGCCATCATCAAGCAATTTCTTGCATTCAAATAATTTTGCATTCTTACCTTCATTTCACCACCATGGCATACTTAGTTTAGCTTTCATCCCACCTTGCATCCATTCCCTTTTCATTACATTTCCATCAAAGGAGAACACAACAAGCTTAAATCAAGGGCCAACCAAGGAGATCAGCACAAGCAAAGTTATAATCACTCTCATTTTATCTTTATTTTGTGCTTAACTTAGGCTAATCATTGAGGTGGTCTTGTGTTTATTTACATTGCATTTGCATACTTAGAAGTAAAAAATACTTGAACATAGATACTATCAAAGGAAAAGGTTTTATTGGATGATCTTTTGATGATATTATCTTGGATATCTAGAATATCCTAATGAATCTAGAAAGTAAAAATATTTACCATATTTATATAGAAGGTAAAAAGGTCATGGATGCCATGGCCAACTTAGGGATACATCTTTGGATTCAACTAGATGTTGGAAAGACTGATCCACGTTGCCAACAAAATTCAAAGGTTTAATCCTTGAAGAACAAAAAAATAGTATCCAAAATGGGGAGAGCCCGTTATAATTTCTTAAATTTTATAAATTTAATGATTACTCTTGTCATATCCCTTTTGACGGGTAAGATGATGTGGCATTATGTTTTAAATAAGGGTGTGTACATGTGGACCTTATGGGTCACTACTAATCTATTGTGTAAGTTGATGTGGAACATTTTTATATAAGGGGATGAAAATGTGCATATTGAGAGACAATACTCTCAACCTGCATGAGGTTCCCCTTACTAATCGTAATGATATCATCATTAGATTTAGTTGGCAAGGGAAAAAGGAAACCCATATCTTGAGACCTATAAAGACTAATTACAACTAAAATCTTGTATGTTGGGAAATTATTGTTAGCCACCCTCACACAAAATTCTTGAATCATTTTAAAATATGCTTCTACAATGATGGGTATATGGAAAAGACTGCTGGCGCATGGGGAATTGTAACCGCATTTATTTAGGATAACAAAAATCTCACATCATCCTGGATATCTCAGGAAGGGCATGTTATTTCCTTGATTTAACCTGTCAGATTATTTTTGGCCCTTTACATCTCCTTGGGTATTTCAAATTCTTCAAGAAAATTGATCACTACAATGACCAACCTTGCCAAGTGAGCTAGATCAACCTGATTCAGAGAATGGGAGGTGATAGAGTTCAAATGGAGCTTGGCTCCTATGAATAATTTTGTAGAGATGCCCTGATTTGGCACATTTGTGTGTATGAGGTCTAACACCTTTGATGAAGAGCCTAAATGGCAATGATGAGAACCTATCCATTCAGTTTGCTAATGGATGGAATAATAAATATATTAAACTTGGTGGTATTTATTTTAAGGTTAGTGGAGAGATTATAGCTAAAGCTACTAGTCTTTCTTGTAGTGGTCATAAACTCAAGAAACACACCAAAGTGCAAGACATCGACAACATGAACCAATTTTTCAAGGATAATGAGAAACCCGCCAAATTTCATGTGGGGTATGATCGTAAAAGCTGGTAGTGTCATGGGACGAAGTTTATTTGGTGATTATAAAATATTTAATGCTCAAGAGCAGGTTTAAATGATTTTAATATTATAATATGCAGTTTCTCAACCATTTCAGACACTGTCTTCTCATCAACCTCCCTTTTTTCTTCTTCCTTCCCTTCAGATATTTGTTATCAATAAGATTTGCACCCTACTGAAACTAAAAGTTCAACAATCTATTGACACATGGAAATGTTCCCGAGTTGTGGGTAACTCTTTGCGGGAATGAATCTCCAGAGTGAGTTGATTCTCCGAATGATGATCCTATTCTAAATGATTTTCTAGGAAAAAGGATAGAGAATTTAATTGAAATGAAATCCTATCTAATGTGGCCTCAACTTAATAATTACTTTGATATTTCAGCCACAAACAATCTTCAAAAAAATAGCAATGACGTCACAATCTCTCATGAACATCAGTACAAAATTGATTTGCATGAAGGTCTGAACCTAAGCACAGCATGTAACCTGCATTAAATGAACTTTCTGTATCAATAATCTACAGTATTAGGACATAAAAAGGATCTGTAAAACAAAATCACAATATGAACATCATACTAAATTTGCAAATAGAGACAAAAATTGGAGATAGGAATGTTGCTTTTTATTGGATGGAGTGAAAACTCTCAAAACCTGAGTACAAAGAAATTTACAAGCTCAAAAATGTGTAAGAGCAAGAAGCTAGAATCTAAACTATAAAAACACTAAGTTTTTCACAAGATATACCTCCAAAACCCTAATCCAAGCTCAAAAGAAACACTCAAGAAAAGGTATCAAAACTACCCAATAAGCTTGCACAAAAGCAAAAAAAACACACTTTTTGCATGCACATACGATTAGAGTTCTAAAAATAGGCCAAATCTACTTTTAAAGAAAAAAAAAACACCTTATCTCTCCATCTAGAAATTCAAATCTAACCAAGGAAGAAAACAACATCAATATGCTAAAAATAGCAAAGAATAAAACAATTTGTTTTATTTGTGCTTTACATAGCTTGAAGATTTAATATTCTCCCAATTGAATTTATTTTTTGCAATTAAAGATTTTGGAAATATTTTGTAAAATACAAACTTATTTCTCCATTTACAATATTGATTTTATAAAAAAATCATAAAATATAAGGGCATATCTCTTATCACTATCTTAATTGGTTTCTATAAAATCAATTGAAAATAAAAGCCTAGGAATAATCCTTATGTTAAAGCAATATTTCTCCAAGATTTAATTGATTTCCACAAAATCAATTGAAAATAGTCTAAGGAATTTTAATCATTCTCCATTTTGACTAACGAAATACCTCAAAGCCTAAATTAGACCTAGACTCAAAAGTCTTATAGGAACACCATGGTCGACTTAGGCATATGTATTTCATAAGGGAAGATTAATTGGCAAGGGATTACTTAAATAAATGTGATTAAAGCCTAATTTCAACTTAGGGAAAAGAAAAAACCCTAAACAAAATGTAAAGAATGCCCTATGTTTCCCATTCATTTGCAAGGGTGAACTTTGGAAGGAAGGCCTTTGCATGTCATCACCATTAGCTAGGTATTTGCAGCTTGGAGGACGTCATAATGCACTCAGATTGGTCAACCTTCCTCTGCAAATCATGGGTAAGTCAATTCACCGTATATTGTGACTTTCTTCTTCATTTTGAAAGCAATAAAAGGCCTTCAAGGCCGCGACCAACATGCTTTCTTCCCTAATTTTACTTCATAAAATGCTTATAAAAGTTTTATTTTCTGTGATTTACCTCTACTCCTTCTTGGCCACCATCATGAGAGTTCGACCCTTGATTTGAAAGCCCTGTGAGAGCTCAGCCATGACACATTGCTTGGTCTTTAATAGGCATGCAAGGTAAGTCTATCTCCTTTGTATTTCTCTTGGAATTTTTTCTCTAAAACAAAAGCTTATGAAAGATTTATATCTTTGCAAAGGTTGATTTCTATTTATAAAATTCATAGGCCATCACTTAGGCCACGCCATGTATACACAAACTGGGTATCTAAAAGCATTTATGGGTTTGACCCATGATAGTATCATGTGTATTTTGAATTTTTGAAACAAAGCCTCATGTGGGTAAATTGAAAATAATGAAGCATCACCTATTTCTGCATTTTATGATCAAAACCCAACATGGGTATGTTGTATTTCGAATATCACTGTATTTTAGTCAAAACCCCATGTGGGTGTTTCGAACCCTACTGAAACTATATTCTTTGGATGATCAAGACGCGTATGCTTGCTATGCAATCCCTCCATTTCGCTACACACATCATTGAAAGTGTGTTGAACAAGGGTTTAGGAAAAACCCATGGCTTCTCATTCGAATTTTCATGTTTCTCTGGAGAGATAGGAAAAAAAACTATATTCCCTATATCTGAGTTTTTTCATTTTAAGAGAAAACACTGTTGTTGCATACCATAATAGCTTGTTTACCTTATTTATTTGTATTCTTTCAATTCAATCATCTGATGGCTTAAGCACCATTTGGAAGCCTGTACCTGTAAATACTTCTCATACATTTTGGAAACTAATGCCAAAATAATATTGCAAGCCCTCCAATAATGTTCATGATGTTCCCACATTGTTTCCTTAATTAGAAGGTGATAGTACATTCACTGTGCATAAAAAATTGTATACACACCTCACTTTTGATTTGTAGTTGCTTTATGGTATTGAACCCATCAATTAAAGCCACTCGAGCTATCGCTATTGTGATTTTTTGAAAAGGGACCATTGTTGAAGCATTATGCATTGTAGAAGATGTGGATCTTAACATGATTCTTTACTTTTGAAAACTCCACTTACTATTTTTCACCATTTCTTGCATTTATGATGATATTTCTGACAATTTTATCTTGTTGCCTCCTAAAGGATGGTTGTATTGTTCATGCATTTTATGTTATGTTATGAAAAGACTGTTTTATGCATTTTCTCTCCTTTAAAGCATTAATTAATGGGTACTTGTGAAATGCCTGATGCTTGACATCTTCCATTCAAATGTGAATCTGAAGTTCTATCACATGCCTCCATTATTGAATAATGTCTTATGGATAAGGCATTATGTATTCCTATCTACTATCACCATCATGAGCTCGTATACCTGCTGCAATATTTGGAAACATGATGCATAAACAATACTCATGGCAACAAGATACAATTAGCATGGAAATTTTATGTCTTCAAGTATGAAAATGATACTCTTCAGTTGAAATGACTGAGCTCATTAAGTCTATTGTCCCCCCATTGCTTTCAAAACAATATGTTACTTGACTGTTATGAGTGACCAATAGGCTTAATTTCTCAAATGATTTGAAATTATGTTATTACTCCTTCATGAATAGTTCAGATGAAAATGATGATTGCATTCCTTCACTCAGCCCCATCTGTAATGTTAAGGGGTAGCATGTCGAGCTCTACCCTTGTGGGAGCCCATTTTTTCCCACATGCTTGGTCTTCATAAGATAATCAGCTATATGACTTTTCCTATACCTACACAAGGAAACAAACAATGTTATTATAAAAACAATATGTGATGATGATGTTTCCTTTTGAGTTCATGTTTTTGTTCTCTCTTTTAGTTGATTCCATGCATTTCGAAGAGTGAATTATATGTCTGTTGGTAGAGATTGTAGTATAACTTATATCTGGAGCTCTTAATTGACACGCCTCTTAATCTCTTGTAGGAACACTCAGGAGCAGAAGCAGGACGGAACAAGCAGCAAGCGTCTCAATCGAAGATGCAGAATCAGGAAACGATGGATATGTCTTCTACTATCGTCTTTCATTTCTTTTACTTTCAGCTGTATAGTTTACTTTCCGTAATGAATGGAATTAGCTAAAACCACGGCTTGTGTGGATATTAAATTTCTTCTTTCATTTCCATTCTAAAAGAAAAGCATTGAAAAGCAATGTTGTGCTTGTCATTTGTATTCTTGCAATAAAATGAACATATTGTAATGTGAATCATTTCATGAAATAAATGAAAGCATTTTGTTATGCTTTATCATTTGTATATTCAGTTTTGTGCTCCATTTGGTTTTGCAAAAAACATGAGTAATACTTCTGAAACTCAATTTTTCAAAACACTTGCATAAGTATCACCTGATGAATGATGAATAAGGTACAAAAAACACTTAAGCATATGCAGAAATAATAGTAATTTTCACTTTCAAATATAACAATATTTAATCAACTCCACCAATTGAGTTGTAGCGAAAAATTGGTAACATTTTGGTGATTTCCATTGGATGCTTGCTAGCTAAGCATATATTAGTTGCCTTTAAAAATCCATTGGGCATGGAGTCAAATGTACCCCTTCATGAAACTCATAAAACTTGAAAAACAACACTCCAAACAGCAGCAAAAAAAAATAAAACAATGCAAAAAGCAAACTAACAGGCCCTGATGGTCAATAGAACATGCACAATAGCGCTTAGGGAAAAGAAAACTACTGAAAAGAAATCTGCGTAACATACTTATTTACAACAAATACTCATGCTAACCTACTCTAACCAACCAAATTAGCTAGTCAAACAAAACCATTCACTGATTGGGTGAAATAGCTCCTGTTTCTACAGAATATTTGATACTTGATATGATTTTGGACAGCTATTTGAAAAATAACAAAGGATGGAAGGCCATGATATAGTTGTACCACACCTTGAAGAATGTATACAAGTAGGCTAACCTCTTCATATGGAATATAATCATTATTAACCCGAAGTAGTGAAGTGACTTGAGTTTGTTCTCCTTTAGCCGTACCTCCATGCTTGGGTTCAACCATGATGGGAACTTCTTGTTAGCCTCCATTTCAGCAACGTGTCTAATTGGACATCCAGTCGTAAAGACAAAATTGGAATTGTTCCCTCTGATTTCACTCTTGTCAATTGCCTCACCAACTACAACTGCTTCTTGCCTTGGTTGAATCATGCATTCAACTTCGTGCTCCTCCACAACCGAGCTGCCCTCATTTATTTTCTCATGGACCAGTATTTTGTCTGAATGGATTTCATCATTTTTCTGCTCATAACTAGGCATTTGGTCACTACAAGAACTCGACAGAGTGGCAAGCTCTCTGCAAGCTGAATAGTCAAGGTATTGACAATCAAGCATGCTAGATTTGGAAACAAAAATGCCACTTTGCTCCTCAACTTGAATTGCGATCTCAACCTCATCCTTGCACTTATGAAACAACAATGCATCATTTCTTGTAACATCCCCTAGCTATCCCAAATCAATGGGTAAGTTGGAGACCTGCATGCTATCCTTAACAAAAAATGGTAATTCATCAAATAAATCAATCATGACTTGTGAACTATCAACCATTCCTTGATCTGGAGTTTGTAGCTCTTCAACCATAGCCTCCTCTTTCTTTTCTAGCAATTGTTCCCAATTTTTGAGCTCCTCCTTGTCACTGTACCAACTGGATACCTCAAAATAGTGATCTACATTCTGCTACTCCAATGAACTGACCTTCTCCACACATGCAACATTCTCAGATTTAGCTGAGAAAGTGGTGTAGTCAGCAGAAACCTCCCACTCTGTATGTTGCAGCAATTGGTCCTCTAAAGATTTTTCATTGTCTTCCACAAAACAAGGAAGCTCATTAGTGAAAACATGGGAGGGTTCATCAAGAGAAAGCTTCTCTTGTTCGATATTTTGTTGTTCTAACTGATACTCCTCCATAGCTACATGCAATAAATTTACTCTTCTAGCTTCTTCCATGGAGAATGATGAGTCATCTTCCAAGACAATAGATCTATTCTCATAAAGGAAAATAGTGGAATGGCAATTAGATTTATCTGGTTGGGAAACTTGGGGAATTTCAAGAGTTTCCTGGAGGAAAAGAGGTTTCTTTCTAATGGACTGGTCTCGAATGCCAACAGGCTCCTCGAAAAAATTAGAAATTCTCAAACTTGGGATTTTGATTTTCTGGGGAGTCTGTTTGCATTCAAAACCAATCTCTTGGAGAGGAAAAGGTTTTCCAATTGGCTGGTTTTGAAGCATAACAAGTTTAGAATGTTCCAACCTAGGTTCTTGCAAAGGAAAGGAATCTCTAAAGCCATGAATTTTTATCTCAGGAGGATTAAGGGGCTCATTTTTCATAAAACTTGGAAATTTAAATTCAAGAACCTCTTCTTGAATAGGATGTCCCAACATGGTAGGAGTTGTTTGGGCTTCATGCCTTTGAAACTAAGCAAGAAGAAGCTTTGTTTGTGTAGCTACCTCCCTCTCCAAATCCTCCTCAAACTGTGTTCTTTGGGTCTCTAGCTCCTACTTCTAGTGCTGATTATACTCATGTTGCTTCTCGATATCCTCTAGCTGACTCATGTAATCAAGTAGCATGCTCTTTATACTTGCAATCTCCCCCTGTTGATCTATTTTATTCATCTTCCTTTCATAGTTTAGCCTTATTTCTCTGAAACTCAAGTCTACAATCTCTTGGGACTGATTTCGAACATATGAGGGCTGAGATGAAAAATGGGCAGGGGTGTGTGGGTGGCAATTATACTAGGTATACTAGTTTTGAAAAGCCAAGGAATCAAAACCAACATAATGATTATATTGGTATGGTTGATATGGAGGTGGACAAGTAGGGCTCTCATGATATGGCAGATGATATGATGCATGGCCATGAAATATTGACATATCTATTCATTCATAAGTTGGAAAACAACAAAAGTTAGGTTTTTAAAACAAACCAACATTTGATCTGCATGCAAAACCGAGAATGGATTTGCTAGGTATATTAAAAAAGGGCCTCCAAAAGGCTGAATAACTTGATGCATACACCAAACATCAACTTTAAAAGATTAAAAACTTCTCTGAAATCGATTTTCAGAGTCCCACCGGGCGTGCCAAAAAATTGTTATCAATAAGATTTGCACCCTACTGAAACTGAAAGTTCAGCAATCTATTGACACATGGAAACGTTCCCGAGTCATGGGTAACTCTTTGTGGGAACGAATCTCTAGAGTGAGTTGGTTCTCTGAATGATGATCCTATTCTAAATGATTTTCTGGGAAAAAGGATAGAGAATATGACTGAAATGAAATCCTATCTAATGTGGCCTCAACTTACTAATTACTTTGATATTTCAGCCACAAATAATCTTCAAAAAAATAGCAATGACGTCACAATCTCTCATGAACATCAGTACAAAATTGATTTGCATGAAGGTCTGAACCTAAACACAGCATGTAACCTGCATTAAATAAACTTTCTGTATCAATAATCTACAGTATTAGGACATAAAAAGGATCTGTAAAACAAAATCACAATATGAACATCATACTAAATTTGCAAATAGAGACAAAAATTGGAGATAGGAATGTTGCTTTTTATTGGATGGAGTGAAAACTCTCAAAACCTGAGTACAAAGAAATTTACAAGCTCAAAAATGTGTAAGAGCAAGAAACTAGAATCTAAACTAGAAAAACACTAAGTTTTTCACAAGATATACCTCCAAAACCCTAATCCGAGCTCAAAAGAAAAGCTCAAGAAAAGGTATCAAAATTGCCCAATAAGCTTGCACAAAAGCAGAAAAAACACACTTTTTGCATGCACATACTGTTAGAGTTCTAAAAATAGGCCAAATCTACTTTTAAAGCAAAAAAAACACTTTATCTCTCCATCCATAAATTCAAATCTGACCAAGGAAGAAAACAACATCAATTTGCTAAAAATAGCAAAGAATAAAACAATTTGTTTTATTCTTGCTTTACATAGCTTGCAGATTTAATATTCTCCCAATTGGATTTATTTTTTGCAATTAAAGATTTTGGAAATCTTTTGCAAAATACAAACTTATTTCTCCATTTACAATATTGATTTTCTTAAAAAATCATAAAATATAAGGGCATATCTTTTATCACTATCTTAATTGATTTCTATAAAATCAATTGAAAATAAAAGCCTAGGAATAATCCTTATGTTAAAGCAATATTCCTCCAAGATTTAATTGATTTCCACAAAATCAATTGAAAATAGTCTAAGGCATTTTAATCATTCTCCATTTTGACTAAGGCAATACCTCAAAGCCTAAATTAGACCTAAACTCAAAAGTCTTATAGGAACACCATGGTCGACTTAGGCATATGTATTTCATAAGGGGAGATTAATTGGCAAGGGATTACTTAAATAAATGTGATTAAAGCCTAATTTCAACTTAGGGAAAAGCAAAAAACCCTAATGAACAAAATGTAAAGAATGCCCTATGTTTCGCATTCATTTGCAAGGGTGAACTTTGGAAGGAAGGCCTCTACATGCCACCCCCATTAGCCAGGTCTTTTGCAGCTTGGAGGATGTCATAATGTACTCAGATTGGTCGACCTTCCTCTACAAATCATAGGTAAGTCGATTCACCATTTATTGTGACTTTATTCTTCATTTTGAAAGAAATAAAAGGCCTTCAAGGCCGTGACCAACATTCTTTCTTCCTTGATTTTACTTCATAAAATGCTTATAAAAGTTTCATTATCTATGATTTACCTCCTCTCCTTCTTGGCCGCCATCATGAGAGCTCGACCTTTGATTCGAAAGCCTTGTTAGAGCTCGGCCACGACACATTGCTTGGTCTTTAACAGGCACACACTGGTATGTCTATCTCCTTTGTATTTCTTTTGGCATTTTTTCTCTAAAACAAAAGCTTATGAAATCTTTATATCTTTTCAAAGGTTGATTTCTATTTGTAAAATTCATAGGCCATCACCCAAGCCATGCCATGTATACACAAAATGGGTATCTAAAAGCATTTCTGGGCTTGACCCATGATAGTATCATGTGTATTTTGCATTTTTGAAACAAATCCTCATGTGGGTAAATTGAAAATAATGAAGCATCACCTATTTCTACATTTTATAATCAAAACCCAACATGGGTATGTTGTATTTTGAATATCACTGTATTTTAGTCAAAACCCCATGTGGGTGTTTCGAACCCTACTGAAACTATATTCTTTGGATGATCAAGACATGTATGCTCTCTATGCAGTCCCTCCATTTCACTGCACACATCATTGAAAGTGCATTGAACAAGGGTTTAGGAAAAACACATGGCTTCTCATTCGAATTTTCATGTTTCTCTGGAGAGATAGGAAAAAAATATATATTCCCTGTATCTGATTTTTTTCATTTTAAGATAAAACACTGTTGTTGCGTACCACAGTAACTTGTTTCCCTTATTTATTTGCATTCTTTCAATTCCTTCATCTGATGGCTTAAGTGCCATTTGGAAGCTTGTACCTGTAAATACTTCTCATACATTTTGGAGAATAATGCCAAAATAATATTGCAAGCCCTCCAATAATGTTCATGATGTTCCCACATTGCTGCCTTAATTAGAAGGTGATAGTACATTCACTGTGCATAACAAACTATATACACACTTCCCTTTTTATTTGTAGCTGCTTTATGGCATTGAACCCATCAATTGAACCCACTCGAGCTATTGCTATTGTGATTTTCTGAAAAGGGACCATTGTTGAAGCATTATGCATTGTAGAAGATGTGGATCTTAACATGATTCTTTACTTTTAAAAACTCCACTTACTATTTTCACCATTTCTTGCATTTATGATGATATTTCTAACAATTGTATCTTGTTGCCTCCTAAAGGATGGTTGTATTGTTCATGCATTTTATGTTATGTTATGAAAAGACTGTTTTATGCATTTTCTCTCCTTTAAAGCATTAATTAGTGGGCACTTGTGAAATTCCTGATGCTTGACATCTTCCATTCAAATGAGAATCTGAAGTTCTTTCACATGCCTCCATTATTGAATAGTGTCTTATGGATAAGGCATTATGTATTCCTATTTACTATCACCATCATGAGCACGTATACCTACTCTAATATTTGGAAACATGATGCATAAACAATACTCATGGCAACAAGATACAATTAGCATGGAAATTTTATGTCTTCAAGTATGAAAATGATACTCTTTAGTTGAAATGACTGAGCTCATTAAGTCTACTATCCCCCCATAGCTTTCAAAACAATATGTTACTTGATTGTTATGAGTGATCAATAGGCTTAATTTCTCAAATGATTTGAAATTATGTTATTACTCCTTCATGAATAGTTCAGATGAAAATGATCATTGCATTCCTTCACTCAGCCCCATCTGTAATGTTAAGGGGCAGCATGTCGAGCTCTACCCTTGTGGGAGCCCATTTTTTCCCACATGCTTGGTCTTCATAAGATAATTAGCTACACGAATTTTCCTATACCTACACAAGGAAACAAACAATGTTATTATAAAAACAATATGTGATGATGGTGTTTCCTTTTCTTCATATGTGAGAATAAAAACAATATGTTACCCAGCAGAATAAAACTCTGGAGATTCGTATACAACATATATATTCATACCCACTATATAGGTATCCCTTTTTATATTGGGTAACATATTTATTTGTATACATTATACAGTATACATCATATATATAGAGATTGTAAATTTTTTTCCTATACAACATATATATTCAAAACCAACATACCCAGTATTTCGAATATCACTGCATTTTAGTCATCATCACATATTGTTTTTATATTAATAAATTGGTAACAATATCTATGAAAGAGGCTATAGAGATTTCTACTAAGAACCATGAGAAACCCCTTGTCCCACTCCATCAGGGGCTTATCTTGAGATTATTCCATTTTCATCTAGCACTCTACCCCCTAAACTAATATGTGTTATCCTTGTGAAAGAAGAACATGATTGTCAATCCCTCCCATGAAACCTCCTAGAACCCCCTCAAGGTAGATGCTACCAAACCTAGTGCCAAGCTCAAGTTGAATCCCCTTGCCAACCAGTCCAATATTGAAACTAACCATAACCCCTAACCAAATAGCTTTAAAAAATGAAGTTTACATGGTTCCATGATGTGACATTTCATTTTTAGGCTCTTATTACTGCACTCTTCATTCTTAGCTAATTCCATGCATTTCAAGGAATGAATTATGTCTCTATTGGTAGAGAATGTAGTGTAACTCATATCCAGAGCTCTAATAGGACTTTCCCAATCTTCTGTAGGTACACTTAGAATCAGAAGCAGAACAGAGCAAGCAACAAAACATCAATTGAAGATCAAAAAATAGGCAATGATGGATATGTCTTATGTTATTTTCTTCTTAATTTTTTCACCTTCAGTTGTATAATTCATTTCTTGCAATGAATATTTTTGGCTATCTCCACAACTTGTGTGGATCTTTTAATTTCTCTTTTCAATTCCATTATGAAAAGAAATGCATCAAAATGAAAAATTGTACAATCATTTGTATTTACAAACAAATGAAATACTATAATGTGAATAAGCATTGTGAAATAAATGAAATCAATTGTTACACTTTATCATTTGTGTATTATGTTTTGTAATTCATTTATGTTGGAAAGCATTGAGTAATAACTCTGAAACTCTGTTCATTGAAACAATTGCATAACTAGAACTTGATAAACCTAGTGCAAACAACAATTTAAGCACATCCAAAAATTAAATGAGCTTCCACTTTAAAAAAAAACAAACTAACCAGCTTTGCCAATTGAGCTGTACTAAAAATTGGTAACATTTTGGCGATTTTTCCTAAATGTTTTCCTGCTAAGCATTAGATCAGTTGCCTTCAATACTCCATTGGGTGCAGAGTCAAATTTTCCCCTTAATGAAACTCAAAAACTCAAACAGTAACTCTCCAAATAGCAGAAAAACAAAACCAAACAGTACTGCAAGCAAACTAACAAGCCCTGATGGCCAACCAAACATGCACATCAATGCTTAGGAAAAGTAAAACTATTGAAATGAAATGTGTGCAGAACACTTATTTGCAGCAACTACTCTACTATTTACAATGATAGTACTTATCTCAGAGGCAATGTTTGAGGTGGATCCCATTAACTGGGATAGACAACACTTCTCCAGTCAACTTAGAAAGTTGGAAAGCGTTGTGCTCCTTGCACTCTATGATCACATAAGGTCCATCCCAAATTGCATCAAATTTAAAATGTCATCCAGGTTTATTATTGTACTCGTTCCACTTGAAAACCAAGTCACCAAAGATGAAATCTCATGGCCTTTCCCTTTTATGAAAATAATTCTTCATCTAAGCTTGACGTATTTCAAGCTACCTTAATGCTTCCTTTTTGGTTTCCTCGAGCTCCATTAACTATGAAAATCTCACTTCTAGAGGCTGTTCATTCAAGAATTCCAATTCTTTAACAAAATTCAAAGTTGGTAACTCAATGGAAATAGGTAACTTAGCTTCCTTTCCATAAGCAAGTACATAGGGAGAACAACTAGTGTCCCTTTTAGGAGTCACCCTGTCAGCCCAAAGGGCTAACTTAAGCTTTTCATGCCATGTCCGTTGATTTTCTTCTACTATTTTCTTGATTATCTTGATTAGGTTCTTGTTTGTAGATTCTGCCTACTCCTTACCCTGCCAATAATAGTTAGAAGATGTGTTCAGAAAAATAATATTCTTAATCGAACAATCAAAAATTCTTAAACCAATAAAAGCCAAACCATTGTCAGAGATAATCAACTCTGGTGTACCAAATCTTGACACTAAGTCTTGATAAAAATTAAGCACAAAAGTCTCGTTTGCTTCTTTCAAAGCAACAACTTCGGTCCACTTAATGAAGTAGTCTATTGCAATAAGAATCCATTTATGACTCATACTTGAAGGTGGGTTGATGGGTTCAATGAAGTCTAAACCCCACTTGGAAAATGGTTGTTCCACTTCAATAGGATGCAGAGGCATGGCTGCAAGCCTCTATTTTCTAGAAAAAAAAGCACACTTCTTGCATCTTCAGACCCAAGTAATAGCATCCTTAAACAAATCTAGCCAATAATAACCAACCTGTATAATTTTTAGGGTTTTTGTTATTGTTGCGAAATGGCCTCCTGAAGGCCCATCATGAAACTCTCCTAATAGCTTGTCAACTTGACCAGGCTCAATACATCTTAATAAAACACCTTGAAAATCTCTCCTATAAAGGATACCATAATTAATAGCATAAGGAATGGCTTGTAATCTACAATACCTTCTTTTCACTCTGTCCAAGCCTTCGGGACACTCACCAATTTGCAAATAGTGCATCATTTGCTGCACCCAGGTAGTAGCAAGAACTGAAACAACAATTGTATCATCATTATTTAGTACTTTATCGACATCTTTAGCCTCTTATGAGTTGTTGTCCTCATTTTCTACAAGTTGTTCACACAAACCCTTGCACCTGACAATCTTAGTCATCTTAATATCAATATCAAATTCCATAACCTTAGTTATCCAACCAACACGTTTATCATTGATATCTCTGTTAAGTAAGAAATCCTTGACAGTTGAATGAGCAACTTGTAATTGAATTATGTTATTGGATAACATATGTTTAACTTCTTGAGGCTTCATACAACAATAAAAAAATGCTTCTCAACAAAATAATACTTTACCTCATAATCATGCAATACTTGGTTGAAAAATGCCACAAGTTGCTCCAAACTTTCATCATTTTGTTGGCACAACATAATTGAAATAGTATCAACTCCCCCAAAAGAATAAATAATGAAATATCTATCATAGTTTGGATTAATGAGGGTAGGGGAAGCTGCAAGGGCTTCCTTTATTTTCTCAAAACTTCTCTTACCCTCTTTAGTCTAGCTAAAAGACATGTTCTTTTTAAACATAATAGTGAGAGGTTGCAGCAAAGATGCAATATTGGGTATAGATCTTCTTACAAAATTAATCTGTCCAAGAAATCTCTGTAAGCCTTTATTGTGGGCTAGTAGTGGACACTCAAGAATAACAAAGACTCATTCAGGGTCTATAGAAATACCTTGCTTTGAAACTTTGTGTCTGAGGAGCCTTCCCTCGTAGACAGAAAAAATACTTTTCTTTGGATTGAGAGAAACTTCGAACTCTCTGTATCTTTGGAAAATTTGTTTTAAATGCTCAAAATGTTCATTAGCATTTCTAGAAAAAAATATAATGTCATCTAAGTATACCAAAACAAATTTCTTCATGAGGCAGTGGAAAGCCATATCCATTGCTCACTGAAATGTTGCTCCAGTATTGGATAAGCTAAAAGGAATCTTTTTGTAGGCCATAGTGCCCCATTTGGTTGTAAATGTTGTTTTGAACTGGTCTTCTTGCTTTACCAGAATCTAATTATAACCTGAGTACCCATCTAGCGAAGAAAATCTATCAAAACCAGAAACCACTTGCAAAATTTGTTCCATGGAAGGAAGTGGATAATGATCTTTCAAGGAAGCTTTATTCAAATCTCAGAAATCAACACACAATCTAATTTCCCTGCGTTTCTTTCTAACTAGAACTAAGTTAGATACCCAAGACATATGCTTAATAGGAAAAATAATTCCACTCACAACTAACTTATTCAATTCAGCCTTCATAAGGTGCTCTAACTTGGGATTAAGGGGTCTCGGTTTCTACCTTACTGGCTTTGCATCAGGCTCTAATTCAATAGTATGTTGGGCTAATTCTGGATCAAAACCCTTTAAATCTTTGTATTCCTAGGCAAAAACATCACTAAAATCTTGACATAATAGAATGAAAGTTTGTTGTTCCTCCTTAGTACATACCTTTCCCAGCTTCAAAAGCTTACCCTTGAAAATTTCAATGGCCTCATAGTGTTCCTCCTTGACAGTCATGCTGCACTTATCTCTTTGCACTTGATCATTTGAGTTAAAAACAGATTCTAAGGTCACCAATCCTTATGCAGTTTGTTTGTCATTAATTGCATAATCTAGTTATCATATTGTTGCTACCACTTTTGTTGGTTTCCATCCGCAAACTTAGCTTTAGCAATTAAAAGACTCACAATTTGCACATCACTGTCAAAAACCTACCAACTTACATTATTTTCAGGTACATAAGGTCTTACTACAATTTTTACATATTGACGTGCCTCTACCTTGTGAATCTCATTCGGAATATCAAATTGGGCTCCTATGGCAGTGAGCCTATCCACATATTTATTTTCATTTCTAGAAACTAAAAGACTATTAAAAGCATCAAAATTTTCAATCAAATTCCATACTCGATGCTTATAATTTTTAAGTGAGTCATTCTTTGCAACATTCAGATTTCTAACTTGATTCACTATTAATTTTGAATCACCATAGACCTGTAAACATTTAATACCTCTCTTTCGGGCCCATTCTAGGCCATGCACCAGTGCTTCATATTCAGTTGTATTATTTTTACAATTGAATGCAAACCTAAAAGTTGAATAATACTTGTTTCCATTTGGTGAAACCAACATGGCTCCACCACCAACACCCACATTTCTCCTTGAACCATTGAAGTAAAGTTTCCAAAGCTTATCTTCTATCTCTATAGGATGCTCTTCCTCTTTGATCAGATTGGGGATAACAACATCAGGTTCATGAATAATATAAACTCCTAATCCTATCTCATTTGTGTATTGAAAATGATCAAGCTCGTGATCTTCAGCTGCCCACTCATCTAGATTCACATTTTCTATAGGGGTGTTGTGGTCTAAGGTCATGGCTTGCTCCTCCAATATAGGGGTGACGTAGAGGTTAGCATTTATAGGACTCTAGACATATGGCTCGATATGGTCTTTGGCCAGAGGTTCAAACTTTATGGTTACTTTTGTACCATATCTTGTTCTAAAGAACAAATGAGACCAATCAGAAGACAAGAACCCACCCAGTTTGGCTATAAAATCTCTTCAGAGGAAAATGGAAAAATGGGGTGGCAAGTCGATGATAACATGTATATCCTAATGAATTGCAAAATTCGGGGATGCATGCAAAGTAAGGGATAAATTCTTAATCACACCAGCAGTTTTAACAGTAGACCCATCCAACTGAACTATGCCTTTCTAGGAGTTAGGCTCATAAACAAGACCTAGTTTGTCAACTAAGCTTTTAGGCATGACTGAGCTACTCGCACGAGAATCCACCATACAGTTATGTACTATTTTATCACCAATAATCAAGCTCAAGTAAAATGGAGGATGCTTTACCTTTTTATTTTTCTCCTCATTCTTAACCTTTAGGCCATTTGCAAGCACAACCTTATCATTCCCTTGATTGGTATCATTAGAAACAAAAAGTTGAGCCAAGGCATCCTACAAGAAACTCTTTTGACCCAAAATATGCAAAGCATCTAAAACTGACATGTTGACAATGGATTTCTTGAGATGCTCAACAACATTGAAATAAATAGGGCTCACCTTTTGTTGGTTTTTAGTAACAGCAGAATCATTTTCTTTCTGCAATGGCATCGATTGCGTCTTAGACTGCTCCTTCCCAGGTACATCTTGGCCTCTTTGTAGAATCTACACTTTATGTTGTGCTACAGGGGTAACCTAGGATGAAGAAACAAGCAGTTTGTCCTTAGCAAGCTGCTACTATACATTTCCAGCTTGTTGCCCCAAATCCATAACTCTTTTCTTTGATTTGGTATTGGCTGAAATAGGAGAATTTTGCTGATCTTGACCATTCACGCCACAAAACTCATAACTTTGTCAATTTGGCAAGGAAACTTCAAAATTATATTGCCACTCTTGATGCTGATCTATAACATTCTCTGAACTAGCATAGCTGTTCTGGACCATTAAGGCCTGATTTCTCATGCCATTCGCACATGTTGATTGGTTGTGGGGCTGATTGCATGGATAACACCTATTGCAATATTGGGCAACATTATTCTGTGGTACAAGTTCTTTTAATGATTTGGCAGTGTTCAGGTTAAAGGGCTAGAAAGGTCTGGGATTAAAATTCCTTTTTTGGCCTTGGTAATCATTTTGAAAGGTTGATCTGTTTTGTTGATTATGTTGATGAGGTGCTTGATATGGCTTATGTTCTTGTTCAACTTGTTTTTTTTATGCTCACTAGATCATTTCCAAAGGTCTTAAGTATATTTTTTTATCTCCTGCACTCTTGGGACTGGGATGGGACAACAGGTTCAGCTGCTACAGTGTGATACCCTATTGTTGGAATAGGCGGGACAACAACTAAATGGGGTGAAGAAATAGGAATAGGCGGTTGTATTTCAAGAAAGAGTGGCATAAGAGGCCTAGGGGAAATGTCTCTAGCTTGGTTAAGACAATTTTTCACTCTAATAGCAATGTCAAAAGCATTAGGGAGTGTGAGCCCACCCATAGATTGGATCATCACTAAAAATTTTCTATTCAAAGCTTTTAAGAAAAATAAGAAAGCATGATGAGGTGTGGGTTTTACCGTTAAAGGAATTTTGTCCCAGTTTCTTTAGAATTGATAATTGAAATCCACCATGTGCTCATGTGACACTCTCTAAATTTTGCTCAATTGTTCTAACAGGGGAAAATGGTCTAACTTATCTTTGAACTGTGAGTGTAATCCATCACCCAACGCATCCCACATCACGATGGACTTTGGTTGAAGGCCTTTGAACCACTACAAAGCTTTCCCTTTTAGGGATGCATCTAGGAGCCTCAGTGCCACATTCTCTTGAGTGATGTTGTGAACTAAGCATAAAGTGGCCACATCTCAAATGTGGTGGACCAACATTGTGTGATCCTCTCCAGTAAAATACAACAGACTTCTGAGGCCTGCAACTAGGATGTCATCATGTTGGGCAATATTAAATAGGTTGCCCCCATTAAAAGGTGCAAACAGGTGTTGTCTTGCCATTGGCGACACTTGTGCTATAGGAACAGGATTTTCTGGTGATAGAACTATAGAACTAAAAAGTGGAGGCATTTATTTTGACCTCACATGTGTTTCAAACAATCTCTTTGTTGTTTTTCCTCTCTTTTGTGGTGGGGATACTTGCAGGTAATTGAATGGCTCAGAACTTGATCGGGTCTATATTTTAATCATGCACAAGTTGCACTAAGTCTGCATGAAGAAATAGAGATAGAGTTGCTAGGTATATAAGAAACCTCTGAAAGGCTGAAATAAAATTGTTGCATACACCAAACAACAAGGTTAGAAATTAAAACTCTTCCTGAAACCAATTTTTAGGGTCCCACCGAGCGTGCCAAAAATTGTTATCAATTAGATATGCACCCTATGCTAAGCTTGCAAAAAACTTAACTATCTATTGACACATGGAAACCTTCTTCAAATGTGGGTGATCTAAGTGAAGAAGGAATCTCTAGAGTGAGCTAGTTCTCTGAATGACAATTCCAATTCTAAATATTTTTTGAGGTAAAGAGTTAGAAGGATAAACTGGATTTAAAACTTATGATTGAAATTCTATCACCTAAAATTATTGACCAACATTCAGAAGATTTTTGATAATAACTCACTCTCATCACCTATTTAAAACTTGATTCTCACAATCTCAAAACACATATAACCCAAAAGTGATTTTTGCAAAGGTTTAGAATAAACACAAGGCACAACCTGAATTAGCATGCAACTCTTGCAAATCACTTAAAAACAATAAGACAAGAAAAGGATTCAACAAATTTGAATCACAAGACACATCAAATTACTGCTTGCAAAGCATAAACAAGAAATGAGAAAAGAAACTCTGCTATTTTATTGAATGGAGTGAAATTCTCAAAAATCTGAGTACAAAATTGCTTACAAGATTCTTTACATGAATAAGAGAGCAAGAAACAATGATCTGAACTTAGAAAAACTCTAAGCTTTTCTTAAAAATATAACTCTCCAAACCCTAATCCGAGCTCAAGGGAAAATCCTAAAAAAAAGCCTCCAAAATTGCAACATACTATGTAATGAAAGTGGAAAACTCACACTTTTTGCATGTCCATCCCAAAAAGTATCTAAAAATAGGTCCATTCTGTTTAAAAGCAAAACAAACACCTCATCTTCACCCCATGCATCTCAAATTCACCCAGAGGAAAATTCAACCACCCAACTTTAATAAAATTTCTAAAAATAGAAAAGAATAAAACAATTTATAAAACATTGTTTTAATATCTGCTTTACAAGATATTTGCAATTTTATTTTCCCAATATGACCTACTTTTTGCAATTAATATTTTAGAAATCTTTGCAAAAATATTACAAACTTCGATATCTCCATTACAATTTAATTTTCTCCAAAAATCATAAAAATATAAGGGACAATATTTATTTCTGAGTTCTAATTGATTTTCTAAAAAAATCAATAAAACAAAACCTAAGCATTAATATGAATGCTTTTACTTTTTTACCAAAGCATAGGCATTGAAAAATAATTAAAACCCTAAGATTTTAGACCTTGAAATACTATCCAAATGCCTAACCTAAAAACTTAGGCATATGATGTCAAATGAAGCTTTGAATGAGTTCGACCTAAAGCATGTATTTCGACCACCATATATTTGACATAGGAGTTTAATATTTTTAAAAACATTGCAAAATCCCCTAAGTCGAATTAGGGTAAAGTGGGGAAAACCCTAATGACAAAACATGACAACCCTAAACTATCAGCCCCATTTTCACTTGATGTTTTTAGAGAAAATGCTTCTCTATTGAAAAATGGCACCGCCATCATGAAGTTAGGGTTTTGCAAGAAAAATGTGGAGGGCTCTAGCCATTGATTCCTCTGTTAGTCGAATCTCCATCAGAAAGCATGGGTAAGTTATCTTCAAGCCATTTCATGGCTCCTCCTCTTCATTTTGAAGCAATCTTTTGGCCTCAAGGTCTTGGGCTCAAGTGTAGTTTATGATAAATCTCTTGTATTCTGTATTTTTCCTAATTTATAGCTCCACTTCGGCTGTCATGAGAGCTCGACCCATGCATTTGTGGAAGCTCTATTAGAGCTCGGCCACGGCTCGCTTACTCTTCTACAGGTGTATGATGGTAAGCTCTATTTCTGGTTTTTGTTTTCTTTTTGAACAAAAGTTTATAAAAGCTTCTCTCTGCAAGAAAGATGATTGTTATTTTTTAAAAAATTGCAGGCCATTGTACAAGCTACAAGCTTTAACATGTTTCTTGATGAATTTTCATAAGGAAAACTTGCATTATATACATTGTTTACTTTGATTTTGATATTTTGATGGAAAACTCAAATGGGGTTTTACCTTGGTGAATATTTATGAGCCAAAAGCTTTCTCATGGCCACGACTAACCTTGGACTGATTTGGGTATCTTGAAAACCCACTGTATTTACATTACTTGTATCTTTGACATAAACCCTCAAATGGGTAAACTACAATAAGAAGAAATCCGCATTTAAAACTGAAACCCCCATGTGGGTATTTATATTTCAAAGGAAAATCCGCATTTAAGTTGCACCATGTATGCAACTCCTTGCTTTCCTATAGCAAATTACCATTATTTGGCATATGATGAAATTAATGAAACCCCTCATAAAGGAAATGATCTTCTTAGTTTATTCATTCAAGATCATTGTTATTTTGCACTTTTGGATAAGGTCTCAAATGATTAACTTGCACTGACAGGAAAATAATGCTCCACTATTCTATTGTTGTTTTAAACTAAATGAAACAACATCATTTTTCCTTTATAATGCTCCTCCTATAGCAACACTCAAATGGAATGAAGCAAAAAACCAAGTCAAAATGTATAATTCTTTGATAGATAACTTGCAATCTTTTCTTTTCATTCCATACACTTGTATACTCATTGACTACTGATGGCACATGATGGCTCTTTGTTTTACTCACAACTATGGGTAACTCTTCTTAGACATCTTTGTTTAGTCGGTTCAAAATGCAACACCTCATTTCATGTAACATCTACATCTGGCCATTATGATATTCATGTAGGTTACTTTGATGCTTGTTACCACTCATTCAATATACTTGAATGCTTCAAAAAACATGATCAGCAAAAAAAATTCATGAAATAAAGCAATGTTTCGCTCCTATTTCCATATGTTCACAACTTGTTCTTGATCATAATTGGGCTTGGCTTCTCTGAGATTCTGAAGCTTCTCTATGTGCTTTTATTATTTATTAATGTTTTTTTGATGAGGAATTATGTATGTCTGTTCACTATCACCATTATGAACTTGAAACACTTTCTGCATTAGAAAAAATCACCATGAAATAGCATGAATAAATATGAACAAATCACATGGCAGCAAAGATGCAATCAATTTGACAGTATTAAAACTTTTCAGTATGGAAATTGATGCATTTCATTTGATTTTGTATCTAAATTGAACTTATTGTTCACTTGTAATTTTCACTTCATTGTTCTCAGATTTGATTGTTATTAGTGAATGATGTTCTTGATTGCTTTGATGGCTTAAATTTGTTTCACTCCTTCATGATTGGCTCATATGAGCATGACAACTATATTTCCTTACTCAACCCCATTTGTATTTTAAGGGTAAACATGCCAAGCTCTACCCTTGTGGGAGCCAGTTTTACTCCACATGCTGATATGTCTGCATGAAATGATCAGCTACATGAATTTTCCTATACCTGCACAGGAAACAAACAATGTTAGCATAAAATAATGATTTTACATGGTTCCATGATGTGACATTTCATTTTTAGGCTTTTATTACTACACTCTTCATTATTAGCTAATTCCATGCATTTCATGGAATGAATTATATCTTTGTTGGTAGAGCATGTAGTGTAACTCATATCCAAAGCTTTAATAGGACTTTCCCAATCTTCTGCAGGTACACTCATAATCAGAAGCAAAATAGAGCAAGTAGCAAAACATCAACTAAAGATCAAGAAACAGGCAATGATGGATATGTCTTATGTTATTTTCTTCTTACTTTCTTCACCTTCAATTGTATAATTCATTTCTTGCAATGAATTTTTTTGGCTATCTCCATGGCTTGTGTGGATCTTTTAATTTCTCTTTTCAATTCCATTCTGAAAAGAAATGCATCAAAATCAAAAATTATACAATCATTTGTATTTTCAAACAAATGAAATATTGTAATGTGAATAAGCATTGTGAAATAAATGAAAGCAATTGTTATGCTTTATCATTTGTGTATTCCATTATGTATTCATTTATGTTGTAAAGCATTGAGTAATAACTCTGAAACTCTGTTCACTGAAACCATTGCATAACTGGAACTTGATAAACCTAGTGCAAACAACAATTTAAGCACATGCAGAAATTAATTGAGCTTCCAATTTAAAGTAAAACAAACTAATCAACTTTGCTAATTGAGTTGTAGTGAAAATTGGTAACACATACCATGATAGGAAGGGTAGCTTGGAGAGACACCCAACTTAAAATGACATGCAAATTTTAATTCACTTTTGACTATGAATTAGAAATCAAAAGCTTGAGAGGATGTGGATTAACACTATAATGTTTGATATTCTCTTGGGTCACCTTTAATATAAGCAAGTCCATGTGGATCAAATCAAATATTTTTTTCTTACAAAAATTATCACCTCCTAAGGGAGAAGTAATTGGACTCTTAAGAAGGGGGTTCAATATCCATTTGACACCAACAAGAATTATCAATAATAAAAAATCTATAGGCATAGGTTTACACCTCGACATTATCTTTAAACATTGAACAATGGTCATAGGTAAAGGCTTCTCTTCAAGCCATTTTCAAATATTTTCCTTGAAATGGTTTTATTAGTGAGACAATCAATTACCTTGTACCTTCTCCATAAACATGGTAAATATAACTTCACTAAAGGTCGACATAAATTTAAGAGTATCTTCAATAATAACTTTGATGGTCCAAGTTAGGGGCCTTTCTTTTAATTAAATCATTTAGTTGTGTTTGGGGAATCCTCCTTAGTGAATTTTTATAAAATCTTCATCTTTGTAGCATTGGATTTTGCATGGTGGTTAGTTTAAACTTTGATATGCACTCCTTTACTATCAATATTCTTATCCCTCCTCCCCCTAGCTTACCTTGATTTCCTTTAGAGGCTCCATCAAAGTTTAACTTGATCCAATTAGGATATGGGCTATAACATTTGATTAGATTTATCTCCACTTTTTAATTCCAAACTCCAATTAGCAACTATCATGGAATCAACAACCAAAAAATCTCACTATTATTATTTTTCTTATACTTTATCATGGAACTAGTCACCATATTTTTATTAAGGTATTGTGTTATTTTTCACCAATGTGGCCCAACCTATAGATAAACAACATAGATGAATCAAGTATCTTAATTACATAGGTTGTTATAATAAGTAGATGCATCAAGATTTATAAAGCACCACACAAGGATCCCTTAGTTAGGAACAAATTACTCCTAGCTAACCTAAAACCACTCCTATCCAATATGGCATACACTCTACCATCATTCATTTTAAAATTTAAAATTAAATTTTGTGTTAATGTTGGAAATTACTATACATCTATGAGATATTTTACTCCCTTATCACTAAACACAAGTTTTACCCTCCTTTTTCCAAAAATATAATGTCAACCATTGTTGTAAACACCTCACCATCATCACTTCTTATGAAGAGAACCACTCCTTGTGAAGATTCATGTGATCTAAGGAACCTAAATCGTTCAACAATTAATAAAGCACCATCTTCTTCATCTAAGGATTTTTCATTAGAGGAATATTTACCACTTGCCATAATTTCAACATTTCACTCTACTAATACCCCTTTTTCTTATCACTTTTTTCCTTAGTATACCATGTGCATATAGTGCATCCTTGGAAGCCTCATCCATATATTTTTTTCTTATTTTTTTATTGAGTAAAGTGACAACAAAGGAATCCATATTAGGATCTATAGAGCCACCATTGGTTGTAACTATAATATTATCCTAAGATTTAGGTAAAGATTTTTGGGGTTGATCATTGAACCCCACAACTCCTTTAAGTCATTTGTAAGTGACAATTATCTTATCACAAACAAGAGATCAAAGCAAGATGATGTGCTCAACAATATGAGAAATTTTATTGATGCAATAAAACCTAAATGAATGATTACAATGAATGATCAATCCTTATGAAAAGGAGATAGAAACCCCAAATCTAAAACCCTAGGTGAGGACTAAATTACTTTGTGATAAGTGTCACCATCCTATGCAATGAGACATGTGCAATATTTAGCCAATATAATAATAAAAAAATTAATTCCTAAATTTAGCTTAAGTCATTAAATTAAAAGGGGACCTAATTAACTAATGATTAATTAATTAATTAAGCTATTAATCTAACATCCCCCCTTAAGATCAACTGAGGGAGTGTAATTTGTGAAAAATGGAACCCCTAAGTTTAATTTCAAAACCTAGGGTCAATTATATTCCTTTTTTAAAAGTACATTAGAATGAAAATCAACAAGGTGAATAGATTAACTTTCAAACAAGAAGGTGAGTCAATTAGACCTAGATCTGCATTCTTTGAGCCTTAAAAATGGACTAGAAATGATTTTATATGATTAACCTAATTAGACTATATGCCCTAATATGAAAAATGAAAGATCCCAATGATGCACAAGCTAAAATAAAAACTTGCAAGCAAATCTGGGAATTGCAAAGGGCTATGTACCTGTCACTAAAAGTTGGATTTGAGTGTTGTAGTAGGACTAGGTCACCCTTGGGCGAATGGGTCTTTGTAGGACTTTTTTGAACTTTGAAACTTGATCATGTAGCTTTATGTCTACTCTTTGTTTCCTAACCTGCAAAATTTCATCTTTGGATCTAGAACTATAATAAATCTACAAAAGAGATGGTGGGGGTGGCTATATAAGAGCTTGCCTCAGTCAAGCCCCTATTTTGGTATTTTTACCTCCACAATAGCCAAAAATCTGATAGAAAATAGTGTGTGTGCCCTAACCTTAAGTGTATCTAAGGTTTACAACTTTTTCTTTTTTTGGATTTGATTGTGTTTAAAATTTTTGCATCAACGTTTCAGATCACACTCCATGATCCATCATCAGGATGTAAAGAGAGCATAAGGAGATGAATAATGTTTATTTGCATACCCAAATTTGCTTAAAAGGAGGAAAGAAAGGAGGAAAATGACACACAACACGAGGAGAAAGAGAGAGACCTTCTCTCTCTTTCTCCTCGTGTTGTGTGTCATTTTCCTCCTTTCTTTCCTCCTTTTAAGCAAATTTGGGTATGCAAATAAACATTATTCATCTCCTTATGCTCTCTTTACATCCTGATGATGGATCACAGAGTGATCTAAAATGTTGATGCAAAAATTTTAAACACAATCAAATCTAGAAACAACAAAAGTTGTAAGTATTATGGATTGTGGAAATCTCATAGCATTAAAGTGTCTAAGGTTTTTATGAGCTAAAATGCAAAGAAACCCTACTCAAGTCTATTAGAGAGAGATTCTTATATGAAAATGACAAGATCTACCTTGGTATAAGTCAAACACCCTTAACAAATCTAAAATATAATGATACCTTACTTTAGACTGCAAATATGATGAAGCTTGAAGATAAGAACACTAGGAAACAAGTCATTCGGTACAAGGAAATGGCCAAATGCATCTCCCAAACATAAGCTTAAAAACCTACAAATTCAAATGTGGTGGAATGATCTCTTGCTTCTCTTTTCTTCTCTTATTGCTTCTTCATGTGTTCTAGTTTTGAAATGGTGAAAAGGATAGTTATTTATGGGAATTTCTTTAATTTCCCAAAAATTAGATCCCGAAAGTTGACATTTGAAATTTAAAATTTGAATGCAAAAATAGGCACTCCAACATATCTAAAATTAGGTCCTGGCTAAGAAGGCAAACCTGTTCACCTTTGGGTGAATGGGTATAATTGGCCTAATTTTCCAAGACATTAAGTGTTAGGGGCAACATATGAATTGTATGCATTTGTTCGATGATTGCAATTTATGAAAAAATGATAAAATATGCCTTAGAATGCATAATTTAAAAGATTAGGGCCTAGTTAGGAGGTGTTGAAAATGCATAAAAGCAAGGGGCGCTAAAATAGGTCCAAACTAAGTGTGAAATTGTGCTACCACCTACAAGGGATTACAATTTTGGGTGCTATAGGGAGAAACTAAACACTAATAAAGAATGCAATGATGAAAATAGAATGGGTCATGGCTACAAGGCATGATGAGGTACCCATGAACAAGTAACTAAAATATCTCATAATTAAAAAAAAGGAGAAAAACTCATGGAAAAAGCTCCTCTCCAAAAGAGAGAAAAATGAAATGAAAGTGTACACATGACAAAGGAATGTAGGACTCAAAATGTCCCCCCAAGTGTTGCTTTGGTCAAATAAGTACAATCAAGATCCCCATAGGAGAGAAAAAATGAGACAACAAATCCCCCCAAAAGGAAGTAGCTTCTCTACCAAAAGTGAATTCTCAAAGAAGAATTTTGAAGATGATCCAAAATTGGCAAACATTGTTCCTCCCCTTAGGAAGAAACACATCAAATGGAAAATGTAGAAGAAAATCTCTCAGGAGAAGAGGTCTCATGATGGGCACTATGGAAAAAATCTCAAGATTCCACATGTCTGAATCAAAAGAAGCCAAATAAGATAAAGCAAATCCAAACAACTGTGAAGATACATGTAGAACAAATTTCAAAGGCAAAGGTGAAGTGATGATATGTGGGTTATAAATATTATCAAAGAGGATGTCAATATCCTCAAGTATGTCCCCAATATCTATAATGTTTGACTCAACAAATAAATCTACAATGTCTGCTAAGTAGTTATCCCAAAAATTTGAAACTGAAGGATTGATAAAATCCTATTGAAGTGAGTTGACCTTTGAAGATGCAAGAGGTGTGGGAGGATGAATCTCAGAACAAGTCTCATGAACCAAGGTGGATGATTGAAGTATGCATAGGTTCAAGTGATAAAAAATCTCCTCAAATATCCGATACTATCTAGATGCATGAGAATGTAGAATAATCAATGGTAGTGTAAGTTGAAGCTCATCTGGTGAAAAATGACAGAAGGAATAAAATTGAGAGACATGATCTACTATCCCAACTACAAGAATCTCTCTACTATGCAGGTCTCTGATAAGAACTGAATTAGGTGTGAACTCTACTATCTTACATGCCCCACTATGTGCAATTTGATAGATGGAAACAATATTAGAAGATAGTGAAGGGACACAAAGCACATCATGAAATGTTCCATCATCAAAATCTATAGATCATTTCCTAGTAACACTCATATAAGTGTTATCCCCCATCAAAATATGTGGTAATGTGCAAGGCTCATATGAAGAGAAAATACCTAGAAATGACGCCATGTGATGTGAGGCTTCTGAATCAAGAATCCATCAGTTGGACTATAGATTGGTGGATGCAAAGAGAGCATGGATTTTCATCTTGTATACTCCACGCGCCATGGTGGATGACCGTGATTGTATATTTTTTAAAGTGGAAGAAGGGGATGAAGGAAAGTAAGTATTATTCTTCTATAGAATATGCTCTAGCTCTTTAATCTACTTTGCATAACACTGATGCTCATCATGTCTTATCTTTGTGCAATATACACATTTTGGTCAATTCTTCTTAGATGAGTCTCCCTTAGAAGAGGAAGAAGAATCATAGGTATGTTATGAATCCTTGGCTTGCTCATGTGACTTGAAATCCTTTTGTTTCTATTTATTTCATTACCATTCAAATCCTTCAGATCTTTGGTGTTGGTGATGTAGTAAGAGCATGTGATTTGGAAGACTTAAATGAGCCCATCTATACCAACTTTATCTTCTTCTGAGTGATTGATGGGTGTGTGCAAGAATTCAAGTCCACGTTTTGGCCAAAAAGTGGAAGTGTTTTCCCTAATTTTTAGAATGTGTATGATTTGACCTAAAAATTTGAAGCACTTAGAGATTGAATCTTTAAAAAAGTCAGTAATATGAAATGTAGTACTCCAAGTCTAGTTTCCAAATCTGTAATTTATTTTAATACCTAGATGATACAAATTTATTTTCAATAGTCATTTCTAAAAAAAGTTACTTTTTTTTAACCATACCATGCATGTGTACATTGTTGCAAGTATGAGTAGTTGGTGTTGTCATTGATGTCAACAAGTTTGTGTTGGAATTGATTTATATTGGTGAATAAGATTGTTGCAAGAGTATGAGTAATTGTCAATTGTGTTATGGAAGTGTTGAAGATGATGAGGATGTGTCTCTGATGCTTGGTTTCCAAGTGCTTTTGAGAAAAAATGATAAAAAAGGGAAACATTGTGTTGCAATGGTGTTTTGGGTAACATAGTTGTGTTCTAGTTTTGCTCCACATTTCTTCTAGGTTGAAGATATTCATGTGTGATTCATATATGTTGGTCAGAGCCAGTGTTCATAGTTGTATTCAAGAGATGATATGCTACATTGTGGTATAGTAGAAGTTATGTTCACTAGTGTATGACTATGCATTGCAAAGGTGTTTGGGAGAAATGTTTTTGCTCCACATTTCTCTGTAGGTGTCTAAGGAAAAGGAAGTATAGTTTGAAGAAGAGGAATAAGATCCAGAAAAGACACCTAGAAACCCTAAGCATGAGCAGAGAGATCATTCTGAAGAATAGGTTAGTGGAGGTCTAAAAGAAAAGTTGTATTGACAAGAAGGAAAGTTGTTAAAGAAGAGGTAAATTTGTGCTTACTCTCTAAAGTTGAACCTAAGATAATGATTGAGGCATGGAAAGATGAACATTGGATGAAATCTATGGAAGAATAACTAATAGAGATTGAGAAGAATTAGATTTGGGAACTTGTCCCAAGGCCTACAAACAAAAACCATAATTGGATCTAAGTGGGTGTTCAGAAACAAACTGAATGAGAATGGAGAAGTGGTAAGGAACAAAGCAAGGCTTGTGTGTAAAGGCTATTCACAAGTTGAAGGAATAGATTTTGAAGAGACATTTTCTCTGGTGGCAAGAATGGAAGCTATTAGGATGTTTTTATCTTTTGCAGCACATAAGGATTTCAAAGTCTATTAGATGGATGTGAAGTTTGATGTCTTGAATGGAGAGTTGGAAGAATAAGTATACATGGAACAATTGAAAGGGTTTTAGTTATCATATAAATATTATATGGTTTGCAAATTGAAGAAGGCATTGTATGGATTGAAGTAAGATCCCAAATCTTGGTATGCAAGGTTGGATAAGTATTTGATATAGAAAGGATTCAATAAAGGTATCGTAGATAGTAACCTTTACTTTAAAGTTGAAAAATATAAAATATTGGTTGTAGTTGTCTACGTTGATGACATAATTTTTGGAAGAAATGAATCTATGTATAAGAAGTTTGTAGAAGAGATGCAAAAAGAGTTTAATATTTCTATGTTTGGGGAGATGAATTTCTTCCTTGGGTTGCAAATCAATCAAACAAATAAAGGTATATTTATTTCACAATCAAAGTATGTCAAAGAGATGCTGAAGAAGTTAGGAATGGAAGACTCCAAACCAGTATGTACTCCTATGGTTATTGGTTGCAATATGATCAAGAATGATGAATCCCCTAAGGCTAATTAGAGAAAGTATAGATCAATGATTGGTGGACTGCTATATCTAATTGCTACTAGACCAAATATCATGTATGTAGTTTGTCTTGTGGCTAGATTTCAAGAAGATCCTAGAGAGTCACATGTAGTAGTTAAGAGGATATTTAGATACTTGAAGGGAACTCCATATCATTGCTTGTGGTATCCAAAGAATACTAACTTCACTTTGAGTGCTTAAATAGATGCAGATGAAATAAAGAAAATAAGGGTTTTCCAAAATGAAAAATTGTCCAAAAGAAGGAAATAGACCCTATCTTCCTCAATTCATTAGGAAATGAGATCCCCGGCTCAAATTGACTAACAAACCTTGGGTGAATCAATTTAGGATGAGAATATTTAGATTTCCTTTTTGTGTTAGGACGAGGGTCCTAGTCAAACAACACTTTGGGGAGAAAAAATAAAAAATAGTAAATCAACACCAAGTCCAAATTAACTAGGAGGGCCCAAACAAGTGAGAAAATGTAAAGGGATACATTTTTTGTCACTACAGCAAACTGGGCTAGTTGTGATAATGATAAAATTTACAAGTGGTGGTGCATTCTTTCTTGGATGTGGATTGGTATCATGGCTAAGTAAGAAACAAGATTTGGTTTCTTTATCTACTGCAGAGACTGAGTACATTACAACAACATATTGCTACACACAAGCATTGTGGATGAGGAAAACATTGAAGGATATCAGAGTAGTGTATGATGAGCCTATTTCTATCTTTTGTGACAATACAAGTGCAATAAACATTTCATAGAATCTAGTGATGCATTCAAGGACAAACCATATTTCAATGAGATATCAATTTCTAAGAGAGAAGGTTATGGAGAATGAAGTGAAGCTTGAATATGTGCCTACAAAGGATCAAATTGTTGATATATTCACTAAGGTTGTTCCTAAGGATACTTTTGAGTATCTCTGGGAGAAGTTGGGGGTTATTTCCCCTCCTTTGAACTAGATGCATAAGGAGATGCATCAGTCTAGTGGATCTCAAGATTCCTTCTTTATTATAGAATAATGTTGGTGGCTACCTCTCAAGGGGAGTAGGTAGTGGTAGCTGATGTGGTATAGGTTGGTGTGTGCTCCTAAGGGGGAGTATTTAGAGTTGTAAAGGAAAAGTGTTGCAGAGCAGTTGTAAGAAGGTTGTTTCATGTCAAAGGAAAAGAATAAAATAGTACAAACATTATGTCATTTTCCATTGATATCAAAATGAGAGAGAGAGTCATGTGAAAAATAACAAGTTAATAGGGGGAGAGAGAAGCATATGAAAAAAAATAAGTAATAAGGGAGATAGAGAGTCATGAGAAGTAATGTAAAAAGGGGAGAGAAAAATGCATAAAAGATAAGTTATTCAGGGGGATACAAGAGAAAATGAAATTGGTATGGTATAGATTTGTTGTGTCTTTGATGGTATTTTCACATCATGTGTTGTCATCAATGACAAAGGGGGAGATTTTTGTAAGTATGAGTAGTTGGTGTTGTCATTGATGCCAACAAGTTTGTGTTGTCATTGATGTCTATTGGTGAATAAGTTTGTTGCAAGATTATGAGAAGTTTTGAATTGTGTTATGGAAGTGTTGAAGATAATGAGGATGTGTCTTTGGTGCTTGGTTTCTAAGTGCTTTTGAGAAAATTTGATAAAAAGGGGAAACAATGTGTTGTAATGGAGTCGTAGGTAACAAAGTTGTGTTCTAGTTTTGCTCCACATTTCTTCTAGGTTGAATATCTATCTATGTGATTCAGATATGTTGGTGACAGGTGTTTAGAGGTGTTGTATTCAAGAGATGATATGTTGGATCATGGTATAGTAGAAGTTATGTTCACCAGTGTGTGACTGTCCATTGTAGAGGTGTCTAGAAGCAATGTTTCTACTCCACATTTCTCTACGGTTATGCTTCATGTTTTTTGATTCAGAAGGTGTGTTCATGGTGTTGGTAGTTTACCTCAGTAAAGAGGATTTGAGGTTTGGTGCTTCAAAAGATATTTTTTCAAGTAATAGTGTATGGAAGAGTTGTTTGAGTGTACTGGGTTTGTACATTCTTCAGGTGGAATTTGTTGTGAAGGAGTTTGTTGGATTTCAGGGTGTTTGAGGAATATTCTAGATCATGTTCAAGTGTGATGTGTGGTTTGCAAGTCTTCCTTGGGTTTGAGGAAGCATTTACTTCAAATTTTAATGGTGTTTGCATGGGTAACAATCGACCTGGTGTTTACACTACATGCGAAGGATAAATATTGTTTGTGGTAGCATGTGGATGAGTGGTGTTGTTTATTTGGGTCCTAATTAAGTGTTGATATGGTCTGCATTCACTTCTATCTACCACAAAAGTGTTTTGGCACTGACCGAATTTGAATTTGCATGTTTTAGGTGCATAGCTGACCTTGGAGAGGGTTTCAAGGTTGAAAATGGTATAAGTATGAGTTAATTTTTTGAAGTAGGGTAAGATAGATGAAAGATAGATGTGTGAGATGCAGAATGATGTGAAGTGCAGTGTGTTAGAGTTTGAAATTGAGTAGAGCATTGTGAGCTTTCAAGTGTTAGTTTACTAGATGCAGTGAGTAGAAGGTGGCTACAATTATTCAAGCAAACTATGAAGTTGTAGAAGTTATTGTGGTGGATTTATTATTGCATTGAGATACTTTTCTTTGTCTAACATTCCTTTTCTATCTTATTTTCTATTATAGCAGTGATCCTCTCTTCGTTGGGAAATGAGCCCTATCGACAGTGAGCCCTATTGTATTCTTTCAAACGGTATTGATATTACTTATATTTTGAGCTAATCCTCACTGTGATTTATCCCTTCTGTGTTTTCCATGTAAATCTAGTATTCTCTTATGTTTGGTGTTGATTTGTTTAAGTTTATGTTATTTTCTTTTCATGCTAATTCATCATGTAACATATTTAAGGGTTTAATAAATGAATGTGGATTTGAATGTTAATGAGGGTTTTGAATTTTTAGGTTACAACTGATTCACCCCCCCCCCCTCTTAGTTGTCTTGTGCATTTCAACATATGTCATCCATATTTTGACCTAAATAAATTTATTTTTTTGAATCCTTTTGGGAAAAGATTTGTAACGCATTGAAGAATGTGCACGATATTTTTTTGTAATTTTTTTAAATATTTTTTTGTTAATTTTTTATTGGCCATATTTTTGTTTTGAAAATCCTCATGTACATCACGCATAGGATGACCTAAACTTATCATTTTTTATTTTTTTTCAAAATTGATTTTTTTTTTTTTTGAAGAATGTGCACGTATAATTCATTTTTCAAAAAAATACTTTAATAAAAAGTTATTAAAATACTAAAAACCTTGATATTTCAAGTTTATGGACTAGTTTCATCAAAAAAATTTGAAAAATAGAAAAAAAATACATATTTGGAATCTACAGTCTCATCTATAATAAGTTCTAATTTTGTCAAAAAATTATGCAAAAAAGGTCTTTAGACATATGTCCAAAGTCAATATTTTCTTGTGACATTGATATGACCTTCAAGTTGCAATTCAAAGAAGGTCCAAAGCTTAGGTTCAGGTCCCCAAGCCTTTTCTTGAACCAAAAACTAAAGCACAAACTTGACCCAAAATTCAAATTTTAAGAAACGAGATCCCGCTTTAGGAATAAGATCTTGTTTCCTAAATGGGATCTTGTTTGTTTTATTTAATATTTTGAATGTTGGAAAATAGAAGGGATCCCATTTTTTATGAGATCCCATTTTTTTTTTAGCTTTTTTTATTTTTACTGTTAAAAAATTACTTTCAATTATGCAACTTGATAGTGTACGACCGATAGTGACTAATTCTTCCATTTTCTATTGAATCTTGTCTCGTATGGTTCTTGAACTTGCAGCTTGGTTTGAATTTTGAAAGGAGGCTACATTGGGATTGTTTTTAGTGGAATTATGTTCATTTTCTACTCATTTGAAGGAGGAACAAAAAATAGACTTTTACTATTGAAATTCATTGTTACTTCAAAATTTTGTAATCATGGGATCACAACATTGTCAAAAGAGGAAAGATAGGAAGGTATTGACCACTGAAGAAATTCAAGAAAAGAGAGAGGAGGAAAAAATAAAAAGAGATAGAAGAATAATGATTCAAACGATGAATAATTCTGAAGCATCCGGGTCCATGACTATTGAAGATAAAAACATTGAAGAGACCATGTATGTAGATGATGCAAATTTGCAAGAGGTGATTGTAGAAGATAATATGATTATAGAAACTAATTCTTGTATGTCTTTAAATCTACCTTTCAATGCTATGGAGAATGTTACAATAGGCATGAATCTAGGTACGTCTTCAAATCCACCTTTGAATGATATGGAAAATGTGATTCTAGATGATTTACAAGAAGTTGGATATAAAAATGTTGATATCGATTCTATTCATAGAGAACTAGTAGAAAATAAAAAACCCTTTTGTTGTTCAAAATGAAAATGAAAATAATTTTGTTGTTCTAAATGAAAATGAAAATCATTTTGTTGTTCAAAATGAAAATGAAAATTCTTTAGTTTTTGAAAATGAAAATGAAAATCCCTTTGTTGTTGAAAATGAAAATGAAAGTGTTGTTGAAAATGAAAATATTTTTAAAAAATTGAAAGTAATGTTTTGGATGATCTTCTTAGTAATATTTCTTGGAGACAAATAAGAACACATGCCAATAAATTATACAAACATTTTTTTTATCAAAAAAACTATCTTTTTAATGTCAACTCATGATGCAATTGATGAGAATGTGAAAAATGAGAAAAGTAATGAAAAAGTTAGGCATTTTTGTGAAACCAAAAAGAAAATATGAATCACTTAAACATTCTATATCTACTATTGCTAGTTCCATTGAGTCTATTGGAAAGATGAGTCGATCTAAAGATAAGAATACAACATGACGATCTATAGCAACTACTATAGTTAATAAAACTTTAGATAAAAGAATGCTAAGCAATATTAGTGGAATTTTAAAAATACATCCTAAAACATTGGTAAAAGAGGAAAAGAGAAGATAAAGTATATAAAATGATCCAATCAACCAATGTTGGAGTTTTAATGGTTGACTACCAAGATCTGACATGAAATTAAATATTGAAATCAAATCTTTGTTTGAAAAATATTGGCATGATAATACTAGGGTATCATCTAATGCTAAAGATATTTTAAAATTAAGATTGGGGTCCAAAATTCACAATCCTCTTCCAAAAAACCTATTAGACACAACTCAAACCGAAATTTATAGAATTTTTTGTGATGATTTAGTGTTTCCTGGTAATATTAGCATAAGTCAAAGATCTTTAGAAAAATGTAAACCTTGGTATGTCAAAATTAATAAGCAATGAATCTCTTGTTGTAAAACGCATGTGCACTTTTGTTATTACTATGATGTGTATTGTTATATACGTTTTAGTTTACATATGAACATGGTTATGCAAGAATGTGGTATTAATATACCACTTGAAGCAATCAAAGAGTTTATAGCAGGTTTATTTTGTGAACAATCTAATGGGAAATTATTTTATTTAAGTTCATGTATTTATGGACAATGCACTAGTTGTGGCAATCTTTCATTCTTAGGAGTTTGTATACATGAAAGTGTTGAAAATTATTTGGAAAACAATTAGTGGATGTTAAACTATTTAAGAATGTTGAGTATTCTTTAAAACATGGAAAATTTGGATTATTTGGAAAACAATTAGTGGATGTTAAATTATTTAAGAATGTTGAGTATTCTTTAAAACATGGAAAATTTGGAAAAGCGTTGCAATTTAATCATAGAAAAAATTAGTGTACATGCATTCATATCAGAATTTAAGAGTAAGATTATGCTAAAATATTTCAAGTACTCTCAACATGCTTGATGGCTTGATGGAAAATTTTGCACATGTAGAAACACATTTCTAGTTGGAACTATACTATCGGTGGTTAATTTTGCAAAAAACTATACTCTTGCTCCACAAGAGGAAATCTAGTCACAATATTACAATTCATTGTAGGTGGCTATGTGTGTTCATATTGTACGCAAGCATGCAGATGATAGCATAGAGGATGATAGAAAAATCTTGAGGGAGTATCATTTCTATTTGAGAGACAACCGATTGCACTTGTCAGATTTTGTTCAATATATTTTATGAAAATTTAAGAGAAAGAGGAATCCAGATGACATAACATCTTATATGGTCAGATAATTGTACGAGACAGTTATGGTCAAATAATTGTACAAGATAGTTCAAGGTTGCTCAAATTTTATATTGGTTAAGTAGGGTTCACAAGGAATATAATGTCCAACATATGTGGAGTTTTTTGAAGTTGGGCACGGTAAAGGAGAACATGATGGAGCTAGTGCATATGTTAAAATAATTCTGGCTAGAGAGCGATTAAAATTTGAGGATGCAGTAAAATTTAAAGATGCACATGCGATTGTAGATTGGTGCAATATAAAGTTATCTATAGGATCAAGCGATTAGTCTACAGTTTGATGATTATCTTGGTTGGTTAAAAAAGATAACATTCTACCTAGACTTGATTGTGAGACAATCAATGGATCTACTAAATGGCACTCATTTAAGAGTTTGAATGCAAGAACATGGACTATCTAGACAAGGGAGCTTGTTTTTATTAGTTTTGTATTTCATGATATTGGGAAGCATGTGAGAATATAGAATGGGTTGAAGAGTGGAAGCAAAGATCATTGACACCTACACAAAAACATGATCAATATGAAAAAACAATTGAAGATAATGATCAAGTGTTTGCATCAGATGACTATGACCATGTTTCAGACCTTGTAAAAGAAGGTAATTTAATTCAATTTATTTTATTTTATTTCACTTTATAACTATTTTGTAATATATTTATATATATGAATGCATGTATGTAGATTGGTCAAATTATATGTCACACAAGTTAGTGAATTAAATTTTGTTTGTAGGACATGTGTATGCTATTGTTGCACTTGAGGAGAATGAGGAGGAAAAATAATATTGATTGGCTCGATCTATGGAGACTAAACATAAGTTAATAGCACCTCGAGAAGATGATGATGGCTATAATTATCCAACAAGTTCAGTGGTGGTTGTTGGTGCTTGGTAATGAAAATACCTAACAAGGAAGAATGATTTTCTTATATTCAAATATTATGAAACAAAGGAGAAGATTATACAATACTCACATTTGGTGGTGGAAACAAATATAAAACTAGTGAGATATCATGGAAGACCTGCAAATAAAGAGCCATGGACAATTTATATGGAAGAGCATGAGACAATCATAGATGCATTGCAAAAAAGAGAGGATGCAAATGGTACAATGGAATAAGTATATACAAGTAATTATATATAGTTTTATTTATTTAAATACATGTTTTAATGATATATTAATATTGCTTAAATATAAATAGTTAAAATTGATTTGTTGTCATTTTGTATCCTTAGTCCATCATCACAAATTCATAACATACTTTGAGACAAAAAAAGAGAGGATGCAAATTCAACCTACAACATGGAATACTTGTAAATACATGTAAGTATATATATTTTTGTATATATTTAAATACATGTTTTTGATGATATATATGTTGAACACTTAGAATACTGAGAGGGGGGTGAATTAGTATTCCCTTAAACCATTTAAGCATTTCACATCCAATCACCAAAAAATATTCAAATCCAATAAGGAAAGAAAACATGAAACATTCACAACATCACATTTCACATGAACACCAAGATTTTTATGTGGAAAACCTAAAATGGGATAAACCATGGTGAGGGTTAGCTCATAATATATTATAACCAATTATAGTATAATTATAGAAGTGCTCACTATATGTGGACTCACTATCCACAGAGAAAAAGATAGAAGAGAGATGGTGGCTCACAGCCTATTTTGAACTGTTATAATTGCGTCTAACATATGCATGAATTATTGTTCCATTGAAACACAATAAATAAACTTTATCTAATTATGATTCAATACTTTTCCTTGCTCTCCATTCACACAATTCTAATCTTCAACTTATCATTCACAACTTAACTTCACACTAATCTAATAAAATTTGCATCATATCATCACATATCACATACCATACCATCAAAACACCGAAAACAATCCAACATATATATCCACATCAAGTGTAACATCAATTAGGCTGGCCTAATTAGATGTAACACCCAAAATATAACTTGTCAGCTCAAAACATTTCATACATATAGCACGCCACAATTAAAAACTCAAAATAACTTGTAATAGGTCAACATGGACCTATAATTAATCCCACATAAGACCGCAATACTTACTTAACCTTCACATACCTTCAAACATATTAGGTCAGCTCCACATAAGACCTAAAAGCAAAAGCCTTCAACTATGTATTCACATATCAACACATGGACCTCAAAACTTGATGTCAACTGGAATCCATGCTCTATTTCCATCTGGAAACTTATCCTCAAAAGTGCAAAGCCAACAACTCATTCACGGAGACATGCAAAATCTCCCACACAACTACACTATACAAAAAATCATTGTAATTTTCTAGGTCAAACTCTATTACTCATAACTTTCAAATCACTTGTCAAAACCTGATGAAAACTTAGAATTATCTACATCTAACATCCACCAAAATTATGTTAGAACTGTAGAGTAAAATATCCATTTGTAGAGTGGTGTGGACCCAAAAACTAGTGCTTTGTAACACTATATTCATAGAATTGACACTTAGTCAATTTCCCATTACAACTATCTTTACCGGAACAAACCAAATGGTAAAAATGTCTTCCTCAGCACCTCAAAAACTTGTTAGAACTAATCAAAAAAAAAATTGCAACTAAAAGCTTCATATAAGTCATGATGTTGACATCAATGATAACACTCCAACAAATCATTTTATACCTTACATGCATATGTTGCCAAACAACATAATCAATGGCATTCTTCCAACAATCTCCCCATTTGTCATTGATGGAAACATGCCAAAATATCCAAAATATCTCCAAACTACTCTCTACCTTTGACATCAAGGGAAAAGGGCGGCTATAAAAACTGTGAAGACTTTCATCAGAGCTCCCTCTAAGAAATGTAAACATATATACAAACTTAAAAAGAGTAGATTGATTCCTCCTGAGTCATATACTGGAGAAAAAACCCAAAAATTGTGTTGGAAACATTACTATACAATTCACATTTATAAAAAGAATCTGAATTAAAATACAGGAAATGCATAAAATAATAAGAGATAAGTCAACTAGAGGTGGTTGATTCCTACAACTTCTTCAAATGGTCTTCACATGCTTTCCTTCCATCTTCCCATTCTCTTTTTTCTTTCACAAGCATCCTACTCTACATTCCAAACTCTAACAATAACTCTTCTCCCTCTTCTAGATTTTTCAGGTATCGGATTCATCTTCTTGGATTTGTCTACACTTAGGAGAGATTTTGAAATGAGTAAGAATTTAGGATTGACCAAATCCATTAATTCTCCAAACTGTATAATAATGTGTTATTTTTGTGCTTACAACTAGAAGAATATATTTTTCATATCTTCAATTGTAGTCCTTGTTTCCACTGTATGATCAAATTTTGGATCATAAGCACTTGAGGTAGTATTGATTTGAGACTCAATAGAGTCTATTTCCTTCCTTATACTTTGTGAGGCTTTGGGCCACTTCATTCCATACTGATACAAAGATTTTGTCTCATCAACACATCCTTCAACATCTTTCAATAACTCAAAAGAATTTTTATGTGAAATGACACATTTCTCAGCCATTTCCAACATCCTCTTATCATTTATCCTATTCTCAACTTCCTTTTGTGCTTCTTCCTTCAATCCAAATGCATAAAATTTAAAGGAATCAATTAGAAATTTTAAGTTTTTCATACCAAATAGAGATCTATGTCTATATTCGCACCAGATATGGCCTCTTGTAGAGCCTTTACTGCTTCTTCCATCAATTCTCTGATTTTCTTATTTGTCTCTATGATTTCTTTCCTCGTGGATGCATGGAACATATCTCCTAGTTGTAGCTTGTGGATGAGAATTATTTTATCCAACTCAACATTTCCTTGATGTATTGGCAATTACAATAGTTGTGAAGACACAACTTGTTGAAACTGGGGATGCATGCTTAAAATATTTTTCAAGGAATCTCTGAAGGATCCAGAGGATTCACCTAAAACCTTAGTTATCTCTATAACTTTTCCTTTCTCTTCAACACTTCTAAAGTCTGATAGTTTTTCTGCTTGAACATCTCTGGATGCATCCTCAATCTTGTCTTCACTTTCCTTCTTATCCTCTTCTTCTTTCTCCTCATCAGCCTTCTCTTCATCTTTCTTTTTTGGCTCCTTCTTCTACATCAACATTATCATCCTTATTTTCATCCTCTACAGTGTTTTCAGTGATAACCAAAGGAGTAACTTCTTCTTGTGTCGGAGGACTGATCGTGTTTTCCTTTGTAATTTCTTCTCTAATCATTTCTTCTTCAACAACCTTTTCTTTCATGTCCTCCACTTCTAAAGGAGTGTTGTCCAATGCAGCTTCTTCATTTATATCATGCTTATGTTGAGCATCATCTGTCTACATCTCTTATTCTGTATTTGGTTCTAGAGAATTTGGTATGTGCAGGATCATCATGGAAAAAATAGTCCCTTAAGTGGCAATGAAAATTCAGAAAAATCAAAGTTAGGCAACTTGACGTAAAAATTTAAATAAGTTATCTATATTATTTCAAAAATATGTTAGAATAGAATCTATGGAAAATTGAATCTAGTCAAAACTACTAGGTTTTTTTTTTAAATCATTTTGGTGAAAATTTGAAATTCAATATAGGTAATTTCTAAATTTCGTGGAAAAAAGAAATGTAGGTGTCCTATTTAACCAATTTTAATCATATAATAAATGATAATATTTTTTTTATAATATTTTTAGAGTATAAGTAGAGGACCTCGTGGTCCTGATGTGATGCATGTGTTTTTTGTAATTTTTTCCCAATAAATAATTAACACTATGAATTT
>VDFB02047230.1:586624013-586657403 GCA_007258455.2 Sequoia sempervirens | reverse complement strand
CCCTCCTAATTCTCCCCACCTCTCTATCTCTCTCTCTCCATTTCCCCCTCTCTCTCTCTCTCTCTCCCTTTCCCTCTCTCCCCCTCTCTATCTCTCCCTTTCCCTCTACCCTCTACTCTCTCTCTCTTTCCCACCCTTCGCCTCCTAATTACTCTTAAGTCTATGTGTGCACAAATCGGATATCTGATTCAAATATGATATCTGATTTATAGCACTAAAATCCTGCCGTTACAAAACGTTTTAAAATGTTTTTCAAATCAGATATCGGATTTTATTCCATATCTGATTTGTGGGCCATAGAGAAACCCCATGTGGGTTGTTTTGTGCATCCCAACGGACCCTACATTTTGTTTACAGGCTTTGTAGTGACAAACACACGGTTTCAGATAGGAAGAGACAAAGATCAACTTTTTGGAGCATCTTCTACTCAAATTTGTCATAAGTAATAATTTTTTAGCATCTTTTAAGAGGTATAATGGGGAGCAAGAGTCGTTGGAAGCAAAAACTTAAGAGAAATCTTGCAAAAGAACAAATTGAAGCATATAGACAAAGGGATAGAGAAAGTCATAGGAAGAGAAGACAAGGTATGTTAAATATTGGTGAACTTGAGCCCTATCGTCTTTCAAGTGAAGAGGAAATTGAATATGTTCAAGGTGAAAATGTTGAACATGATATTGAAATTGGGAATGAAAATGTTCAAATTGATATTGAAAATGTTCAAGGTGAAAATGTTGGAATTGAAGATGTTGAACATGATATTCAAATTGGGAATGAAAATATTGAAATTGATAATGAAAATGTTCGAAGTGAAAATGTTGGAATTGAAGATGTTGAACATGATATTGAAATTGGGAAATAAATTATTCAAATTGATATTGAAAATGTTCAAGGTGAAAATGTTGGAATTGAAGATGTTGAACATAATATTGAACCAAGTGTAAATTATGTTTCACCAGATTACATGAGAAATGAAGAACCTTGTGTGGAAGAAAGACATATTCCAAATCCAAGACCTTCAAGAACCCCTAAATGGTCACTTGAAATTGATGAGAACATTATAAAAAAAATTTGAAGGAAAGAGATCAACACAAACCATTCAGTTGTGGGCTACAAGACTTTTGAACCAATATTTTAGCAATAAGACATTGACCGAGCAATGCCAACTTTTTGTACAATTGATAAAGATGCAAAAGATGAGACCTTTGCTAGCCAAATTGAAGATTCATGTGAACAAGACCAAAAAAATTCTATTATTGTCAAAAATATTTTTAATGCTCTCAAGTCTATTGGAAAAAATAACAAGGAAAAATATAAGAGAGCTTCTTGAAGAGTCGTTACAACTGCCCTAGTAAGCCATCAATTAAAAAGGCTCACTTTATGAGACAAATTGTATTGATTTTGACATAAATTGTAAAACTTTGGATAGAGAACTTGCAAGAAGACAAAGAATAGATGATCCTCTTCAAAATGATACATGGGATTTTGTCAAGAGGCTTCCACATGTTGATAAGAAGCTAACCAATAATGTAAAGCAGGTAATTCAACAATTTTGGCATGATAACTCTAGAGTATCACCCAATGCAAAGGATGTTTTAAAGTTAAGAATTGGCAATCAAGACCATACACCGCATCCTAAACATTTCTTGGAATCAAGCCAAACAATGTTGTTAAAAAAAATTATTGAAACACATCCAAATATGGAAATCTCGCAAAGGACATTTGAAGGTTTGAAGTCATTTTATTGTGTGCCTCTTAAAATTTGCAATACTTGTTGCAAATACCAGGTGGAGTTTTCAATGTACCATGAACTATTATGCTATATTCGTTCTACTTTGCATACTAATGAAATGTTTCTAGAGTGTGGTGCAATGCATCTTATGAAATCATCAAGGGACTTGCTAGAATCTATTTTTATGTTCTAGAGATGATGGTTTCTTTTTCTATAAAAATGATTGTTTAAATGCGAAGTGCTCACAATGTGGTGGCTTGTCAAAGTTTATTGAATGTTTTCATGAGGGTTCTGAACATGAATTTGGAAAGAAGCTTGTTGAGAAAAAGAGATATGAGATATTCAAATACACTTTGCAGAGTGGAGGTGAAGGTTCTAGATGCGAGTTGGTTACAAAAGAATGCAGTGTTGCTGATTTTATTTCAGATTTTAAGGACAATATTTTCTACAAGTATGCAAGGAATAATCATAGGTATCAGTGGTTGGATCAACAATTCAAGATGTGTAAGGACTCTTTTCTGATTGGCACTATTATATCAATGGTTGATTTTGCAGAAAACTACACATTGTAACCAAAAAATGAGGTACAATCTCAGTATTACAATTCCATTCAAATTGCTATTTTTGTCCACATAACATTTAGACATGCACCTGATGGTACAAAGGAGGATCAAAAGATAATCAGAGAGTAACATTTTTATATGATTGATGATAGATCTTACTCGTCCAAGTATGTCCAACATTGTTTCGAGAATTTTTTTGAGTTCTTGCAGAAGTGTGATATAGCACTGGGCCAACATCTCATTTGGTCAGATAACTGCACAAGTCAATTCAATAATGCTCATATGTTTTATTGGTTGAGTAGAATTCATGTAGAGAGGGGTGTACCTCATATTTCGAGTTTTTTTTAAGTTGGGCATGGGAAAGGGGAGCATGATGGAGCAGGTACATGTGTAAAGAGAGCTCTAGTTAAGGAGCAATTGAATATTTCAGGAGGAAAATTTAGAGATGCACGTTCTATTGTTGATTGGTGTAGTTTAGCATTGTCACAGGGAGGGACACTTGATTCAAAAATGTGCAAGTTATTTTGGTTGGTTGAGGAGGGTACAGTGGGAGGTAGATTAGATTGTCATACAATCAAAGATTCTTCAAAGATGCATTCATTTTGAAGCTTAGATGCAAGCACATGGACCATTTGGACATGAGAGTTGGATTGTTTTTGTTAGAGTTGTATTTAGTGCAAGTGGGATCAATGTGAATCAAGTGAGTGGGTGGATACATGGGTTACACAGTATCTAACTCCTTTATCTCAAACAATATCCATGACAAATGACACAATGCAAATTTTAGTTGATTACGACCGGCTTTCAAATCTACTACAACCAGGACATGTTTTTGTAGTTGTTGAACCGTAGGGGAATGAAGAGAGATCATACTATTGGTTGGATCGATGTGTGTGGGTAAAGCATAAGCTAACACAATCAATGGAAAATGATGATGGGTTCGTGTATCCGACAATTTCAGTTGTGGTTGCAGAAACTTGGTTGCGAACATACATGATTAGAAAGAATGGCATACCTACATTTGCAGACTACGAGAAACACAAAACCATTCTCATGTATTAGCACCTTGTTATAGCAACAAATTTCAAGTTTTTGAAGCATCATGCCAAACCAAAGACAAAACAACTATGGAAACTTAGTAATGTTGATCATGAAGCAATATTGGATACTCTTAAGCAAAGAGATGACCCTTCAGGCACACTTGAATAGAATTTTCAAGAATGGAAGGTACAATGCTTAGGTTCATTATGCTTAAGTTCATTAGTGTTCTTTATTTAATACTGATATTTTGTATACTATTGCAATGCATGTGTCTTTAATAGTGATATTTTGTATGTAATTTTGCAATATTTTTGGCACGATTGATCATGGACCTACTACAACAATAGCTAGCTCTGATCCTTTCAGAGAGGTATGTGATAGATTACAATAATATAGATTGGTTATTCTAAGCATCTTTTATAGTTTGCATTACCATCTCATCATCAATTAGGTCATTTAGAATAATATAGATTGGTTATTCTAAGCATCTTTTATAGTTTGCATTACCAATTCATCATCATTCAGGTTGTTTAGATTAATATAGATTTGTTAGTGTAAGCATCTTTTCTATTGTGACGATACAGATTTATCATTTGACAACTTTTGTGATATTTTTGGCATGATAGATCATGGACCTATTGCAACAATAGCTAGCTCTGATCTTTCAGTGAGGTATGCGACAAATTACAATAATATAGATTGGTTATTCTAAGTGTCTTTTATAGTTTGCATTACCATCTCATCATCAATTAGGTCATTTAGAATAATATAGATTGGTTATTCTAAGCATCTTTTATAGTTTGCATTACCAATTCATCATCATTCAGGTTGTTTAGATTAATATAGATTTGTTAGTCTATGCATCTTTTTTATTGTGACAATATAGATTTATCATTTGAGAAATTTTGCAATATTTTTGGCATGATTGATCATGGACCTATTGCAACAATATCCAACTTTGATCCTTTCATAGAGGTATGCGACAAATTACAATAATATAGATTGGTTATTCTAAGTGTCTTTTATAGTTTGCATTATCAATTCATCATCATTCAGGTTGTTTAGATTAATATAGATTTGTTAGTCTAAGCATCTTTCCTATTGTGACAATATAGATTTCTCATTTGACAACTTTTGCGATATTCCTGGCATGATTGATCATGTACCTATTGCTAAAATAGGCAGCTTTGATCCTTTCGGAGAGGTATGTGACATATTACAATAATATGGATTTGTTATTCTAAGCATCTTTTGTATTGTATGTAGTTTAATTGCTACCTTGATGGTTTGTATAGGTGCTTGTCACTCCAAAACGTTAACATACTACTCTTGTAAAAAGGTCATAACTGTGTATGGGAATAATCTATATCCAGTGATGTTTTTTGAAATATGGGTCAAATGTCTGGCATTGTATAAAGGGCATGTTTAAAATGTAAAGGGGTCTGTATTTTGGAAACTCATAGGTTGAAATAGTCATACAGGTGTATGCTTTGTTACTTTTATTGGGACAATTCTGTAAGAGATTTTTGTACTTAGAAAAGCTACAACTAGAGGTTTTCTTCTTGGTTATTTCCTATCGGTATGCTCTTTTGAACCAGGTTTTGTAATATCTCCTATTTATATATAATAAATTATAGTGGCTTGCCACTTTTTCCAAAAAAAATGTAAAAAGTTCATGTGAAGGTCATTTCCAATGTAATTGAGTCTTTGATCTAGCAAAGTGGAAACAAGGTATTTGGGTGTGCATGATGTTCAAGTTGATTGGGTAAGAGTTTTCTAATGCAAGAGCTAGGTGGCTTAAAATAACACAATTACAATTAAAGATGATTCAAACTCCAATTTGATCCTCAAACCCAAACTTGGATGCAACTTCACTAAAATAGGCCCATTTTACAAAGAGACTCATATTTAAACACTTCCCAAACTTGAAATTTTGATGGGTAAGCATTAAACAACCTACCAAACTACTAAAACCATAATTTTTTTTGGTGAGATATGCTTTCTAAAGCTCTATTTCAACAAACCCTCATTTTTAGCAACTTTCATGAGGTTTTGAAGGAAATCAATGTTTCCAACCTTTCCACACCCTATAAAATCATCAAACACATCTATTAGGACCTACACAAGCTTGATCCAACCTTAAATCTTGCTTCCCCCACGTTTCATTGACATTAGCATGTTGTAACCACCATTTTTCACCTAATTTCACTCATTTTTGCCATGCATGGCAACTCACCAACTCAAATACAAACCTTTCTAGCTCTTTAAACCCACATAGTCATATTATATAGTCCTAATAACATCTACCATGGCCATACCATTGAACTAGAGACTGTACAATAGATGGTATGGCCTTTTAGCACTTTGGACTCTTAAGGGAAATCATTAGTCCAATGTAGCTCGAAGTGATTTGGCATATTTGGGTGCAAAAGAGGGCCATCCCTAGGGTAAACATACCCATATGGACGTGTTGAAACAAACTATTTGGTCATACAAGTTGCAAAATAAAAGTTGTACCACTTTGCAACTTTACACTGCTTGCATCTGACAACTTTTCCCTCAACTGAAAACTCATCACCACAGGAAAATGCTTCTGAGATAGAAAAAACTGAGAGAGGTTATTGTATATGGTCCCAACACAATCTCATAGCCTTAGACAGAGAGTCTGTAAGCATCACAGTTTCTGAGAAATATCCCTTCAAAGATTGCTACCTTTTAACACTTTGGACTCTTAAGGGAAATTGTTAGTCCAATGTAGCTTGGAGTGATTCGGCATATTTGGGTGAAAAAGAGGACCATCCCTAGCATAAACATACCCATCTAAACATGTTGGAATAGTCTGTTTGGTCGTACGAGTTGCAGAATGAAAGTTGCACCACTTTGCAACTTTACACTGCTTGCATTTGGCAACTTTTCCCTCAACTGAAAACTCATCACCATAGGAAAATGCCTCCAAGATAGAAAAATCAAGAGGTTATTGTAGATGGTCCTAACATGATCCCATAGCCTCAAATGAAGAGTCTGTAAGTGTCACGATTTCTGAGAAATAGCCCTTCAAAGATTGTTGTCATTTAGCACTTTGGACTCTTAAGGGAAATCATCGATCCAATGTAGCTCAGAATGATTCAGCATATTTGGGTGAAAAAGAGGACCATCCCTAGCATAAACGTACCCATCTAGATGTGTTGGAACAATTCATTTGGTCGTACAAGTTGCAGAATGAAAGTTGCACTACTTTGCAACTTTACACTGCTTGCATATGACAACTTTTCCCTCAACTAAAAACTCATCACCACGAGCAAATGCCTATGAGATAGCAAAAACTGAGAGAGGCTATTGTAAAGGGTCCCAACATGATCTCGTAACCTTAGAGAAAAAGTTTGTAGGCATCATGGTTTCTGAGTAACATTCTGTCAAAGATTGCTGCCCTTTTGCACTTTGGACTCTTAAGGGATTTTGTTGATTGAACATAGCTCGAATTGCTTCACCATGTTTGGGTGCGAAAGGGGACCATACCTAACCTAAATTTAACCATCCGGATGTGATGGAATAATTGGTTTGGTCATACGAGTTGTAGAACAAGATTTATTTATGCCCTTACAAGTAGTTTTCAGCCTCCAACCGAACTCCAACGCTTATTTTCATGCAAAAAAAAGCCATGAGACCATAGCTTGTTGCTTTATTTTTAATGGAAACTAGTGGAAAAAAGAGTTAACTTCTTCAAAAACTTGGTTTGAAGTAATTTCATTCATTTTTGTGCATTTAAGAGGCATTTTACTGGAGGTCAGTCTATGAGCCCTGTTCCAAGGGTTTGAGTGCATTTAAAATGGAGTTTTAAGCCTTCCACCCACTGTATGATGTTGTAACTCAATGGATAGGCTTAGTTAAGATAGATAAACATGTTTTCATTGTTTCTTGTGCAGGGGAGGTCAACATTATGATTTTTGGTGATGCCCTAGATGGCATTTGGGGTGTTTTTGCATGAAAAAGTGAGGTTAGAGAGGGTAAAATTGGGAATTGTTTGAGGGAAGACACTTTTCTTATTCTTTTAAGCTTGTTCAAGGTTATTCAAGGGTGTTGGAGTTGGTGGTAAAGTCTGGGGAAGTCTGCAAGTAGGTTTTTCAATAAACCATTGCCAAATTTGAGCAATTTGAGGGTTTTGTGGAATAGGGTATTAGAGGGTGATTTCTAGAGGATAAATGGGAAAATTTGAAGTTTTGTCATCTGTTGAGTGTTTCCCCAACAATTTCTATGGTTTTTGAAGTGTTCCAAGGGTGATTGCTTTGGAAATTTGGCCTATTTGGCTAGGTTGAGCAACGTAGTTTGTATGATTTGTGAAAGTTGTTCCAAAGGAGTCCTATGTGAGTTGGAAGTATGTTGAAGGGGACTAAAATGGGTCTCTAGAATGATGATTAGTTGTAGGATTTTTTAAACAGTTCTGAGAGTTAAGTTGAGAAAGGTGTTTAGGAATCCCTTGTATTGTGAAAGTGAGTGGTTTTCCATCCTTGGTTGCATCAACTAACCATCAACTAGTCCTCTATTTCCAAGGTGCTCCTGCACCATTTTCCAAGCATCCATATAGCTTGTTTGAAAGCAATTTTTTTAGGCTTTTAGCCATAGCAGCAAGGCAGTGAACTGTTTAATAAAATGCTTTGGTAGACGTACGAAAAATGTGGTAGCATATACAAGGAAGTGAATTGTTTGAAAAAATGCCTCAAAAAAATGTGGTCTCATGGTGATGGAATGCCATGACAATCTATAGCAATTTTCTTGTCATGGCATTCTATCACCATGAGATCACATTTCTTTGAGGCATTTTTTTTAAACAGTTCATTGTCTTGTCTATGTTATTGCTTACTATTATGCTTTGTTAGATTATTTCCAAGCATCCATAGCTTGTTTGAAAGCACTTGTTTTAGGATTTTAGCCATAGCATCAAGGAAATTAAATGTTTGATAGAATGCTTTGATAGACATGTATGAAAAATGTGGTACCATAGACAAGGAAGTGAATTGTTTGAAAAAAAGCCTCAATGAAATCAGGTCTCATGGTGATGGAATGCCATGACAATCAACAAGGCAGTCAACTATTTGAAAAAATTCCTCAAAGAAATGAGGTCTCATGGTGATGGAATTCCATGAGAATCAAAATTTCTTTTGATTGTCATGGCATTCCATCACCATGAGACCTCATTTCTTTGAGGCATTTTTTCAAATAGTTCATTTCCTTATCTATGCTATTGCTTACTATTATGCTTTGATAGTATTTTTCCAAGCATCCATAGCTTGTTTGAAAGAACTTGTTTTAGGATTTTAGCCATAGCAACAAGCCAGTGAACTATTTGATAAAAATCTTTGGTAGAAATGTATGAAAAATGTGGTAGCATAAACAAGGTAGTGAATTGTTTGAAAAAATGCCTCAAAGAAATGTGGTCTCATAGAATTCCATGACAAGCAAATGCAATTGATAGTTGCTCCTAGTTATTAGTTATGCAATGTGAAGTAATAGCATAACTGCTTAGGTTGACTTTCTAAAAACTATATTGTAATTGAAATATTTTCATCTATCAACATCTAGTTGTTAGTTATGCAATGTGAAGTAATGCTTTGAGTTTGAAAGATGTGCAATGCAATGTAATCAACGATATGAATATAAACTACATAATATAACCATTCTTTTTTATGCTATTGTACATTGATATTTAACCATTGCTCAAGATTAAACTTTCAAAGAGTTTAATCATGCACATGAGGAACAAATTAAATTTTGATTGTCAACTTCTATATATCAAATTATCCAATAATCAAGTGTATGTCCATATACAAAAATGGCATCAACACCAACTCAAAAAAAGTTTTACAAAATGTGGCATATGCCATCTCGATATCTATTCAAAATTTACATGCCAAAATTTCTATCTCATCCTAAACTACTAGTGGATCATCAAAATGGAGCCTCTTTGAAGCACTCTTTGGCTCTGAAGGTAGCTGCACAAGAAAAATTCAAACCACAATTGAGATTAGTTATACTATATAATTTAAAATATAATAATTAACATCAAAATCAATATACATTGAATTATAATTGAACTCTAAAATTTAAATCTTGATTACTTGAAATATACATCTCTTCAAAGGGCCAGGAGTCCTATAATATGCCCCTCTCAAAGAACCAACCAAACCAAATTTTGAAATGTCAATCTATATATGTGAACAAAAACATAAAATTGATCCAAGTTAGCATACAATTGTCGGTAATAGGAACATATTTACCAAACACAAAATAAAATAAACACATACCTCTTTAGGCTAATCATTTTCTTTATCTCCTTGAGGTGTTTCAACACCTACTCCTTGAGGTGTTCCAATACCTACTCCTTTAGGTGTCGTGACACTTGTCAACAATGATGTATAGCTCATAATTGCCTGTACATAAAAATGACAAGTACATATGAAACTACCAATCTATGTCAATTTATGTATAATCAATAAAAGATCTTAAAAATCTTAATTCAATCGAATTTGAGTTCAATTACCTTTCCCTTATCTAACATTGCACCTCCATAGTCTGGACAACGTTGCACCTTGCTTGCACTAGGTGTTTCCTACAAGAGGAAAATAAGATAAACATATAAGTTAATATATAATTTCAGTAATGACAATTCAAATGACAAGTAAGTATATAATAAAAAAATGTAAACGAGTGAGTGCGAAAATGTCATTCCTGAAAATTTTCAACAAGAAAACTCACATAATTTTTGAACTATTTTTTTTTATTTAAATCCAATTAGCATTGCAATTATCGTGATGAGATAAGAGGGTTTCAAGCGTTACTGCCAATAGAATTAATCTTTTGTTTGCGTCCTTGTCCATGCATGCCACTAGGGTGATGCATTCTCCTAACTTAAATTTATTTGTTATAATAAATCTAACATTTGTGTGATTTAGTTAAAAACCCAATGATCTAAATAAAATAACGGGATATTATTGTTATTTAAGAATATGGGTATCATTAATAGTGTTATTTGATAATCTACAATTCACTTTTATTCCCACTATTCATACATCATCAATATAATATTTATCTGTTGTAATCATTATTCAATATCATTCACAATAGTAATTATAATAATTATTTAAAATTACCTCTTAACTAATTATTAAATTATTTAAGTTTACCATTTAAGTAATTGTAATGGTAACCAAGAATTAGGTAAGTTTACCATTTAAATAATTATCACATTAACCAAGAATCTATTTAAATTTACCATAAGAGAAATTATTGCCGTAATAAAGAAATTAGTTAAATTTACCATTTAAATAATTGTTATGATAATCAAGAATTATTAAAATTTACAAAGTAATCAATAGCCTTCTATTTATATTATCTTTAACTCTATTATTATACTAATTTTATTATTAATAGAAGTATCGTTGAAAATAGCATCTTATAAATAATTTCTAAATAAAAATATTATTTTCAAAATCTGTTTTGTTTTTAAAATGTGTGAATCCCTCATTTCCCCATAATATTAAGTAAAAATTATTCTTGTTAATAACACCCTCACCACATAATTACTATTGTTTACTCTGTAACTTAAAAGAATACAATGCATTTATGTCAAGTATATGAGTGTGGTAATAACTTTTATTTATTCGCCCTAGTTTCTCCATGTTAAAATATTCCAAATTATATAATGTTATTATTGATCACTAATAACAATGAACTCTAAAAATAGTAATTCTATTATTAATTTTAATTTTAATTTTTTTTAATTATTGAACAGGAATAATACCCGGCACAGCTTGATGACAATATTGTAATTTTTTTTAATGGTTGATTGGGTCTTAACCAAGAATTTTTATTGAGTGGTTATTATAGCATATCAACGGATTAGATTTGAAATCATCCATTTAAAATTTATGCCAGTATTTGATTTGCAGATATAACTAACTGCAATAATACCTATATTTTTAATTACCATTGCTATGACAATGTCGTTGGTAGCAACACTTAATTCTTATTTCGTAAAAGTGGGTAAAGAAATTCATTTCAAATGCAGCTGAGGGAAGTGGGGACGGTTAATGACAATTAAAAACTCTTATTACAGCAACACCACCATCCAACTTAACTTATTTTACCTGCCCTCACTAGAATGGGTGAAATGCTATGAAATGCTATTTTAACTGGGCATTCAATTTTAGTATTAAATCTTATATTAATAGAAATAGCGAGCTTAAAAGTAATCAAATAATACTTAATTTTCGTTGTAATAGAAGTAAAATATATATATATATATATAATAATATAACTACTATTATTACTTGATTTACAATAATATTCCCTAACAACAAGCAAAGAGATAATTTTCTGAGACAAAAAGTTAAACTCTAGGGATAAGACATTCTTAAAATTGCTGGCATGATGCGATAATATTATGAATCGAATAATAGTTTAAGGGGATCTTTTAATATTTCCCGTAACTGTGTTTAAGTCACAAGATTATTTATGAGGAGTGGTACTATCAACGCCAAAGATAAGAGAAAAACCTGATAACTATACAAATGAGAGTGGTTGCAGAAAAAGAATCACTAAAACATTATTCCATATTCTAGTCATGTCTCCTCCAGAAATTTCACCAACTCTGACATGATAGCCTCAAATATAATGGCTGACAGGAAAAGAAAAATACATCGGACTTCAAAATCTTCAGGTAAGTGTTGTGTGCTACAGAAAATAAAATACTGTTAAATAATACAAAATTTAAATGAAGCAACAAAGAAAACCCACCTTAGAGTTTGTTTTTTTTTTTAATTTTTTATTACTATTATTAATATTTATTTATTTTTTTAAACACTAACTTGAACAGAAGCGTACTGTTATGCCCAACCGAGCTATCCCTCTTCCTAGCATTCCTGTCATACTGACAAGAGATGGGGTTGCTAATAAATACGACCTGACCTCTAGTATGGGTCATTAATGGTGGCACTCGCCTCACATTGCACATTTCCTCACCCACACCTATAGCAAACCCATATCACAATTAATGTTTTGAGTACGGGTGGCCACTGTCTTGCCTTAAGCTGAAGAGTCAACCAACTCTGATAACCTACCTATTAATTTTATACTTAAAACTGTGTTTCAAACACCTGCAGGTGGCGTATGTAATGTTCTCACCTCTACTGCAACACATTTATCCAGGGATGAGTTAGGTACTTTCCAAGGTTAGAGTTTTGAACCCCTTTCTTTTTTTAGATAGTTTGATGGGGAAAGCGATGAACTGAACTGCAACAGACAGGTTTGGTGAATATTTAATAGACCTTTGAATACACGCTATCCATTTGGTGGGTAAGCTAAAAAAATGATGGCCTGCATGCTAGGATCAACTTGCAACGGTGCTTTACTTACACTAAATTTCCATGATTACATCCTTATAACAAATTCTTCTTATCCATAGAGGCCACGATTATGCATTCACGTGAAATTTGATTTTACTTTCATTGTTATTCTCTTCACACGAGTTTTTAACCATAGAGGGGCAAGTGTGTGAGATCTGAAACACTGGAAGGATTGAGGAGAACTTCTTCATTTTTTTCTAAATATATATATTTTTTAATATACGTACTTACATATTACATTTACAGTCAGGCTATATTAGCAAATTTTTCCCAATTTCTCAAAGTCATGAACAGCGCTATCACAGGGGAAATGGTTTGATCTTGGATCACATTCTTACCTTTTTAATTTTTTTTATTTATTTTTTTTACACCGAGAAACGAGGAGTGGATTATTGCATGCTAACCCTATAATATTATCTTCCTTAATATTGTTTCCTTGTCTACTTGTGTAGGTTTAACGCCCATCTCCAACTGCAGGGAGCAAGGTAACATGTTAACAGGCGGGTGTTTGAAGAGATTTTCCTGGTGGCTGCAACACAGAAAGATCCCCGACTAGGTGTGGTGATCCTCACTAAGGTGGTCGCGGCTCCCCAAAGAGCTATGGCTCCTTGGATGGGGCTCACCCTAATTTCTTATGCAAAATTTTATATTTAACAGTTCCTCTCAGTTTCTTATAATCCCTGTTTTGTATTTTAGATAGGAGAAACAAAATAATCAAAGTATATATAATCTTTTTATATTGCATGCCTGTCTACTGTTAGGAACATTCAAACAGATCAAGATAAAAATACATAAAAATACTTTGCCCTCCATTTTAAGTAGAATGACATTAGACTCTCTCTTCTTTTTTCTTTTTTTTTTTACCACTCTAAAATCTATCTTCTGACTATACCAGTTTTTACAGTGACACAACAGAAAGAGTTTCATACATCTCATCACATGGGTGAAAATGGATGCACACGAAATTATACGCATATATACATACGTTTTGTATTTTTCCACCAACATCATATATTAGTATATGAACACCTTTTTTTTTTTATATATTATATTTTCTGGTCAAAAAGAAGGGAAGTTTACACTGGAAGTGAGTACCTCTGCTCTTTTGCATGATAATACTATTTTACTAACTGCAACTCTCCTAAAAACAACTAAATTTTTTTCCATGGGACCAACCCAACGAATGGGTCCTACTCTTCCTTCTACCACAAAATATCAACTTACAATACTACACACATTATTTAATAATGCAAAGAGACACACATATGATAAGGCTTGCTCTATTCCAACTCTTCCTTCTACCACAAAATATCAACTTACAATACTACACACATTATTTAATAATGCAAAGAAACACACATATGATAAGGCTTGCTCTATTCCAACTCTTCCTTCTACCACAAAATATCAACTTACAATACTACACACATTATTTAATAATGCAAAGAAACACACATATGATAAGGCTTGCTCTCCACCCTACCGTAATGGCATCATGGAGCCTCGTGGGCTCTAGCCATACCCCCGAGCAAGGAATTTTTTTAGCTCCATGAAGATTAATGAAGTCTTTAATGAAGTCTTTTTCTCATTTTTTTTTTTTTTTACAAGAGGGATAAAACTAACATAGCACAACTTACATGCATCTACATCCTCTACTTTATGTTTTCAAGCATGATCCATACAATAGGTCAACTCCTTACTACCAAGAAACAAGGGAAAATGGATAAGAAAGAACTTATCTTTTATTTTAGGTGGAGGGACTGAAATCTTGCATCCATCCTTTCTCTCCAAACCAAGCCATTTTCATCAATATCTTGCCAAAGAGATCGACTCCTCTCATTTTCTCATTCTTTCTACCATCTTCACTCAAGTTCTCCAAGAGGAGAAGTGGGCAATGCCCAAATCTTTCATCTTCTTGGAGGTATATAGGAATCCTCCAAACCTACACTCTTTCCCACAAGTGCTCACACATGTGTGAGTCTTGTGCCAATTCCAAGAACTTTTGGGGAGTGGGAAGTTAAGAGTGACAAGTCACTCTTCCCAAGCCCCAACACTTTTTTGAATTCGTCACATTCATGAATGTGGACTTTTGAGGGGTCTTTTCACACTCCAAGGACAAGTTCACATGTCAAAAAGGTTCCAAACCCATAGGTATAGGTCCTAGGGGTCTATTCTTGTTCAAAAACCAAGGAAATTGACTCAACAATCCCTTTTTAAAACCCACAAAAGAATCCATACGAATTTTGATCCTAACCAAGGGTTCCAACCCCAACCAAACTCACATCACATGACCTACAATTGGATTCTACTCAAACATGATCACCCAATCAATAATCAAACCTCAACCCTTCTAAGTCAACTAGGGCTACACTTAGAACTTCCCAAAGATGTATCTGATACGATTCCAATATTTATCCAACCTCCTATTTGCATGTTTGATCCCTTTAATGTTAATGCCAGATCGACTTACTTAATTTCCTGCACAATATAATTAAGCACAGTTAGATATAATAATAAACCACATTAATTGCAAACCGAATCTTTGTAACTTTATTCACAAATCATTTACATAGCTAATTACTCTTTCAATGCAATACGACACAACAATTATCTTATTTCAAATTCATCTTATAAGTTTGAATCTCATACCATAATTCGCATGCACATACATCTTCATTAAGTAAAATAACAATGATATAACGTAAAGTAAAAATAAACTATAAGGTCATTGTTAGACAGTCGCCTTCATATCATTCGTAATATATCTAACCATCTATTTAGGAGAAATATATAACAATTTAAGGTTGTATTAGTCACTTGCAATGAGAGGCCTTACAGAAAATATATACTATGTGCATGCCAAGGCCAAATGAAATGGCCCTAAGGGTGCTATCAGTCACCTGTGTGAGCTCCTCGGACATCAACTGTTAAATAGAAAATGTAAATAAATATTAGTACTTTATACTATCTCTTATTAATATTCATTTAAAAATAAATGCAAGTTATGAATTTACAACTTAAATCTTACCTGTGTAACTATTCCAACATCCCCCTCTCTAGCAGGAGAGGACTTTGTAGGGTGCGCTCCACTCCCCTACGTTTGATCTCCTATAATTTCCACATCTTGGATGTCATAATCAAAAGTGTCCAAGGGATGCTCAGCAGGATGTACAAGAGGACCCAAGCATATCTGGTGGCACATAGTGCAAGTATGTGGCACACAAATATGTGGAACTGACGAGGATGATGCAACAACACTCGATCCATCACCAACATCACTAAAATGTGGCTAAGCTACTGTAGAAGTATGGGAAACCAAAAGACCACTCAAAGAATGAATAGCCTGAATAGTCTGTGTGGTTGCATCCTCGATAATATCTAGATGATGTACTGGAGGTGGCAGAGGAAAGGGAGGAGGGGGAATATATGGGCGCTAGACTACTCTAATTACCCTTGGTCTATCCTGGGGCATACTTCCACCGACACCCTGGAAGGGTTTAATGTCAAAGTAATTGACATGATGCCCTAACACAAACTCAACGTATAATTTTTTAATAAATTAAAATGGTATATAACTATTTTTGTTGGGTGGTTTATCAAAAACCATACACCAACAATCCCAAAATTTATCTACAATGTCCTTATTCATGCGCCATTTTATAGAAAGTTTTGGTTTATTAACATTAACTGGAAAACCAGTGCGGGGGTTAACAAATAAAGAGGCTATTTGGGCTTTTGTTATTTGGAGAGCTTTCACATCATTGTAAGACAATCCACATGAGTAATATTCCCTCATGCTTTCTCACCACAAAAGAAAGGCATTATGTTGGGTGGAGAGGGTTTTTATATTTTTAATTATTTCCTTCAATGTGTTTGTCATCTGGGATAATCGAGGGATTGTCTTATAAACATCACAAATGCCCCCCAATTGCTCCAATTTTTTACCAATTAAGTCTTCAATTGATGGTCACAAGGGTGGTGGAGCTTTTGGAATTTATGCATTTTCATTCTCAGCCATAATACCTGATTAAAGTTAAAAACTAATTAATCTAATTGAAATTACACAATATAAATGAAATTATTGTAAAAAAAGCCCTAGTTTTTAATAAAAATCCAAAAAAAACCCTACTTTTTAACAAAAATCCATAACAAACTCTAGTTTTTAATAAAATCCATAAAAAACACTATTTTTTATTAAAAATCCACAAAAAAATTAGTTTTTAATAAAAATCCATTGTAAACTCTAGTTTTTTATAAAAATCAATAAAAAACCCTACTTTTTAATAAAAATCCATTAAAAACTACTTAAAATTATACAAATCTAATAGAAAAATTGATTAAAACAAAAAAATACCAAAAACTTACCCTAGAAATTAGACATCTGCTCAAATTGGATATCCGATATGTACTTCTTGCCTTGGGAATTGCTTTGGAGCAATGTATTGACACCCAAACTAGAAAAAAGTCAACTCAACATTTTCACATTTTTTGGTTGATGCAAAATGCAACTTTTTTCACATCGCCACTTTTTGGCCCATCATGATCCTGCACATACCCCATTAGTTTCCACATTCATTTCTTCTTCATTTTCTAGTATCATTCCCAGCTTTTGTGAAATCTCCTCTATGTCATTGCTTTCCTTCCAAATTCTTTCAAGATCATCTTTATCTTTTCCCATAAGGGTTCTAACCCTTTGCTTTACTCTTGGATTCTTGCTAATTATAGTGGCCAATGTAGCTCTATCATCCTTAGATAGATGACACTCACTCTTTCCAAAGCTTCTTCCTTGATCCTTTCATGTTCTTTTATAGCTTCTTATCTTCTTTTTAACATAATGTTCCACAAATCTTCAGGTACATGCTTCTTTATGTTCTACATGTCCACCTCAAGGAAAACTATGTATTTGACTATAGCCTCAATGATGGGGTCCTTATCCACCTCATCTGCATCTTTGTATAAGGATATGGTATCTCCTAACATACCATTTTGTATATATTGTTAAAGAATGCCTCTAGTTTCACGAGGGAATGAGGCCTTACCGGTTCCTTTTTTTTTCTTTTTCTTTTCCTTTAATCAGAGTCTTCTTTTTTTTGCATTCTTCTTCTCTAGAGAATCCTTCTTGGCTTCCTTCTTTTCTCTCATATGGATCTTAAATGCTTCCTTTTCTTTTTCTATGTCCTCTACACTCTCAATGTCAATTATATCAACTCTTCTTTTGGTGCTTGCTTCACCTTACAAAGCATCACTTCTTCTTCTATGGAACAATGGTGGTCCCGCTTCTTACAATTCTTCTTCTTCTATAATATTTATGCTTATACCCTTTTCTCTCATATATTTTTTCTTAACTCTTCTCTTGGTTGGGGCAATAAGTGGTGCAACAGTGGAAGTTTTCTTATTTTCAACTCTTGTAGCTTTCACTGCCAAAGGATATTTCTCCTTTACCAAAGGGCTGGTAGTAGTTTTTCTCTTTTCTATAGTTAGCTACCTTGTCTTAGAGGAATTCTAAACTTAAGGAGGAGTGGTAGCTATCCTACCTAATCTCCTTGAGCTTCCAGATGCTTCCACAACACTTAAATCTTCCTTAGATTTTTCTCTTTCCCACTGTACTCTTTCCTTAGAAATTCTCATTTCTTTTGCATACACATCAACCATCTTATCCAAATTCTTCTTGATCTATGGTTTCCTTTATTCCATGTGAAATTCCATAGATTTTTCTTCATATGTCTCGTATCTTGCTTTAGTTTCATCTTTTGGGTTCTTCAACAAAATGTGGGTATAGCTAGTTATTTCTTGTTCATTGATCTCATATCCTAGTGTATGGATCCATACTGTCCTCGGTTCCACTACTTTCATCATACATTCATTAGTTGATACTAGAAATGTGATGTCATTATGATATTTTTCAACCATTTTCCTGGGTATCCTATCCCTTTCATGCATTTTCCTTTGAAACACTAGAAAGAAAGCAGCAAGAGCATCATCTTGTGCCTTCCCATCTCCAAGTCCATTCATATGATCTCTGATTTGATGAGAAATAGGTCTATCTCTGATCCATGTCACATTTCGAGTTCTGGGTAGTTGCCTTAGAAAGTAGAAAATTAAACATATATTTAAGTCCTTATATACTTGAATTTTCATACTCTTTTCCTTGGTTTTCTTTAAATTCTCCATCATTTGTTTCCTAAGAAACTCGCAAAGATCATAGTTTGCACCATTCTTGACCATCTCATATGCCATATTGATTGTGGTGGCAGATATTGAATTATCCCTATTTTTGAAATAAACTTTGTAGCCAATCATCATAGTTGCATATCTTACATCTGGGTTTCTAATTGGATTCATTGCTAGAGCTCTTTTGTCATATGTAGCATTGTTCTTCTCCATAACCACTTCATTCTTGATGCATTTTAGCACATGAACTAGTCTGATGGAGCAAATACCAGTAACCTCTCTTATCACTTCCTTAGTTATCATGTTAGGTATATCAGCCCAGAAAAACTTATCATGGATTTTGCTAAGTATCATCCTAACCCATTTTTCATCAAAACAAAAATGAGGGAACCATTGCCATACATCCAGATTCTTCGCGACTAGGTTTTGAAATTCTGGCTTTAGGGCGAAGTCTTCTCTAGTGAGCTCATTAATCCACAAATCTCCTAACTTAAAATGATCAAATTCTTCTATCCTGCCATAAATATAGATCCTAATATCCTCAATTGGTAAAACCTCATAAGGAATGTGTGAAAATGCACCTAACGGGTCATCTTCTATGGATTTTTTGGGATATTTCTTGAATGTTGGTTGTGGTTTCTCTATAACTTCAATTACCCTCAATGTAGCTATTTCAAATGTATTCAAGTTGTTGTAAAACATTCTTTGTGAAACTAGGGAAAAATAGAGACTATAAATACCTTTTATATTGCTTTCCAAACTAAGGTTTCAATGCACTAATTCATAATTTACCTTGAACACTTGGAACTCTTTCTTCCCTACTCTGATCCTTCTTGAATGCCTTTGTGAAATTAATTTTCCTTAGTAAATTTACTTATAATTTATCGATTTGACCTAATTTTTCATTGAATGCTTCAAACCATAAAGTTGGAAACCCTTTATCTGTATGCACAGTCAATTTTTGAAGCTCCACAAACTTTCACATCATCATATTTTCTTCTTCAATCTTCACCAATAGATCAAGAATGTTGATCTACATCACATATCATCATGCTCAGACCTCAACACCTCTTCTCCAGTGGGGGAAAAAAGATATCCATTAAAGCTCCCCCCAAGCCATAGCTCTTAGCTTAGTTTTTGAAGGAAACATCTACACCGGAGGATGGTATAGATTCTCCCTTGTATTTTGTCTCTTCCTTATTTCTCCAAATATTTTCCATTTCCTTCTTTGTTTCTACCAGATCCACCTTTTTAACTAGTTCATTCATTTTTACTGGATTATCCTTTCTTCTATTTATGCTTCTGCAAAACTTGGAAATGTTTCCAAGTCTACTACAATTGCAGCATACAACATTCTTCTGAATAGTATTCCTTCCATTTTCTTTGGATCTACATTGATTAGCTTTGTGTCCAAATCCATAGCATGTATAACAGTAACCATTGAAAGATTGAATCATTCTACCATTGTTATTTTCATTCATCATTTGACTTATGCATTCACTTGCTCTATGACCAAATCTTTTTCATGTAAAATATTGACCAGTAAAGGATGGAGCATTTTGATTTATTCTGCTTCTACATTCCATTGCATTATGTCCAAATTTATTACAAGAGTAACAAAAACCATTGAAATATGGGTACCTTTATGCCTTTGGTTGTCTTACAGGTGGTCTTCTAGCTTCATTTCTTTGATTCTAGATCTTACCATTGTTCTTCTTATCTTCAATCTTCCTTTCAGAATTCAAAATCTGATCTGACTTCTAACTTTCTCCTATCTCAAATCCCAAGCCTTCTTTGTCTTTAGAGCCTTTCTAATTTTCAATCATTTCATTAAGCTTTATAGCACTCATTTGGAAATTCTCTTCATGACTTCTTGATTTTTCCAGATTTGATCTCAGATTTACCACTTCTTGTTCAAGCCATGTACATTCCTCTGATTTTTTTTTCACCATTACATACAAGCATTCTTCAATTTTTTTCTTTTCTTCAACTTTCACTTTTAGACCAGTGATGGATTCATTTGCTTTCTTTAATTACTCACTAACTTCCTTATGCCTTTCTCTGAACTTCTTGATTTTCTATCTCAATTTTTTTATGCATTCATTTGCTTGTTTGATGTTTTCTTTTAGATCTTTGTTTTCATCTTCAGTCTTTTCAAGGTCTTCAAGGGTAACTTTGAGTTCTCCATCTTTTTCAAGCATGCAATCTTCTTCTATGAATCCAACTGTTGGAATCTCTTTTAGGGGAATAGGAAATTTCCTATCAGCCATGTGTTCAACCTCCAAGATCTTCCCAAAGTGGTTAAGCCCCTTCCAAGGAACTGAGCTCTAATACCAATTGTTGAACACCCAAAATACTGAGAGAGGGGGTGAATTAGTATTCCCTTAAACCATTTAAGCATTACAAATCAAATCACCAAAACATATTCAAATGCAATAAGGAAATAAAGAATGAAACATTCACAACATCACATAAGTACACATGAACACTAGGTTTTTTATGTGGAAAACCCAAAATGGGAAAAACCACCGTGAGGTATAGCTCACAATATATTATAACCAGTTATAGTATATTTACATAAGTGCTCACTGTAGGTGGACTCACTGTCCACTGAAAAAAAGATAGAAGAGAGATGGTGGCTCACAACCTATTTTGAACTATCACAATTGTATCTAACATATGCATGAATTATAGTTCCATTGAAGTGCAATAAACAAACTTTATCTAATTCTGATTCAACACTTTTTCTCACTCTTCATTCACACAATTTTGATCTTCAACTTAACATTCACAACTTAAATTCACATTTCTCTAATTAAATTTGCATCATATCATCACATATCACATACCATACCATCAAAACACCGAAAACAATCCAATATATATATCTGCATCTGTGGGAGTTAATGGTGACTCCCCAACACCCCCAAGAATAGTTGCTAGACCAAAATATCTTCCACTTGAGAGAGAGAATGTCAAGAAATCTTGCTTCAACAATTCAAGATTGAATAATGGTTGAATATTGGTTGAATATACAAATGTACATAAGAAGCATTGCTTATAAAGGCAAGGTAGAGAGATAGGATTAGACAAGATCATGACAAGTGTCTTAATCCTATAACATGTGACAAATAACTCATAACAACCTAGGATAAGATAAAGTCTAGACATGACAACTAAGACTTCTAGAAGGAATATTTTATCCTAAATAAATTTAACATGTGAATATGTCCCCTAATTTCCTAGTGAATGAATTAGCTAGGTACAAGAATTTATTCACACCATCACCACCCCTTAAGTGCAACTTAGGGAGAAGATTATTATGAAAACTATGGAAAGATGAAGATGAAGATGGATCCTAGCTACAAGGCCATGTTAGGTACCCATTTACAATGCAAATTCAATCAATCTCTCACAAGAAGAGAAAAGGAGAAAACCCAATTGATGGGACAAAACTCCTCTCCAAAAGAGAGAAATTTTTTTAAAAATGAGCATGATGTATGGAGGATTCAATGATATCCCAAGGACTACATCCATCATGTATATACAATCAATGACCCCCCATAAGAGGGAAAAAGAGAGACAAGATATCCCCCCCACAATGTGTAATATCCTGCAAATATGGTTAATGTCTAAAGACAAAACATAATCCAAAGCCTACAAATGATGTTTCTCCCCTTGGGAAGAAGATACACCAAGTGAAAATGTAGGAATGCTTCCCATTCTGGATAGGAATTGGTAGGAAGAGGAATCCAAATGTATGCATATTGTGTCTTTGAAATTTGCTCATGTGTTGCCAAGTTATTGGATGATGAAGATGATGCCACAATATAATTAGGTACATGCTCAATCATATCAAATTGTGATAAACCAGGAACCAATGGAAACTAATCTTGAACTAACTCCAAAGACAAACATGAAGTGGCAATAGTGGATCCATGACTATCATCAAATAGGAGAGAAACCCCCTCAAGTGTTTCCTCCAAATCTAAGATTTGAGACTCTGCAAATAAAGAAGCAATGTAGGAATCCCAATTAGGAAGACTATTAGATACATATTGCAATGAATCACTGGTACTACTCAATGAATCATCAATAGAAGATGAAGATGTGATATCAATTGGAGAAGTAGGAGTTGTAGGAGAAGTCTTTAGATCATCAAGACGCTCAAGTTTTGCATCATATTCAAACTCCTCTAAGGTTTCATCATCATAGGGTATGTTTTCAACATCATCAAGTGGAACGAGGCAATCTGAAATAGGATCATCTAGGAATGGAGTCTTGTGTGGATCTCCAAATATCTCCCAAACTTTGGTCCAAATTGTGTGAGGGCATGATACATCTGATAATATCTTATGATAGATCTTAGTGAAGATGCTTGCACTGAAAATAGAACCAATCAATCCTATGATATGATCATTTCTTTTACCCCTAACTAATTTCTTATATGTTGTTTTTGGTTCAAGAATGAGTCCATAAAGATGTGGCAAAAATTTTAGCCACTTACAATGTGTTATTATGTCTTTTTGCCATGACTCATAATTATCCCTAGTCATAACTATTATAGAAATATGAGTTGAATAACCAATGATTACAATGATAATACAATTCTCAACTAATAAAATCTGAGATCAACATATATAATACAGCTGAAATGAAGTACAAGAATCAAAACAACACTTTCCCAACTGCCAAAATATCCAAGTATGCTTCTTTAGACCCATCGGGAAAAATATGAAATCACAATATACCTAGGATAGAAATAAGAAAAAGTGCATGGATGTCTGGATATAGGTCCTCAATACCTTTCCAATGCCACAAGAATTGTGAAAATCATAGATTGTGGCAAGACGTTATGAGCTCAAGAGCCAAAAATGAAGATCTGACTTCAAACAACAAAAACATGCACCAAATAGCAAAATTTCTAAAAAATAACTTCACCATTGGAAAATTCAAATTTCCAATTTTCTGATGATATTTCCTTTCAAAAATTTCTCCTTTGTGGGTGGAAGTTATGAAAATTAGAAAAAAAAACCCTAGTTAGAGGACTCTGCAAGCTAAGTGGGGTAAAATATGTAGCTCCAAGGCTAAAAAAAAAGGCAGTTGGTCATACATGTGATTGCACTGCTTGTGGGGGTAAAAAATAAAAGGCCCACCACCACTGCTGGCGGTGGGCGAACTAAGTGGAGGAGGAGTGGGGGCTAACCCTCAACCACCGACCAAATAGCCAACCGCCTTATACACACATGACCGTCGACCTTTGAAAAAAAATTATAATAAAAATCCTGCTAAATATTAAGCACTCTACCAATGAAAATACAACCGACTATAAACTTGTGATGGTACGTTGACAAAGGATTTGACCCCTGATAGGTCATAGACCAAGTACAACCAGACCGACAAGACTGTAAAAGTTTGATTTGACAATATGTGGTCAGAAAAAAAAAACCTTACAAGGTTTTTAATTTAAGACTATGTCAGCCTTTTAATACAAAAGGTTTATAAAAGATTTTTTATATTTGAAAATAATCTTTATAAACCTGCCAATGAAAAGCATACCACCAATAAATGAAAGAGATGAAACCGATGTTGTAGAAAAGATAGTGATTTGATCGCTGACAGGCGAATACGTTGATGTAGACCCGACGAAGAAATTGTCCATCAATGCTCAAAATATACCATCCGATGTGACTTGTGAAATGACATAGATCATGCAGATTTGGTGCAGGGACTGTGGACAAGGAATATTTCCTACAAAATGTTGACCAATATTTTTGCACCCAAGATTTTTATTTAAACCCCATAAATAATTCGAATGAATTTTTCTCAATAAAATCAAATTTTGCCCCAAAATTTTTGATAAATCTGCAGAAATATTTTTCCAAATATTTTTTGCAAAAAAATAGAATAATGATGACCGTAGTGCTCAAGAGGTCGTACGACCTTCCTGGGTAAAAAACATTTTCTCCAAAAACAAATTTACCGAAAATGGATGAATTAACAATCAAAATTCATCTGATCAACCTCTTGAACACGATGGTGATGTCGATCTGGGCCCAAAGTGCTCTGAAAAATTAGTGACATCCTGGATCAACTACTCTTCAAAAAATTTCAAACCCTTCATAGATCAGCCGAAACATAACCAATTTGACGAAACGAAATGAAAACCTGACTTTCTTTAACACCCTAGATTCAATCGTGAGGTCTTTGAAACCCTAAAATGCATCCAACAAAATCTTCAAGACAACATGAAACCCTTATATCTAGGAAGGAATATGCAACACTAGTGCTTTGATACCATGTGGGAGTTAATGGTGACTCCACAACACCCCCAGGAATAGTTGCTAAACTATTCTACAAGAGAGAGAATGTCAAGAAATCTTCCTTCAACAATGCAAGATTGAATAATGGTTGAATATACAAATGTACATAAGAAGCCTTGCTTATAAAAGTAAGGTAAAGAGATAAGATTAGACAAGATCATGACAAGTGTCTTAATCCTATAACATGTAACAAATAACTCATAACAACCTAGGATAAGATAAAGTCTAGACATGACAACTAAGACTTCTAGAAGGAATCTTTTATCCTAAGTAAACTTAACATGTGAATATGTACCCTGATTCCCTAGTGAATGAATTAGCTAGGTACAAGACATGTATTCACACCAACAACATCAAATGTAACATCAATTAGGTTGGCCTAATTAGATGTAACACCCAAAATATAACTTTTTGGCTCAAAACATTTCATATGTATAATGTGCCAAAATTCAAAACTAAAAAAAACTTGTAATAGGTTGGCATGGACCTATAATTGATCCCACATAAGACCATAATACTTACTTAACCTTCACATGTACCTTCAAACATATTAGGTTGGCTCCGCATAAGACCTAAAATAAAAAACCTTCAACTGTGTATCCACATCTCGACACATGGAACTGAAAAATTTATGCCAATTGGAATCCATGCCCCATTGCCATTTGGAGACTTATCCTAAAAAGTGAAAAGCCAACAACTCATTCATAGAGACATGCAAAATCTCCCACACAACTACATTGTACAGAAAATCATTATAATTTTCCATGCCGAACTCTGTTACTCATAACTTTCAAATCACTTGTCAAAACTTGATGAAAGCTTGGAATTAGTACATCTAGCATCCACCAAAATTATGTTAGAAGCGCAGAGTTAAATCTCCATTTGCAGAGTGTTGTGGACCTAAAAACTAGCGATTTGTAACATTGTATTCGTAAAATTGACACTTAGTCAATTTCTCATTAAAATTATCTTTATCAGACCAAACCAACTAGCAAAAATGTCTTCCTCAACACCTCAAAAACCTGTTAAAACTGATCAAAAAAAGGTTTGCAACCAAAATCTTCATATAAGTCATGATGTTGGCATCAATGACAACATTGCAACACATTGTTATGTACCTTTCATGCTCATGTTGCCAAACAACATCATCAATGACATTCTTCCAACAATATATTGGTATTGCTTATGTAAATAGTTAAAATTTATTTATTTCCCTTATGTATCATTAAGCCATCATCGCATTCATCACATACTTGAGACAAAAAAGAGAGGATACAGATTCAACCTACAACATGGAATTCTTGTAAATATAGGTAAGTATATATATAGTTTTATATATTTAAATACATTTTTTTTATGATATATATTGGTATTAATTATGTAAATAGTGAAAATTGATTTATTTCCCTTATGTATCCTTAATCCATCATCACATTCATCACATACTTGAGACAAAAAAGATAGGATGCATATTCAACCTAGACAACATGGAATACTTGTAAAGACAGGTAAGTATATATATAGTTTTATATATTTAAATACATATTTTGATGATATATTGATATTGCTTATGTAAATAGTTAAATTTTACTTATTTTCATTTTTATATCCTTAAGCCATCATCACATTCATCACATACTTGAGAAAAAAAAGAGAGGATGCAGATTCAACCTAGACAACATGGAATACTTGTAAATACAGGTAAGTATATATAGTTTAATATATTTAAATACACGTTTTGATGATATAGTGATATTGCTTATGTAAATAGTTAAAATTGATTTATTGTCCCTTTTGTATCCTTAAGCCATCATCACATTCATCACATTCTTTGAGACGAAAAGAGAGGATGCAAATTCAACCTACAACATGTGGAATACTTGTAAATATAGGTAAGTGTATATGTATATAGTTTTATATAAATTTAAATACATGTTTTGATGATATATTGATATTGCTTATGTACATATAGTTAAAATTTATTTATTTTTATTTTGATATCAGGTGGCGTGAAGAGGCTACATTTTGATGATTCGCCACAAATTTTACATTTTCTTGAGATGGCATAGCCACATTTTTTAAATATAGTTTTGAGTTGGCATATATGCCAATTTATATATGTACATACATAATTACTCTACACTTTTTTTATATAAAAATTGATATTCAATATATTTTGTTCATTATGTACATGTTTTCCTACTTTGAAACTTAAAATTTGATTGTATAATCACTTTATCATGTATATTATTGTTAAATTCGGTTGCCTTGGGTAACTTCACCAAATTTAATCCCCTTAAGCCATCCTATTACGACCCCTTAAACCACTCCTAGGACCCCTTAATTCATATATATCCTAATTATAATTATATCAGTTGTGTTTGAACATGAGACATACTTTGAATTCTTTGATACCCTTAAGAAATTTTTGAGAACTTCTTTCATCCCCTTAAAACATCCTTTTAGGACCCCTTAAGACATCGTATTAGTACATAAATTATATTAACATTGACACTATTTTAGTATAGTATGTGATTGTTATGATGAATTATCCTAAATTCTAATACTTAATTATATCAATTGTGATTGAGCATGAGACATACTTTGAACTCTTTGATCCCCTTAAGACATCCTTTTAGGACCCCTTAATACATCGTATTAGGACATAAATTATATTAACATTGACACTATTTTAGTATAGTATGTGATTCTTATGATGAGTCATCCTAAATTCTAATACTTAATTATATCAATTTTGATTAAACATGAGGCCAATATTGCTATGATGTGATGGTTCAAAGGTGGCGTCGTTTTTCTTGCAACCAAGGTTCAAACCCCTTTGGGTTGATATTGTTGAGTTGTTGTATTGGGGGGCCCGACTTAAACATCACACACTAAGCTATTTTGACTGCTTATGTGGCAGATGTGGGCCCGTTTCTGTTGCCAGCGTCCGTTCCCATTCCCGTTCCCGTTGATACAGTAGTCGCCTTAATTTCAAGTTTAAACGGTTCCCACGCGGACGTCTGGTGGAGGGTTTGTTCGTATTAAAAGAGACATCAGAGAAGAATAGAAACGCAAATGGTTGCTGCAGCGGTGAGGTCGGGAGCCTTGGAACAGGGTATGGACATCCATTAAATCATAAAGGAAAGGAGATTATAGTCAAATATTACAGTCGGAAATGCTCTGGTACACATGTATGCAAAATGTGGAAGAATATACAAGGCACGTGAATGTATGCCTCAAATAAATGTGGTCTCATGGAATGCTGATTGCAGGATACGAGCAAAATGCGTTTGTTGGAAAGAAATTAGAAACTTTTTCCAAATGCGCATGTGTAAAGCCAGACTTCGTAACCTTTGCTGGCACAAATGGGAGCTTTGGAACAGGATATAGACATCTTACAGGATAAACGTTAGAGGAGTTTTGTGAGATGTTGTAGCTGCAACTGGTCTGGTAGACGTGTATGCAATGGAAATGGAAATGCGTTCTCCTGGAATGCTATGATTGCTGGATACGCACAAAATGTGGTCTCATGGAATGCGCAGGTGTAAAGCCAGACCCGCAACCTTTACCAGCATCCTCCCATCCTGCTCCAAGATGGGAGCTTTGGAACAGGGTATGGACATCCAGTACAGGATAAATGTCGAGAAATTTTGTCAGATGTTGTAGTTGCAACTGCCCCGGTAGACGTGTATGCAAAAAAGTAGATTCAAAAAATTAAATGAAAAATTAAAACAAATCTTAACTCAAATTAGGGAAAGGAATATTTAAAATTACTCACAAATGCAATAGAAGTGTCAAATTTTAATTTCATATATTTAGGGTGTCTTTTTACTTAAGACATTTTTCACATTATAGAGAATATTATTACAAAAAGAATGTTTTGATAAAGCATTAAAGACATTCTTCTCTTGATTTGATGTGCATCATTCAATCATATCATAAATAAATGAAAAGTCAACTTTATTCTCACTTGTCATCCATTATCGAGCTAACACTTCAAGGTACATTCTAGTACAAAACATTATTGACTTACATTAGCAATATTAGCACTTGATATAGTGATTTTCATTTTCCTATTGGTGTAAGTGCATGTGGTTGGAAAGTGAAATCTTACAAGCCATTAAGTTTTGTGACTAAGCTTTAGCATGTGTGTGGAAGAAGGAAGATCATACAATGGTGTGTCACTCATTATGCTATGAGTGCTACATGATTGATAAACCCACATTGTATGCTGATAATAACAAGAAGATTGAGTACAAATAGCAATAGTCAATACAATGTCCACATGGAAGTTCTGCATGAGTAATAGATGGCAATCAGACAAGACCAATACTTTATTGTTGCATTTCATTGGATGATTGGATCAATATTAACTACTACATTTTTTAGATTAGCAATGGATTTTGTCTTTAATAAATTAGATAAAGTTTGTAAATTTGAATGTTGGAGCAAACTATATTGATGAAAATTGGTGGGTTTTGGCAACTAAAATCTCATTATAAAATTTAATAAATAGTACAGTTTTGTGTAAAAGATCAAGGACTTCTTGTTGGTCTTACAATAGGAGTTGAATCTAAATATATAGTCAAGTTTGAAATTTATGTATTTTATCCATAAAGTTTTAATATTTGTCATTCAAAGTATTGGAAAGCATTTTTCTCATACCATCTCCTTGTGATTTCTTCCTTCTTGTGAGTGTGTTCTCCATTGCGAGCCTCATTGCTATATCACTAGGCATACCTTCACTCAGGATCTCACATTACAATTGTATCAAATTTGGTCTCATAGCCTAACGTTTGGCTTATGGAGAGGTGAAAATTTTACATGGCATTGACTAAAGTTTATAACCAAGATATTTTTATCCTCAATAAAGTATGAGGATAGGTAGACGGTAGTGTAAATGTCCTCCAATGTGTTGGTCATTTTGTAGAAGTTGCGGTTTCATTTTTCTATAGGAAGAGTGTTAAGGAAGGAGTAAATAAAAGATAGAGGAATTATTGTTAATAGATGAGGAAGCAACTAAGCGCCTAGAATAAAAAAATCTCAAGAAAAATTATTGTGAGGCTCTACAAGATGTTAGAGGCAATGTAGAACACTCAACAAAGAGATATGAATGTAGACTAAAGTGGTGATGAGGCACAAACTATGCATATGGACAAGGTTGATGATGACCCATTAAGGGAAAGACTTTTAAGAACCATCTTCCAAATTTATGATATGTGACATATCCCTTCCAAGCTATTAGAAAGATAGGCCCATTTAAATTTTGTTTATTTACTTAATCTAAATCAATTTATCTATAGCTAGGAAAGTAGGGATTGATGGCATAGTAACTTATTTTAGTAAATACAACTTAAGTTTAACCCAAAGTTTGATGAATATGCTGTTAGATACAACTTAATTACATATGAGCACTAAGGATCCAAACTCAACTTAAGGTCCATATTATCTAGCTACTAAACTTAATATTTAGCTTGCAATCCAATAGTATCAAATTTTATACAAGAATATAAATAACATCCATTTTTCAATTCTCCATCAAATGATCATGTGAGAATTTCTAGAACCTATTAGTATTAGTTTCAATGCCTAGTACCCTATGTTCCTATGGATATTGAATAGTGTCAATCTAGGAGTTTACTATGAATAATGCATATAGTGTATAAGTTTTGTCCAACCTTCAATTCAATAATATATGTAAGTAATTATATTTCAATTAATTTTGGCCACCACAAGATCAAGGTTGCTAAAATTCTAGGGATGATCCAATCATATAGTCTATTATTCCACTTGGAAACCCTCACAAAAAAGTACATAGTTTCATGGGGTGATGGCAAGGTGCATAGATTTGGCCATCTAGTCTTCTCTAGATCAAATTCTTATCAAGTATTAAATTAGTTCTATACCTTATTTGTTTCATTTATTCTAGAGAGTTGGCTACCACACATGATTTGCTAGACAGACTAGTCAAATTCTTTCTATAAGACATTATCTATTGAATTAACTAAACCCATATTTACATATATAGAGAGCTACAACAACTCCTATGGATCCAAGCACAAGTCAATGGTTGAAACAACTAAAGAAGCCAACACCATGTAGTTTTAACTAGCATAATCATCATTATACACTCATAGAATGACCATTATTTGGCAACTAGAAATCTACTAAGATGATAGATTTCTCATGCTATTCCCAACTCATGACACATGCCCTCCTTGTCAACACTTACTTTCTCTGCTATCCTTTATTGAGTCAACCATATACTAATACTAGTAACTGATCTATTTTTATGAAATTATACACTCCCCCTTCTACTTGGATGATGTCCTTATCACTAGCTACTTCTACTCAAAATTTATTGCTGAATATCATAATTGTAGGTATTAACTCATAAGGATATAATTTTTAAATAATCTAAACAATAACTTAAAATTTAATCTAAATTTATTGGTTTGGGCTCTTAAATTAAATTTTGGTTCTTTTTAATCATGTTTTTAGTACTATTATCATGAGTGTGTCTTATCTTGCATATGGGTTTAGGGTTTAGGGTTTTAGGGTTGTAATATTTTATTTAAAATTCACAAATCTAAAATTTATTTGCCAAATTTTTTGTTGGGATTATTACACATGTGAAGAAAATGTAATCATAATTAGTCAAATTATTATCATTAATTACTCACAAAATAAGTAATTTAGCACATCATCCAAAGCATCTAATGATTTTCTTTCTAGCCTCACTACAAACTTTGATCCACTTTACTCAAATTATTTTCATTAAGATATATGATTCCCAATCTTAGTGTTGTTCTAATTGTTAACAAAATTATCAATACTGAGATATAGCCTCAGTCAAATATGGGATGAATAACACATTTAATCTTGATGCCGCTACAAGGATTCCACCTTATCTGATAAACATGACTTCAAAATAGGTACATGTGCATCTCTAATCACCTTCACAATTTTCTCTTGACAAACACATTTTAGACATTGATGTATTATAAAAGGTATCACATTTAATTATTGTAACTAAGGTCTCCGAAGTAAAATATAAAATCTAACCAATGGAGGAATGATATCAAAAAATTCATCCACCTCCTTAAGCTCCATGTCAAGAATAAAGACCTTCACAAAGCATCCACAAGAATGTCATTGTTTATGTTTAGATCAACACATAAGTATGCATTATTGTTTGATGCTAATTTTTTAATTATATCAAATTCTTCTATGTATATGTTATATACTAATTGCCTAGATAAATGTGAATACCTTCACATATTTTACCATGAAGAAAACCATGAGCATAAAATGGAGATCATAATAATTGTGGTTTGGGATCTCCTCATAAAATTAAATAATTGAAGGTACATAAGGAGGTGAAATTTGATGAGTAATAGCCATAAATATTTTTATAGAAGTGTGGGAAGAGGAACACACATACTTTGTATCCATAGGATCTTTATTCATGTGTGTATACATCATAGAATTAGTAGAACGTATGAATACCTATTAGTGTTCAATATTGTTAAATTGTGTATGCAATGGAAAATTATTAGCATAAAATTTCCAATTTTGTTTTAGTGGAACAACCAAATAATTTCCCTATCATTCACACCATCAATGTGAATCACATTAATATCATTGAGATCTGCAATTTTATGCTTGAATTCCATACATGTATATGTATGGTGTCCATTAACTCCATGGAAATTGTAGAAGGATTATTCATTATAACTCTAAGATAATCCTCTAGAGGAGTCCAATAGGTCGATGGAATTAAGGCTGGCCAAATTATTAGGAAGGTTTGAAGAACATTATCCAATGGTTTCCTAAGCTTTGTAAATTTCCTAGGCCCTTAATTTTAGAATGATGCAAAATTAGATATCATAGACATTTGATTGCAACTAGATTTATATTTTTCTTATCATTCCTTTTTTTGAATTCATTATTCTTTTGATATATTGAAGGGTTGGAGGAAGTAGGATAGGCCCCACAATTCGAACCATTAAATTCAAATAGTTGAAGTTCAAGATGTTTTACATGCATGTACACAAATTCTACCACATAAATATTGGAAGCTAGTTCCATAGTCATTACTAACTCATTATGTATCTAGGAACATTTAGTTAAACTAGTTAGTTATTTATAAGCCCATATTG
>VDFB02047230.1:586551672-586623913 GCA_007258455.2 Sequoia sempervirens | reverse complement strand
AAGGACTACATCCATCATGTATATACAATCAATGACCCCCCATAAGAGGGAAAAAGAGAGACAAGATATCCCCCCCACAATGTGTAATATCCTGCAAATATGGTTAATGTCTAAAGACAAAACATAATCCAAAGCCTACAAATGATGTTTCTCCCCTTGGGAAGAAGATACACCAAGTGAAAATGTAGGAATGCTTCCCATTCTGGATAGGAATTGGTAGGAAGAGGAATCCAAATGTATGCATATTGTGTCTTTGAAATTTGCTCATGTGTTGCCAAGTTATTGGATGATGAAGATGATGCCACAATATAATTAGGTACATGCTCAATCATATCAAATTGTGATAAACCAGGAACCAATGGAAACTAATCTTGAACTAACTCCAAAGACAAACATGAAGTGGCAATAGTGGATCCATGACTATCATCAAATAGGAGAGAAACCCCCTCAAGTGTTTCCTCCAAATCTAAGATTTGAGACTCTGCAAATAAAGAAGCAATGTAGGAATCCCAATTAGGAAGACTATTAGATACATATTGCAATGAATCACTGGTACTACTCAATGAATCATCAATAGAAGATGAAGATGTGATATCAATTGGAGAAGTAGGAGTTGTAGGAGAAGTCTTTAGATCATCAAGACGCTCAAGTTTTGCATCATATTCAAACTCCTCTAAGGTTTCATCATCATAGGGTATGTTTTCAACATCATCAAGTGGAACGAGGCAATCTGAAATAGGATCATCTAGGAATGGAGTCTTGTGTGGATCTCCAAATATCTCCCAAACTTTGGTCCAAATTGTGTGAGGGCATGATACATCTGATAATATCTTATGATAGATCTTAGTGAAGATGCTTGCACTGAAAATAGAACCAATCAATCCTATGATATGATCATTTCTTTTACCCCTAACTAATTTCTTATATGTTGTTTTTGGTTCAAGAATGAGTCCATAAAGATGTGGCAAAAATTTTAGCCACTTACAATGTGTTATTATGTCTTTTTGCCATGACTCATAATTATCCCTAGTCATAACTATTATAGAAATATGAGTTGAATAACCAATGATTACAATGATAATACAATTCTCAACTAATAAAATCTGAGATCAACATATATAATACAGCTGAAATGAAGTACAAGAATCAAAACAACACTTTCCCAACTGCCAAAATATCCAAGTATGCTTCTTTAGACCCATCGGGAAAAATATGAAATCACAATATACCTAGGATAGAAATAAGAAAAAGTGCATGGATGTCTGGATATAGGTCCTCAATACCTTTCCAATGCCACAAGAATTGTGAAAATCATAGATTGTGGCAAGACGTTATGAGCTCAAGAGCCAAAAATGAAGATCTGACTTCAAACAACAAAAACATGCACCAAATAGCAAAATTTCTAAAAAATAACTTCACCATTGGAAAATTCAAATTTCCAATTTTCTGATGATATTTCCTTTCAAAAATTTCTCCTTTGTGGGTGGAAGTTATGAAAATTAGAAAAAAAAACCCTAGTTAGAGGACTCTGCAAGCTAAGTGGGGTAAAATATGTAGCTCCAAGGCTAAAAAAAAAGGCAGTTGGTCATACATGTGATTGCACTGCTTGTGGGGGTAAAAAATAAAAGGCCCACCACCACTGCTGGCGGTGGGCGAACTAAGTGGAGGAGGAGTGGGGGCTAACCCTCAACCACCGACCAAATAGCCAACCGCCTTATACACACATGACCGTCGACCTTTGAAAAAAAATTATAATAAAAATCCTGCTAAATATTAAGCACTCTACCAATGAAAATACAACCGACTATAAACTTGTGATGGTACGTTGACAAAGGATTTGACCCCTGATAGGTCATAGACCAAGTACAACCAGACCGACAAGACTGTAAAAGTTTGATTTGACAATATGTGGTCAGAAAAAAAAAACCTTACAAGGTTTTTAATTTAAGACTATGTCAGCCTTTTAATACAAAAGGTTTATAAAAGATTTTTTATATTTGAAAATAATCTTTATAAACCTGCCAATGAAAAGCATACCACCAATAAATGAAAGAGATGAAACCGATGTTGTAGAAAAGATAGTGATTTGATCGCTGACAGGCGAATACGTTGATGTAGACCCGACGAAGAAATTGTCCATCAATGCTCAAAATATACCATCCGATGTGACTTGTGAAATGACATAGATCATGCAGATTTGGTGCAGGGACTGTGGACAAGGAATATTTCCTACAAAATGTTGACCAATATTTTTGCACCCAAGATTTTTATTTAAACCCCATAAATAATTCGAATGAATTTTTCTCAATAAAATCAAATTTTGCCCCAAAATTTTTGATAAATCTGCAGAAATATTTTTCCAAATATTTTTTGCAAAAAAATAGAATAATGATGACCGTAGTGCTCAAGAGGTCGTACGACCTTCCTGGGTAAAAAACATTTTCTCCAAAAACAAATTTACCGAAAATGGATGAATTAACAATCAAAATTCATCTGATCAACCTCTTGAACACGATGGTGATGTCGATCTGGGCCCAAAGTGCTCTGAAAAATTAGTGACATCCTGGATCAACTACTCTTCAAAAAATTTCAAACCCTTCATAGATCAGCCGAAACATAACCAATTTGACGAAACGAAATGAAAACCTGACTTTCTTTAACACCCTAGATTCAATCGTGAGGTCTTTGAAACCCTAAAATGCATCCAACAAAATCTTCAAGACAACATGAAACCCTTATATCTAGGAAGGAATATGCAACACTAGTGCTTTGATACCATGTGGGAGTTAATGGTGACTCCACAACACCCCCAGGAATAGTTGCTAAACTATTCTACAAGAGAGAGAATGTCAAGAAATCTTCCTTCAACAATGCAAGATTGAATAATGGTTGAATATACAAATGTACATAAGAAGCCTTGCTTATAAAAGTAAGGTAAAGAGATAAGATTAGACAAGATCATGACAAGTGTCTTAATCCTATAACATGTAACAAATAACTCATAACAACCTAGGATAAGATAAAGTCTAGACATGACAACTAAGACTTCTAGAAGGAATCTTTTATCCTAAGTAAACTTAACATGTGAATATGTACCCTGATTCCCTAGTGAATGAATTAGCTAGGTACAAGACATGTATTCACACCAACAACATCAAATGTAACATCAATTAGGTTGGCCTAATTAGATGTAACACCCAAAATATAACTTTTTGGCTCAAAACATTTCATATGTATAATGTGCCAAAATTCAAAACTAAAAAAAACTTGTAATAGGTTGGCATGGACCTATAATTGATCCCACATAAGACCATAATACTTACTTAACCTTCACATGTACCTTCAAACATATTAGGTTGGCTCCGCATAAGACCTAAAATAAAAAACCTTCAACTGTGTATCCACATCTCGACACATGGAACTGAAAAATTTATGCCAATTGGAATCCATGCCCCATTGCCATTTGGAGACTTATCCTAAAAAGTGAAAAGCCAACAACTCATTCATAGAGACATGCAAAATCTCCCACACAACTACATTGTACAGAAAATCATTATAATTTTCCATGCCGAACTCTGTTACTCATAACTTTCAAATCACTTGTCAAAACTTGATGAAAGCTTGGAATTAGTACATCTAGCATCCACCAAAATTATGTTAGAAGCGCAGAGTTAAATCTCCATTTGCAGAGTGTTGTGGACCTAAAAACTAGCGATTTGTAACATTGTATTCGTAAAATTGACACTTAGTCAATTTCTCATTAAAATTATCTTTATCAGACCAAACCAACTAGCAAAAATGTCTTCCTCAACACCTCAAAAACCTGTTAAAACTGATCAAAAAAAGGTTTGCAACCAAAATCTTCATATAAGTCATGATGTTGGCATCAATGACAACATTGCAACACATTGTTATGTACCTTTCATGCTCATGTTGCCAAACAACATCATCAATGACATTCTTCCAACAATATATTGGTATTGCTTATGTAAATAGTTAAAATTTATTTATTTCCCTTATGTATCATTAAGCCATCATCGCATTCATCACATACTTGAGACAAAAAAGAGAGGATACAGATTCAACCTACAACATGGAATTCTTGTAAATATAGGTAAGTATATATATAGTTTTATATATTTAAATACATTTTTTTTATGATATATATTGGTATTAATTATGTAAATAGTGAAAATTGATTTATTTCCCTTATGTATCCTTAATCCATCATCACATTCATCACATACTTGAGACAAAAAAGATAGGATGCATATTCAACCTAGACAACATGGAATACTTGTAAAGACAGGTAAGTATATATATAGTTTTATATATTTAAATACATATTTTGATGATATATTGATATTGCTTATGTAAATAGTTAAATTTTACTTATTTTCATTTTTATATCCTTAAGCCATCATCACATTCATCACATACTTGAGAAAAAAAAGAGAGGATGCAGATTCAACCTAGACAACATGGAATACTTGTAAATACAGGTAAGTATATATAGTTTAATATATTTAAATACACGTTTTGATGATATAGTGATATTGCTTATGTAAATAGTTAAAATTGATTTATTGTCCCTTTTGTATCCTTAAGCCATCATCACATTCATCACATTCTTTGAGACGAAAAGAGAGGATGCAAATTCAACCTACAACATGTGGAATACTTGTAAATATAGGTAAGTGTATATGTATATAGTTTTATATAAATTTAAATACATGTTTTGATGATATATTGATATTGCTTATGTACATATAGTTAAAATTTATTTATTTTTATTTTGATATCAGGTGGCGTGAAGAGGCTACATTTTGATGATTCGCCACAAATTTTACATTTTCTTGAGATGGCATAGCCACATTTTTTAAATATAGTTTTGAGTTGGCATATATGCCAATTTATATATGTACATACATAATTACTCTACACTTTTTTTATATAAAAATTGATATTCAATATATTTTGTTCATTATGTACATGTTTTCCTACTTTGAAACTTAAAATTTGATTGTATAATCACTTTATCATGTATATTATTGTTAAATTCGGTTGCCTTGGGTAACTTCACCAAATTTAATCCCCTTAAGCCATCCTATTACGACCCCTTAAACCACTCCTAGGACCCCTTAATTCATATATATCCTAATTATAATTATATCAGTTGTGTTTGAACATGAGACATACTTTGAATTCTTTGATACCCTTAAGAAATTTTTGAGAACTTCTTTCATCCCCTTAAAACATCCTTTTAGGACCCCTTAAGACATCGTATTAGTACATAAATTATATTAACATTGACACTATTTTAGTATAGTATGTGATTGTTATGATGAATTATCCTAAATTCTAATACTTAATTATATCAATTGTGATTGAGCATGAGACATACTTTGAACTCTTTGATCCCCTTAAGACATCCTTTTAGGACCCCTTAATACATCGTATTAGGACATAAATTATATTAACATTGACACTATTTTAGTATAGTATGTGATTCTTATGATGAGTCATCCTAAATTCTAATACTTAATTATATCAATTTTGATTAAACATGAGGCCAATATTGCTATGATGTGATGGTTCAAAGGTGGCGTCGTTTTTCTTGCAACCAAGGTTCAAACCCCTTTGGGTTGATATTGTTGAGTTGTTGTATTGGGGGGCCCGACTTAAACATCACACACTAAGCTATTTTGACTGCTTATGTGGCAGATGTGGGCCCGTTTCTGTTGCCAGCGTCCGTTCCCATTCCCGTTCCCGTTGATACAGTAGTCGCCTTAATTTCAAGTTTAAACGGTTCCCACGCGGACGTCTGGTGGAGGGTTTGTTCGTATTAAAAGAGACATCAGAGAAGAATAGAAACGCAAATGGTTGCTGCAGCGGTGAGGTCGGGAGCCTTGGAACAGGGTATGGACATCCATTAAATCATAAAGGAAAGGAGATTATAGTCAAATATTACAGTCGGAAATGCTCTGGTACACATGTATGCAAAATGTGGAAGAATATACAAGGCACGTGAATGTATGCCTCAAATAAATGTGGTCTCATGGAATGCTGATTGCAGGATACGAGCAAAATGCGTTTGTTGGAAAGAAATTAGAAACTTTTTCCAAATGCGCATGTGTAAAGCCAGACTTCGTAACCTTTGCTGGCACAAATGGGAGCTTTGGAACAGGATATAGACATCTTACAGGATAAACGTTAGAGGAGTTTTGTGAGATGTTGTAGCTGCAACTGGTCTGGTAGACGTGTATGCAATGGAAATGGAAATGCGTTCTCCTGGAATGCTATGATTGCTGGATACGCACAAAATGTGGTCTCATGGAATGCGCAGGTGTAAAGCCAGACCCGCAACCTTTACCAGCATCCTCCCATCCTGCTCCAAGATGGGAGCTTTGGAACAGGGTATGGACATCCAGTACAGGATAAATGTCGAGAAATTTTGTCAGATGTTGTAGTTGCAACTGCCCCGGTAGACGTGTATGCAAAAAAGTAGATTCAAAAAATTAAATGAAAAATTAAAACAAATCTTAACTCAAATTAGGGAAAGGAATATTTAAAATTACTCACAAATGCAATAGAAGTGTCAAATTTTAATTTCATATATTTAGGGTGTCTTTTTACTTAAGACATTTTTCACATTATAGAGAATATTATTACAAAAAGAATGTTTTGATAAAGCATTAAAGACATTCTTCTCTTGATTTGATGTGCATCATTCAATCATATCATAAATAAATGAAAAGTCAACTTTATTCTCACTTGTCATCCATTATCGAGCTAACACTTCAAGGTACATTCTAGTACAAAACATTATTGACTTACATTAGCAATATTAGCACTTGATATAGTGATTTTCATTTTCCTATTGGTGTAAGTGCATGTGGTTGGAAAGTGAAATCTTACAAGCCATTAAGTTTTGTGACTAAGCTTTAGCATGTGTGTGGAAGAAGGAAGATCATACAATGGTGTGTCACTCATTATGCTATGAGTGCTACATGATTGATAAACCCACATTGTATGCTGATAATAACAAGAAGATTGAGTACAAATAGCAATAGTCAATACAATGTCCACATGGAAGTTCTGCATGAGTAATAGATGGCAATCAGACAAGACCAATACTTTATTGTTGCATTTCATTGGATGATTGGATCAATATTAACTACTACATTTTTTAGATTAGCAATGGATTTTGTCTTTAATAAATTAGATAAAGTTTGTAAATTTGAATGTTGGAGCAAACTATATTGATGAAAATTGGTGGGTTTTGGCAACTAAAATCTCATTATAAAATTTAATAAATAGTACAGTTTTGTGTAAAAGATCAAGGACTTCTTGTTGGTCTTACAATAGGAGTTGAATCTAAATATATAGTCAAGTTTGAAATTTATGTATTTTATCCATAAAGTTTTAATATTTGTCATTCAAAGTATTGGAAAGCATTTTTCTCATACCATCTCCTTGTGATTTCTTCCTTCTTGTGAGTGTGTTCTCCATTGCGAGCCTCATTGCTATATCACTAGGCATACCTTCACTCAGGATCTCACATTACAATTGTATCAAATTTGGTCTCATAGCCTAACGTTTGGCTTATGGAGAGGTGAAAATTTTACATGGCATTGACTAAAGTTTATAACCAAGATATTTTTATCCTCAATAAAGTATGAGGATAGGTAGACGGTAGTGTAAATGTCCTCCAATGTGTTGGTCATTTTGTAGAAGTTGCGGTTTCATTTTTCTATAGGAAGAGTGTTAAGGAAGGAGTAAATAAAAGATAGAGGAATTATTGTTAATAGATGAGGAAGCAACTAAGCGCCTAGAATAAAAAAATCTCAAGAAAAATTATTGTGAGGCTCTACAAGATGTTAGAGGCAATGTAGAACACTCAACAAAGAGATATGAATGTAGACTAAAGTGGTGATGAGGCACAAACTATGCATATGGACAAGGTTGATGATGACCCATTAAGGGAAAGACTTTTAAGAACCATCTTCCAAATTTATGATATGTGACATATCCCTTCCAAGCTATTAGAAAGATAGGCCCATTTAAATTTTGTTTATTTACTTAATCTAAATCAATTTATCTATAGCTAGGAAAGTAGGGATTGATGGCATAGTAACTTATTTTAGTAAATACAACTTAAGTTTAACCCAAAGTTTGATGAATATGCTGTTAGATACAACTTAATTACATATGAGCACTAAGGATCCAAACTCAACTTAAGGTCCATATTATCTAGCTACTAAACTTAATATTTAGCTTGCAATCCAATAGTATCAAATTTTATACAAGAATATAAATAACATCCATTTTTCAATTCTCCATCAAATGATCATGTGAGAATTTCTAGAACCTATTAGTATTAGTTTCAATGCCTAGTACCCTATGTTCCTATGGATATTGAATAGTGTCAATCTAGGAGTTTACTATGAATAATGCATATAGTGTATAAGTTTTGTCCAACCTTCAATTCAATAATATATGTAAGTAATTATATTTCAATTAATTTTGGCCACCACAAGATCAAGGTTGCTAAAATTCTAGGGATGATCCAATCATATAGTCTATTATTCCACTTGGAAACCCTCACAAAAAAGTACATAGTTTCATGGGGTGATGGCAAGGTGCATAGATTTGGCCATCTAGTCTTCTCTAGATCAAATTCTTATCAAGTATTAAATTAGTTCTATACCTTATTTGTTTCATTTATTCTAGAGAGTTGGCTACCACACATGATTTGCTAGACAGACTAGTCAAATTCTTTCTATAAGACATTATCTATTGAATTAACTAAACCCATATTTACATATATAGAGAGCTACAACAACTCCTATGGATCCAAGCACAAGTCAATGGTTGAAACAACTAAAGAAGCCAACACCATGTAGTTTTAACTAGCATAATCATCATTATACACTCATAGAATGACCATTATTTGGCAACTAGAAATCTACTAAGATGATAGATTTCTCATGCTATTCCCAACTCATGACACATGCCCTCCTTGTCAACACTTACTTTCTCTGCTATCCTTTATTGAGTCAACCATATACTAATACTAGTAACTGATCTATTTTTATGAAATTATACACTCCCCCTTCTACTTGGATGATGTCCTTATCACTAGCTACTTCTACTCAAAATTTATTGCTGAATATCATAATTGTAGGTATTAACTCATAAGGATATAATTTTTAAATAATCTAAACAATAACTTAAAATTTAATCTAAATTTATTGGTTTGGGCTCTTAAATTAAATTTTGGTTCTTTTTAATCATGTTTTTAGTACTATTATCATGAGTGTGTCTTATCTTGCATATGGGTTTAGGGTTTAGGGTTTTAGGGTTGTAATATTTTATTTAAAATTCACAAATCTAAAATTTATTTGCCAAATTTTTTGTTGGGATTATTACACATGTGAAGAAAATGTAATCATAATTAGTCAAATTATTATCATTAATTACTCACAAAATAAGTAATTTAGCACATCATCCAAAGCATCTAATGATTTTCTTTCTAGCCTCACTACAAACTTTGATCCACTTTACTCAAATTATTTTCATTAAGATATATGATTCCCAATCTTAGTGTTGTTCTAATTGTTAACAAAATTATCAATACTGAGATATAGCCTCAGTCAAATATGGGATGAATAACACATTTAATCTTGATGCCGCTACAAGGATTCCACCTTATCTGATAAACATGACTTCAAAATAGGTACATGTGCATCTCTAATCACCTTCACAATTTTCTCTTGACAAACACATTTTAGACATTGATGTATTATAAAAGGTATCACATTTAATTATTGTAACTAAGGTCTCCGAAGTAAAATATAAAATCTAACCAATGGAGGAATGATATCAAAAAATTCATCCACCTCCTTAAGCTCCATGTCAAGAATAAAGACCTTCACAAAGCATCCACAAGAATGTCATTGTTTATGTTTAGATCAACACATAAGTATGCATTATTGTTTGATGCTAATTTTTTAATTATATCAAATTCTTCTATGTATATGTTATATACTAATTGCCTAGATAAATGTGAATACCTTCACATATTTTACCATGAAGAAAACCATGAGCATAAAATGGAGATCATAATAATTGTGGTTTGGGATCTCCTCATAAAATTAAATAATTGAAGGTACATAAGGAGGTGAAATTTGATGAGTAATAGCCATAAATATTTTTATAGAAGTGTGGGAAGAGGAACACACATACTTTGTATCCATAGGATCTTTATTCATGTGTGTATACATCATAGAATTAGTAGAACGTATGAATACCTATTAGTGTTCAATATTGTTAAATTGTGTATGCAATGGAAAATTATTAGCATAAAATTTCCAATTTTGTTTTAGTGGAACAACCAAATAATTTCCCTATCATTCACACCATCAATGTGAATCACATTAATATCATTGAGATCTGCAATTTTATGCTTGAATTCCATACATGTATATGTATGGTGTCCATTAACTCCATGGAAATTGTAGAAGGATTATTCATTATAACTCTAAGATAATCCTCTAGAGGAGTCCAATAGGTCGATGGAATTAAGGCTGGCCAAATTATTAGGAAGGTTTGAAGAACATTATCCAATGGTTTCCTAAGCTTTGTAAATTTCCTAGGCCCTTAATTTTAGAATGATGCAAAATTAGATATCATAGACATTTGATTGCAACTAGATTTATATTTTTCTTATCATTCCTTTTTTTGAATTCATTATTCTTTTGATATATTGAAGGGTTGGAGGAAGTAGGATAGGCCCCACAATTCGAACCATTAAATTCAAATAGTTGAAGTTCAAGATGTTTTACATGCATGTACACAAATTCTACCACATAAATATTGGAAGCTAGTTCCATAGTCATTACTAACTCATTATGTATCTAGGAACATTTAGTTAAACTAGTTAGTTATTTATAAGCCCATATTGACACATAAGTGCTATAAGAAAGAGGTGGCTAGCTCATCAAAATAATGGATAAAAATAGAAGCCAAGGATTATAAGTTTTTAAGGCATAGTTCTGAGGGTTCATGGAAATAATTTAGGTGAGACTTTATCGGTGAAAGCTCATAGGTGAACATTGTGACAACCTTTTCCATAATATAACTCAAATATAGCTACAATAAAGCCAATGAGCAATGTGTGTGTGACAACCTCAAATGCAAAAGGTGTGAAATGTGGAGGATTATATGTAATACAATCAGAGCTACAAGCATATTATCGACTTTCTTCTTAAGTTGATCAAACTAATTCACTAGTGTTTTAAGGTTTAGAAGTGCAGGTAGTAGTGGTATGAGAAGCATGGATAGAACGAAGGATGTTTGAAGAAAGTGAGAGGAAAGAGGGAATGCAATGGTAGTGGAAGGAAAAATCATATTATAAATGTAGAGTTGTCATAGGATGATAAGGGGGGATGGTACAAAGAATAGTGGTACTACTTATATGGGTATGAATGAACACTATCCAACTTTAAATTGAAAACTCTAACTTGGACATAGATTGTCACAATGTAATAATATTACATGTCATACATATAATGCACATCCACAAAATAATTATTTCACTAGTTTCAACATAAACATATACCTTTGCTAAACCTTCTTCAACTACCTTAAACTCAAATATTCTTCATTAGTTTGTATGGTGAATTGTACCTACAATTATGTATGGTATCAAAATTACTTATAAATATGTAGCTACATTTTGCATAAATGTCTACAAGAGCAGTTGCAACTACGTCTAATAAAACTTATCTATCCTTTATGCTTGATGGATATCCATACCCTGTTGAAAGCTCCAATTTGATATAGGCTGGAAGGTGTTGGAAAAGGTTGTAGAGTCTGGCTTTACACCTACCAATTGCATTTGGTTGCAAGTTTCTAAAGTATTTTCAATAAATACATTTTGTTAATACCCTACAATCAGGGCGTTGAGAACATATATGTTTAAGGCATTCTTTCAAATAGTTCACGTGCCTTGTCTGTGCTTCCACATTTTGTATATCCTGCAATCATGGCATTCTATCAAACAATTTTTGGAGACATTCTATCAAATAGTTCGTGTGCCTTGTCTATACTTACACTTTTTTGCATACACGTCTACCAGACCAGTTGCAGCTACAACATTTGACAAAACTCCTCTAACGTTTATCCTATAATATGTTTATATTCTGTTCCAAAGCTCGCATTTATGCCAACAAAGGTTGCGGCGTCTGGCTTTACACCTGCGCATTTGGCAAAAGTTTCTAAATTCTTTTCAACAAACGCATTTTGTGCGTATCCTGCAATCAGCATTCCATGAGACCACATTTCTTTGAGGCATACACTCACGTGCCTTGTATATTCTTCCACAATTTGCATACATGTGTACGAGAGCATTTCCGACTGTAATATTTGACTATAATCCCCTTTCCTTCATGATTTAATGGATGTTCATACCCTGTTCCAAAGCTCCCAACCTCGCCGCTGCAGCAACCATTTGCGTTTCTATTCTTCTCTGATGTCTTGTTTAATGCGAACAAACCCTCCACCAGACTTCCGCGCGGGAACCGTTTGAATTTGAAATTAAGGTGACTACTGTATGAACGGGAAGGGAATAGACGTTGGCTACAGAAACGGGCCCACATCTGCCACATAAGCAGTCAAAGTAGTTTAGTGTGTGATGTTTAAGCCGGCCGGTATTGGGGATGAGGTCCCCCATTTGTGACCTCACTATTTCATAGCTCCGGGTCAAAAGTGTTTACCCTTGGAATAAAATAAAAAAAATTGTGATTGAACATGAGATATACTTTGAATTCTTTGATCCCCTTAAGAAAATTTTGAGAACTTCTTTGATCCCCTTAAGAATTCCTTTTAGGACCCCTTAAGACATCGTATTAGGACATAAATTATATTAACATTGACACTATTTTGATATAGTATGTGATTGTTATGATGAGTCGTCCTAAATTCTAATACTTAATTATATCAATTGTGATTGAACATGAGACATGATTTGATTTCTTTGATCCCCTTAAGCAAATTTTGAGAACTTATTTGATCCCCTTAAGACATCATATTAGGACCCCTTAAGATATCCTATTAGGACATAAATTATATTAGCATTGAAACTATTTTGGTATAGAATATGATTGTTAAGATGAATCATCCTAAATTCTAATACTTAATTATATCAATTGGGATTGAACATGAGACATACTTTGAATTCTTTGATCCCCTTAAGAAAATTTTGAGAACTTCTTTGATCCCCTTAAGACATTCTATTAGGACATAAATTATATTAGCATTGACACTATTTTGGAAATTCTAATACTTAATTATATCAATTATGATTGACCATGATACATACTTTGAATTCTTTGATCCCCTTAAGACATCCTATTAGGACTCCTTAGGACATTGTATTAGGAAATAAATTATATTAAAATTGACACTATTTTGGAATAGTTATGATGTGTCATTGTCATTTTTATGATGAGTCATCCTAAATTCTAATACTATCGAATGTCTTGACTATAAATCAAATGTAAAGTACAAATATTTGAATGTCTTATTAATGTCTTAACTATGAATCAAATGTAAAGTACAAATATTTGAATATTCTATAATTTGACATTTATTACGCCGAGAGGCATTCTACAATCACAACAGGGGTGGAAAGATCCTTTGTCCATTTTTTGAAGCTGCATTTAAAATGACACACAGGTGGCGGTAGTAGCAAGTAACAAATAGTCATTCAAGCATTGGTTTGTCATGGAAGACAAGACGAGAAGCTGTAAACGTTCAAAGGTAATATGTTAGAAGGTAACATAAGGCATGTGAAGGAAACCATAAGATGTGAGAAAGTAACGCACGGTAGTGGAAGAGCAAGATGCTCTCTTTAAAAGATATGACTTATTCATTGAAATGACCGCCTTGCGCTTTGACTTCATTGAAATGCAACAGTGCAGGTTCGATCTCATGCTAAGGCCACTCTCAACTTCACAAAGAAAGGAGATCTAGTGCTCCTCAACGCTGATGGAACCCTCATTTGGTCTACCAACACTTCCAACAAGGGCGTTGTAGGGATTAAACTCCAGACCAACGAAAACATGGTGCTCTATGACAAAAATAATAGAATTGTGTGGCAGAGCTTCGATTCTCCCACAGACAGTCTCTTGGTGGGAGAGTCATTAGACATAAGCTAAGTGAAGAAGATGGTGAGTCGGGCTTTAGAGAAAGACAAATCAGAGGAGCCTTATAGTTTGGTAATGGAAGTCGACGGTTTTGCATTGTATGCCAGTTTTCCAAACCCTCTACCCTACTAGACTCTCAGCTTCTATGGTAGTGAAAGAAAGGACTTGTTTGTTATCACCCATACTTGCAAATGACCAGTTGTGAGTGTTACTTTTCTTAGTGACCAAAAAGCCGAGAATGGGTTCTGCCAGATGATCAAAATGAGGCTGGTGAGTGTGAGTGCTTCGGCTCAATAGAGAGCTCCTGAGCTCTGCAATCTCACCTCTGACAAAACCTCCACCATTATCTTTTCCTTCAATACACGTAGATTTAATACCACATTGTTGTTTTTCAGGATCCTTTCTCATTTTGTTTACTACAAATGCTTTTCATACAAAAAATAGTATCGGGTCAAACAATTTATGTCTTCTATCATTATTTCTTTAATGGTTTGATGGCATATCAAAACCAATGGGTAGGAGGAAAAGAATTTGCGATTTTAGGATCTGCGGATTGGTTTCCCCATTAGCCGATGGTTGTTGAACTGATGGGGGGTACATAAGAATCCCAAGTATTTTGATATGTTTTACTTTTTATTTTTTTCCCAAGACTATTGTGATATGTTTTTGTTTCTATCAGACAAGGGTATTATGATAGTTTAGCTTTTACTTTAACCCAACATTATTACGATATGTTTTAAATTTAATTATGCTGAAGATTAAGGTACTATGCAATTGATGTGATTTTTTAATTTTTAAGTTTTAAAAAATATATATTTAAATTCAATATGTTAAAAATTATGCATTTTAAAATTGCTTTTATAACTATAATATACTTAAATATTTTATTTTTTATAGATTGGATTCATGCTGACTCAAGAAATATAATGGAAAATTTTTAAAAAATAAAACCAACAAGACATAGGCTTCTTTCACTACATTTTTTTCTCTTTGCATATTATAATTTTAGATTTCACTTCTCCAACAATTTCAACAATCCTTACCAAAGAACTGCATTGTTTGTGCAATACCTTATTAGGTAGCTTCTTGATGTAAGAATGCAAGAAGATAGAGCATAAAGAATAGTTCAACAAAGAGCAACAAACACAAATATTACAAACAGAAAGGACAAATATTTATAATATTCTAGCAGAGATGATAACTTCCTTTTTGCTATTGTTGGTTGGTTTTTTTAATACATGTCCAATCTTTAAAAATTAAAAAAAAAAATCTAAAAAAAAACTAAAAATTCTATCTTGTGTTTTTAAAGAGTATTTTTTAAATCTTTATGAAAGGCGGTTTACATTGTGGTTTGTCTGCTTGTTTCCCGAAGAACAATTGTACACATGAATGGTTTGTGTTCCTATATCACAATTAGGCAACTTCTTGATGTAAAACTTAGCATGAACCAAATCACAAATATTACTATTTTTTATTAAATTAAATGGAGACCCATTTTAAATTACTTATTATTGGAAACAACACATTTAATAAATGTTATTCATGCTTACAAATATTGAAAACCAGATAAGAAATTAATTCCAACTTCCACATGCTTTCAACTTTCCCCTTGGAAAATGAAGTAAAACTACTTTTGGTTACTTTCCTTTAATCACTTCATATATTTTTAAGGTGATTACTATTATTTAAAATTTCCAAGAAATATTTGATTCGTGATTGTCACCAAGAAACATATTATGTATGTTGAAAACAATGTATAAAAGGATTTATATATAAAGATTATTTTTTAATAAAAATTGGTATAAAAATTATGAATTTATTGTTATTAATAATTTATTAATAATATCTCTAATAAGTTAGCTTTAATAATAATAAAGTTAATTTATTAATTACAGTTAAGAATAGTTATACTAAGATTGTTTGGTTATAATAATAATAGTTAATAATTAATAATAAACTTAAATAACTTATAATTAGGGTTAACTTATTAATAATAAATTTAATTTATTAGAATAAAGCTTAGGATTAAATTTGGGTTAGCAATAGAGTTAAAATTAGAGTTAGAATTATAATTAGATTTAGGATCAAAATTAGAGTTATGATTAGGGTTAGGGTTACCATTAGAATTATATGTAATTTTATGGTATTGATTAGAGTTAGAAATATTATACGATTATAACCAGGATTAGGTTTAGGATTTACACTAGAGTTAGAATTAATGCTAAGGTTAGATTATAGTTAGGAATGGGGTGAGGGTTATAGTGATGATTACAATTATTGTTAGAATAGAAATAGGTTCGACACTAAATTTATAAATAGGGGTTAATGTTAGTGTGACCGACAAATTAGTATGAGTTGACTACACTTGATCCATGAGGATACGATGCGTAATTATACCACTAAATGTCAATCCCAATAAGATCAATCAAATAAATACTAAACTAAGCATCCATTAAAACTTAACATAGTAAACTATGAAAGCTTTTAAACACCTATTCTAATCCATTGAAACTTATCCTATTGGGGGAGTGGTGTCACATTGATGTGGAATGGTGACCCTTTCCTAATCTCGTGGATAAATGATCCTATTTTGAAATAGAATTGACAAAATTGATGATAGATGTGTGATGAAACATGATTTAAAGCTAAATGAATATGATGCAAGCTATTTTAACATGACTTATGCTAAGATGATCAAGATGTGTGAATGCACAACTAATCTAAATGGATTTTAAGCTAAAAAGATTAAAACCCTAATTAACAAATAAGCTAAATGTATGCATCTATGAACATTATCATGGAAGCCATTAATGGAAGCTAAGCTAATATGATGCAATTAAAATAAGCTAAAATTATGCTAAATGTGAGTGCAAGTGAGAGTGATTTTAACAACATAAGTTTGATGTTACAAGATGGATCCATTTGTCTCAAAATAGTGACCTATTTATAGGAGGACAAATAAGAAATGAAGGGTTGGGATCAAAAAGGTTAATCAATGGTCAAGGTTGGAGGAGGTTGGAGGCATGGATCATGGATTCTCATTAAGGGATAAGAATCAATGATGAGATTTAATCAAGGGTTCACCTTTATCCAAACAAACACACTTTCAAAAGCTTTCCCAAAAAGTTGTTGAGAGTTTGTTTCAAATAGGAATATTCTTTGAAATATTCTCATAGGTGAGGGGAAATAGATATTTAGCAAATTAAAACAAAGTTTTAATGCACAAAAGGGAAGGAATATTCTATTTGGAAATGTGCAAAGGAGGAATATTCCCTTGGAATATTCCCTTGCAAGTGGGGGGATTAGATTTAATTAGCAATTAATAATTAAAAAAGCTTTAATTATGCAATTAAGGGAATTAGATGATATTTGTTAAATAAAGTGATTTAATGAAAAGGGGGAAAGTGAATGATAATTAAATAACTTAGGGTTATTTAATTAAATAAGAAGACTTAGGGACTTAAGTTAAATAATTATATTTATTCACTTTAACATGATGAAATGTTAGCATGAAAGGGGGTGAATTAACTTGATTAAATTAATTAGGTTAACAGATGCAAATGACATAATTAATTAAATGGCTAGGTTAATTTAGTCAATTAAGTAAAAAAAGGATGAGTTTAAGGATCAAACAGTGTTAGTATACTTGATTCGAGTGTGTGATATCATTCAGGACATTTTTAAGTGTCTACATTTTTCCCCTCTTTGAAGCAAGGTACCTGTTACATTGGTTCAAAGATTGACGCCCTTCAAATCAAAAATTGCTACTTAAATAAAAATATATATATATTTGTATACCCCACTACTGCCCGAGCGGAAGGAATAAGCTAGTTCCTTGCCCCCTTGAGAAATCAGGTGGAAATTTTGAATTTTAGGCTGATTTCTCGACAAAGGTAAAAATATAGGTCCAGGATCAGTTCAGCTCAGAGAGGACTAGAAAGTGCAAATATCTGATGTAGACAGATTTGATGATGTATAGACAATCATCGGCCATGGGTAGCCTCATGTACATTTCGATATATCACACAAATTCGATACTTGGATAGAAATGTTAGTAAAGATAGAAGAATAAGAAGAATGGATTTGACCATTGATTTTGAGATTGATTCAAAAGTCCAACAAGTCCATGATGCATCGAGACTTTATTAGAGATAGTGATGAGAGATGATGATGATGATTTTCTCATATCTTGGGATTGGGAATTTTCGTCATTCCTTATTTTTTATATAACACATAGATATGATGCATCAAGGTATTGATAACCAAGATGGAATTGTATCTATGTAATGGACTTTGACTCTAAAAATAGATAGGATTATTTTTGTTCACATCTTGACATATGGAAACCTCATCGAAATGTAGTTCAGTAGTTTAGAATATCTTGGACCAAAGAATACACAATAGTTAACAATCTACTCTAAGCAACTTCCCTACACACAACTAAGTATGCACCAAGATTATTTTATAAGAATACCCACAAGCACAACAAACGAAAGATAATGATTGATGCCCCATTCCTTTCTCTCTATATCATTGAGACATCATCGAGAGGTCCTCAAAATGGGTCAATAAGATAAATCAAAAGAAAAGATCAAACACAAATAGTTAGTGTTATCTATATCTCTTGTCAGTTTATTTTAGCTAAGGTGATGTTTGATGTTGATGTCCATCGCAGGAAGGATGCATCCTAGGACATGTTATCAAATGGTTTGATTTAGGATAAGGTGCGTGATAAGCTATTGATACAAACTTTACTGGCTCGCTTACCTATGATCTAGACTTTAGATTTTGACACTTAGGTTCTCACTTTACGACTTGCGATACTTGCTTTCTATTTCTTTTGCCAAAGGTTGAAGATGACAATTGATTTATTATGGGTGAAGTTTATTGCAGGTGAAAAGGAAATGGGATGGATAGTTTTGAGTTTTTCTAGAATATTTCAATGTTTTTGGTATTTTAAAAATGTTTTGAGGTTGTTTATGGTATTTTTGAGAGTTTATGTTTTTTTATCATTTGAGGCTATTTAGGGTTTTCTCTCTAGGATATTTGATGTTGTTTAGGTCCTTTGGATGTTTTCTAATGTTTTTTGTGTTTTCTGATTTCAATGTTTTGGGGATTTTCTGAGTTTTCCAAATGTTTTGGGGTTTTTTATTTTGAATGTTTTTAGGATTTTGAAAATGTTTAAGGTTTTTTCAATATTTGAATGTTTAGGGATTTTTTGAGTTTTTCGATGTTTAGGGTTTTCAATTTTTTTGAATGTTTAGGGTTTTCAAGTTTTTGACCAAGAACCTAACCTAAAAGACCTATCATAGGGGCCTTGCGGGCTGATCAAAGATAAGTATTGCCTACGTTATATACATATAGACCATGTAGCTTGACTAACTTGACTTATTGAAGATGAGATATGAACACTTGATGGATTGCTAGTTTATTATGATGAACTCCTAAAGGATTGACTTAGTGTGTCTCAGGGGAACATCAATGATGGTCTTGCCTACATTCAAGCTCAGAGACTCATAGTTCAACAAGGTACTCTTTTTGTATTTTTTATGTTTGACCTTTTTAGGGTTTTGATGTGTTTTGGATGTTTTGGATTTTGACTTCACAACTTTTTGAATGTTTTTGGATTTTAGTTGTATAGGATTTTGGATGTTTTTGGATTTTCTAATGAACGTTTTATGAATGTTTTTGGGTTTTCAATGAGATTTTGAAGTAAACAATAGGGTGATCCCACAATAGTGGTTTACAATTTTTGGCCAAACTGGACATTGAACTGATTTTTTCTAACTAAATCTTCACTTTTGGGCACCTATAGCAGCTAAACCATGAGGAATTTGAAGATTATGCAAACTAGTGATTTGTGACATTTTGTTTGTAGATTCTAAATATATTTTTTCAATTTTTTGGAATCAAATTGTACTTCTTTTTCTATCTCCTTCAAAAACTAGTTTTTTATAGTAAACACCATTTTTAAGGAGTGATGCTCACCATATACAACATATTTTTTTTCCATGAAGGATAAAATTCTATTTTTTAAAAATTTAGATTTGTAACTACGATATCTAGCACTTTCATTTGGTTTCATAGTGTTTTATTGAATATTTTTTCCTTAATCAAGTTTCGAAGTCAAACCAATTACAATTCAGACATAGACGGACCGTATAGAACATAACTTTTTTTGTATGTATCGAAATTCAATTTTTTTTGTTGGATCAAGGACTTCAATAGCTAGTGCATTGATATTTTTCAAAAAAAAATTGATAATCTGCTATTTTTCCATGTGTAGAACAAAGCTTGATTTTCGATGAAAAACCTACATTCACAAGAAATAAAAAATAAATATATTAATCAAATTAAATTTATTTAAAATTATAAATTTTGGGAAGCTTATAATAAGGACTACATACTCACAAAAAAAAAAATTAAATGAATTCATTTGATCCCCCAAAAAAAATCAAAAGTGGTTTTTTATCAATATTTTGATTGGTGTAAAGGAGACTCCGTTATAGGTATGGTTTAAAACTAGCAGGGTTCTATCCAAGGGGGTTTGAGCTAAGGTGGTTTTATCAAACCCTCTTCAATTGGAATCCTTTAAATGAAACTTTTCAAGGCTTAAATCATTATATTTTCTAAAAATATGTGATTTTAGCAAAAATCAGGATCTCTGAGAAAGTGTAAACTAGTATTGTGGGATCACCTGATACCTAGATCATGAAGTCAATGTCACGTTATGAGATATAAGACATGGATCAAGATTTATTTGAAAAAAAGAGTGCAATAACTTGCCCCCAGTGTCTAGCAATGTTTCATAGATCAATGAACAAATCAAGATAGGTAATGTATATGTGAAGAGTTTGACATAGTTTTATCATGCTAGATATGGGCTATGGGACTTCATGAGATAAAATGGTAAAGAGCATGTAAAAGGTTTTCCATGAGTAGAGTTGAAATATCTGTCAAATCTTTGTCAAGATCAAGATAAAGTGGGATATCTAGATGAATATGTATCAGATGAACGAAGGGAACATTGGATTTATCATGCCAAGGATGAGATGCTTATGTTTGAGAAAGATCATATAGACGCTTGATTCTACTCATGATGCCTATTTTCCAATTTTTCATCATAGTACTTTCCCAAAGTGCCACCGTAGTGGTTTTCACTAGAGGATGATTTTTATTTTTTACTATTTTCTTATTTTTTGCTTTTTTTTTTTTAATTCTTTTGAGATTTTCCAAAAAAATTACCCTCATGTTGAACCACCTGATGGTACTGATGTAGAGGCCACTACCATAATGTTCTAGTGATATCCTACTTGAATAAGCTACTTTGCTAAGATATGAGCACTTGAGTGCAACCTTGAAGAACTCTAATTTGCCTTGTGGGTACCAGAATTAACCTTATCTATGTGCACACATCATGATAAAGTGCCTTTGAAATTTTTATGATGAAGGGTAACTTCCAACACATGGTCAATATGAGAATTATATATCATAAATGGAATGTATGATGCCATCCATGAAGGAATATGAGATGGATTGGTCAATGGTTTGGAATCTTTGACTCTCCAAACTTGGGAAGATGAGCAATGATGGGTGGGAATGGAGGTTTTCTTGGAATTAGGACCAACCATTGGATATACTTTGTTCCTTGCTTGAGAATCCTGCTTTTGTATTTGAGGATGCTTTTGATAGATATATTTCCCTTTTTTATTTTTCCCCATAGTTTCTTTGACTGATGGAGTTTTGGAGGGATGATTTTATTTATTTTGCTTTAGTATCCATTTGTACTTTACATGTCCCTTTTTCTTTATTGCTTAATTTTATTTGATGATCTTATCCTTGCTTTGATAGGAAATTTTTATTTCTACATTGGTCCCAATTTGTGTATGAGATGATGGGTGGATGATGATTCTTGATATGACTAGTTGTAGTGTTGATAGTGTTTTCATCATAAGGATCCTTCGTGCCCCATATGTTGATATTTTCATTAGTCAAGATTTCCCCGACATTGTGAATATATTAGGGATGCAAATAGAATTTCTCACATTGAGTACAATGGTAGCCATTTTGAGAAGGATGATGACATAAGAAGACAAGATGTCCTCTATCCTTTTTTTCAGTAATCTTCTTTCGGTGAGTGATGGAGTGAATCATGCAATGCAAGATTATATTTCAAAGGCCATCCCTAAACTTGTTAAGGATGAAGATAAAAATATGCAAGAACAAGAACAAGGGGTAAAAGCACAAATTTGTGTCACACTTTATAAACGAAACGGGCAATGCTGATCCAACTTTTAAACTTGAATCACTAAAAATTGGCATATATGTTTTAAATTTTGAAATGATGTAAACTAGTAAAATATGTATTTTTTAATATATTCTATGTTTGAATTTTAAAATAAAAATAAAAAAATAATTTTAAACTAGTTCTTAATAAATTAACACTATAATTTAGTTGTTGATAAAATGCTGAAAAATGAATTTGCACGGGACGTCAAACTTTTTGTAGTAAATTTTATTTTTTTCATTCAATTTTTTTGTGTGTATTTATAACTTGAAACTTTAGTGCATGGATATATTTTCTTTCAATTTTGATAAATATATATTTTTCAATAATTATTAAAATGTGCGTGAATCAAAAAATAGGTGTTTCCATTGGACGTCAACTTTCATATTAAATATTTATCTAAAATGGAAAAAAAATATACCATCTTGAAATAGATTCTTTTATCTACTGCATCATATTTTTTTCAATTTTTTTTAATAAGTTTTAATATTTTTCCTTGGCATGGTAATCAACCTAATATTTTGTGTTGATAACCTACTTTTAGTAAAAATAAAAAATAAAATATAAATAATAATTAAACTATTAAAATAAATATATTTTTGAAAACTACACTTATGGATCTACAAAAGGATATTTTTATATTTTTTTAAAATGTTATTTACATTAGTAGAAGTTATTGAAACTTCATGTTTTTCAAATAATTTTTTTTTTTGTTAAATTGGAATCAAAGTGGTGCTCCATATATTTTTAGCCAACAATTTTAGTTGAAAAAGTTGTGGAAGTATCTAACTTAGCTAGAATGAATCTTACTAGATCATATGTTTGACCAAAATTGATTTTTAGTTAGAAACACTTAGATTCAATTATGTTGATAAGTTGGTTGAAAGTGTGACACAACTTTGTGCTTAACAATACCTAATCCATTTCCCTAATAATGTATCCTCTTATCCATATCCACTAAAGATGACTTGTCATGAACACATGGTATTGATATGGGTTCTTGTTGTTTAGGAATATGAACTTTTTGCTTTGATTCTATGATATTATTATCTGTTGATACTGCTTCAAAAGATGGTTGTGCTAATTCAAAAGATATCGATGATGCACAATCACTATAAGAATCAAGAGTCTCAATTGTTTCTTGCTCATGTGTGGGAATATCAAGAATGGGAGATTCTTGTTTTGGATGTGTAGACACTTAAAAATGTCCTGAATGATATCATGAACTTGAATTAGGTATACTAACATCATTTCCTCCTAAAACCCATCATCTTTTCACTTAATTGATTAAATTAGCCTAGCTATTTAATTAATTACACCATTTGCATCTATTAACGTAATTAATTTAATTGGGTTAATTCACCCCCTTTCATCCTAACATTTTGTCCTATTAAATTAAATACATCAAGTTATTTAATTTAAATCCCTAAGTATTCTTTTTTAATTAAATAACCCTAAGTTATTTAATTGAATATCATTTCACTTTCCCCCTTTCATTAAATCACTTTATTTAATGAATATCATCTAATTTCCCTTAATTGCATAATTAAACCTTTGTTTAATGATCAATTACTAATTAATCTAATTCCCCACCTCCACTTGCAAGGGAATATTCCTCCTTTGCACATTCCTCCAAAAGGAATATTCCTTCTCCTTTTGTACATTAAAACTTTGTTTTAATTTGTTAAATGTCTATTTTCCTCATTCATGACAATATTCCAAAGAATGTTCTCTTTCTTCACTCATTTGAAAAAAGGGAATATTCCTTTTTGAAACAAACTCTCAACAAAATTTTGGGAAAGCTTTTTTTAAAGTGTGTTTGTTTGGACAAAGGTGAACTCTTGATTAAATCTCATCATTGATTCTCATCCCTTGATGATAATCCATGATCCATGCCTCCAACTTTGTCCATCCTTGACCATTGATTAACCTTTTTTATCTCAACCCTCCATTTCTCATTTGTCCTCCTATAAATAGGTCACTATTTGGAGACAAATGGATCCATCTTTTAACATCAAAATTATGTTGTTAAAATCACTCTCACTTGCGCTCACATTTAGCATAATTTAGCTTATTTCAAATTGCATCATATTAGCCTAGCTTCCATTAATGGCTTCCATGATAACATAAATGCATCCATTTAGTATTGTGTAATTAGGGTTTCCTTCTTTTTTAACTTAAACTCCATTTATATTAGCTTTGTACTCATACATATTGATCATATTAGCATAGATCATGTTAAAATAGCTTGCATCATGTTAGTTTAGTATTTAAATCATGTTTCATCACACATCCAACACCAGTTTCAATGATTCTTTTCAATAGAATTGATCAGAACAGACTCATTTATCCATGGGATTGGGAAAGGGTCATCATTTCACATCAATGTGACACCACTCCCCCAATAGGATAAGTTTTAATGGATTGGAATAGGTATTTCTAAAGTTTTCATAGTTTAATATGCTAAATTTTAATGGATTCCTAGTTTAGTTTTGTTGAATGATCTTATTGGGATTGACATTTAGTGGCATGATTACGCTTCATATACTCATGGATCAAGTGTAATCAGCCCATACTAATCCGCCAGTCATATATTGGCGCTAGGAAGGCTTTATAGATCAAATTTAATGAATTTTTCTCTTGAAGTATGATTTTCTTTTTTTTTGCAGGTACAATGACACTCTTAGAGATTTTAGTGACGCCTTTGTCAGGCATCACCATAGAGCGATGTTATTTCCATCAAATACAATGATGCCTAATTAAATCACCAACATTGATTAAAACAAACTATGATGCTAATACCTTTTAGAAGTATCGAGAATGTAAAAATGGTGACGCCACCAAATAGCAACGCTATCGTCATCTCTATCTTTTTGTAGAGCAATGCTATTTTTCACCAAAGAAACGCTCATTTGAATTATAGCGACACTATCATGAATGACGCTTTTTACTGTAAACAAAAAATAGTGAGTAATTTTTAGCATGTGCTTTAAATTTATGATTTTATTTGCTTTTTGACACATCACTAACTTCTCGCTTTCTTAGGTTAAATGGGTTTTGCAGGTTTGGACAATGAGACTTGAAGTGAACAAGCATACTACTATCATTTGAATTATAATTGTAACAAGTGTTGTGACACTTTTGGGGAAATTATAACCCATTTATGATGCTTTTTCTTTCACGCTTTAGGACCACACTAGATTTATTTTGGGATTTAAAATAAATGTTCAAATTGGTTAAAATTCAACCCTAACATCATTTTTCTTGTCAAACTAAAATTGAACAATATAGCTTCCACACTCAGTTTGGTTCTTAAAATGAACTTACCTTTGCTTTGAGGGTTAAAATTAACAACTGTTTGCCATGTCTTGTGGTTTGCATTTTCGTCATTCAATGTGTATGCTCTTCTCTCATGCCACTCGACGATCTTGATTTGGATTTAAAATGAACCCCATGCTAGTGTAAGGAAAAGGCATAGTGTATGCTCTCTCATTATGCTTCGTGCAATCTGGGAGATCAAAAACTAACATACTTCCTTCCTTTTGTATACTTTTAGAGGGCTTGCCACCCTACTTCGAAAGGTGGGAATGACCCAAGCGGTAATGAGCTAAAGCCAAGCTATTTCGAACCGCTATATAAAAAATGTGTTTGTGACAAAAATCATAACCAACAGGTACGGATGTGTCATATCGACAAGTGTCATCCCTAGTGCTCGTATGACACGTCAAAATCCTTTCTTAGGAAGGGACTGGGAGGCCTCTTGATTGAAATAATCTTGAGCTAATCTTATCACATGTATGGCCACCTTGAACGAAAGCTCTTACTAAAAACCACTTGTTGTAGTGACCAAAAACCTTCATGCTTGTTGGTGTAGCAACGGTCGTTCTGAATTTTCCCCACATTTTATTATTCATTGTAGAAACAAAAAAATCCTTCGAATATGCAAATCTTAAGGATTTGAGATTTGGTGTACCCAAGAAGTGTGTGTTGTGTAAGGGGGAGCCAGTGTCACCAAATCTCTAACTATTCACATTGTCTTAGTGTTTAGAGAAATCCAAGTGGGATTCGGCAAGTAGTATCTTCTAAACCTAGGGTGGTAAATGCTTGTGAGTCAGTTTAATACTTTGCTTGCTTCCAAAACATTACAAACAAACATCAACAAGTCTTTTCAGAATTTTGAATCCTTTGGTCTAAGTATGGATACCCTTTGAAAAAACCTTGATATTGATTCTTGTCCTAAGGATTTCTTCTTAGAGACTTCTAAATATTTTGGTTTACATCTCAATCCATACTTCCCAAAGTTAACATAGGCAACTGTGGCTTCAACCTCATGATCTTTATAAAATGGATCTTGTGAAATTTATGATGTTTTTGACATAGACATTTATTTTGAACTTAATCAAGATATGTGTTTCTAAAAGAAACTCATTTAAGCAAGATAACTTGAAAAATTGAACCCCACATGACCATTTGGCATCTGATCACTCTGGTTGAACAACCTAACCTTACACCTACTATCATTCAACAAAGTTTTGAACTCATTGAAGGAGAACAAACAAATATAATTAGTAGTTTGAGAAGCTTCACTTTTGAAACAAAGGAAACACCAACCAGTGGAGAAACACAACATACATCATAGACGAAGAATAGGAACAAGCTAATATTGTGGCTGGCAGGCCCATTTACCACCACCCGTGTGGCAATAAATATCCTCTTTTCTTCCATAAAATTGAACTTTTCTAAATGATCTCACGCAAAACCAAAATCCCAAAGAGAAGTTCTACATTTAATCAATTCAAAATTAGGCGTCATAGACAAAAATCTATCAAACAACACTTTGAGGCACTTTATCAAAATAGGACTAGATTAACAAGGAACTTTTATATACGTTCTTCAAGGAATAATCTAGAATTGTATGCATTTTTTGAAAGTTAAAACATTGGTTTTTCCATCATCTTTAACTTCTCTAAATGATCTCATGCAAAATCAAAATCCCAAAGAGAAGGTCTACATGCTGCTATTTCAAGCTTAGAAATCATAGTTCAAAGTACATTAGAAGACATATCCTAAAATAGTACCACAACAGGAACAAGTTGGCAACAAGGTTTTATAGACTTATTCTGCTGAATAATCTAGACATGTATACTCAATATGAACCCCTCATTTAAGTCAAACATTGGTCATAGGATTTGAAAACTTTAGAGGTCTATCATATTTCTCACCACCTTGGTCTTTAAAAATAAAGGTTCACTCTAGGTCAACATTAGGTCAAACATTTCATCCACCCTTCATAAAAATCCAAATTTCACTTCACCAAACTTTGCAAAAAATTTGAATATACCAATAATTTTTTACTTAGACATCTATCAACCAACCCCTAGAACTTAGCTACAAGTTGTATGTGAAATGAATCTTTATCCATGCATTTGGCTAAGTTAGTTATCATTTTTGAACTATTTTATCTTGAATGTCACAAGTCTACCCTAAAGATTCACAAATTCATAAACATCCTTTATCCAAACATCAAAAAATCAAACCTATGTCAAAAGTGTTGTCCCAAAACGCTTGCAAAAATCACTCCCCATATCATTCATATTTTCATTTCCCACTACCATGATTGCTCCAAAAAGACTTGGAGTATCCCTTTTACCTAGATTTGAATCAACTAGAGAGTTTAAACATTACAAATCTCAACACAACTCTCCTAGAGGTGACCCAAAATTTATGGTAAAAATAAGATCACAACACAAGAGGATCATGGAGAAAACCAAAGGCACATTTACCTCAAGTGATCCTAGTCCTCTAGAATTTGATCTGAGAAGTCATGTTACCCCATCACAACAACCCTCGTCTCCATCAAGACCCTATGAAATAGAAGATGTCACAAACAATCTATTTGGACTTACTCGAGAAGAAACCATGGAGCACCAAGCATTAGAAAATGTACTTCCTAATTCCCCATCTTTTGTTGCACAATCATTGACACAAGGCTTAACTTCACCCACTATTCAAACAATTCCATCACTAGGGCTCAATCAAACACCAACACCTAGTATTGCAGCTAGTCTTGCTAAGGACTTCAGCCATACTCTTCCATTTGAAAGCAACACACTTGTGGGTACCCTCGATACCAATCCTCCTCAAACTACCACTTGGACACCAACATTTGGCATTTCCCCCATTCTCAAGAACCCTCTACATATGTAGATAAGGTGGAGTCCCTAGGGTTGTGAGCGTTGGTACCATCTATCTCTCACCATAGTTTTGCATAGGCTAGTCGGTAGTTTAGTAGGTAGGACCCCGTCGGGTCTAGTGATTTTGATGCCATATATGGGTCCTCGATTGTCAGTGCTCACTCCATTGATTCAAAAACATAAACCACTTACACTCCATTACTCCACGACAACTTCAACATATCGAGGACACCCATCCTTATCCATACCCATGAGTATCACAAGTGTACCCAACATCCTACAGAGTAGTGTGGACAGAGTATCACAAGTAGACCTATTGGTTCCCAAATCAACAGATGCAATGAGTCCTAAAGAGTATCCACTCTCTCATATTCAGACTCAAAGATTGATTTGGCCAACAAACAAGATTCAGTCAAAGAGACTGAAACCTTCTACACTTTTGGCTCTATTAAACCAGAGAGGGTAATCCCAATCAGTATATTTATAGATACTTTTGTGCTAAAGTACCAAATACACTATAAACAGATGGTTTTCCTCTAATTGTTTGAAAGACATAGTACTCTAAAGGCTTGGCTGACCTCTACAGTAATGCCTCATTTAAACATGAGAGATGTGATTCATTAAAATGAGTTCAACACACAAACAAACTAGGATTGATAAGTAATATGATTTAAATTTATAATCAACTATCAAATTAACCAACATAATGTAACATGAATAACCCACTTAGATCAGTGCTTCATAAATTAGAATAGAGTCGACCTAGACACCCAAATAATTTGATAACAATCTTCAACCTGACATTATATAAAACTCTGAAATGTTGCCTTATAATATTTCAGCATAATATCCTGATCACTACTTCTTATCAGAATCCTAGTACTCAGTTTAAGACAAATTTACAACCATATTCAAGTACCTACATTAATTCTTTGAATTAATAGACAAGAACAACACTACACATCTATCTAAAACTGATGGAGACAAATAAGATAACCTTGATTATATTATTCATAATTTGCAAAACAAGTACATAGGAGAGTAAAATGGTCTTCAAATTGCACTATTCAATATTATCTTGTCAGTATTGCAATCAAAATTACATAGATATCAACAGAATCCAACCTAAAAAAAAACCTCTGAAATGTTCTACATTCACCTTATAGTATTATGTCACTCATTACAAAACAACTCTCTCAAATAAGGCAAAAAAAATAACACTTGAGGAGAAAGAAACCCTAAGTGGAGATCAAAAGAAGACACTTGGCATATTCAGGTTTGTTGATCTACAACTGCCTTTGCTTGTTGAATAATCTTCAACCTGCTCTCACATTCACGCCTCATGCCTTCAGGACTTTCCCTATAACAGAAAATATTCTCTTATAATGACCCTCTTCATCATGCCTTACAGCTGAAAAGAAACTTGAGTGAAAGCCTCTAGTATTTATTCTACTATAAAAATTTCCTTGGCTGTAAAATCTCCATTTCACCTGTGTAATTACCTTCTTTTCACCCAACAATACAAAGCCTTTTATTTCACTTTGAACAATCTATATGAAATGTTTTATCACTGCTCAATAAATAAAGTTTTTAAGTTTATTTGTGAAGGCTTTAATTTTTCAATCGGGTAATAAAATAATTACGTGTGTCCTCTTCTTTTCACCTCCTAGAGCAAAAGAAATTTTTAATTTGCATTACAAAAGAATTTGATTCTTTCACTGGACTATGCAAAAACATTTACCCATATTTTATTTTCATTTTAATCCACCAGCAAAGGAAGTTTATGATTTTTCATTATAATGGCCTTTAATTCTTTTCAATCAGGTATTTCACCCTCACACTTTACCCGAGCCTCCATCGCTCATCGCCCATTAGAATTAAAAATGGAGATGAAAAATAGTGATGGGAAAAGTCCTCCTCATTTTACTTTGTACCTTAAGCTGCAAAAACCATTTACTCAGCACTTTATTTTTTCACCCTCACGCCTTAATTTATTCTCCAGCCATTTTTACCATTCAAATTCATCAAAAGATAAATTTAAAAAATATGCATCGGATGAAGACCTCTTTACAAACTTTACCCGGCTGTCCTCATCACTCATCGCTCATGGAATGAAAAAATGAGAAATGGAATAGCGATGAGCAAATAAAAAATGAAACATTGCGCATCTCATGTGAGGAGAGAAAATAGAATGAAATCAACGATATTATGTTCTCCAGCAAAGAAAGTTTCAATTCCCCTTTTTATAGGCTGCAGAAGATTCTTTACCCGTGAGTTTACAAATTTTAAAATGTCCAACATTTAAAAAAAATTAAATTCATTTACTCTGTATTTTCTCGAGGCATCCAAAACCTTTTACTTTTACTTGGTGAAGAAATTTTAATTCTTTTTACCGTCTGTAGAAAACTTCATTCTCGAGAAACCATTGCACATCATAGATGCATCCAAAGAAAAAACAAGAAATCAACGATGGGCGATGAAACATCACACATCGCGGATGCAAAGTGGAAGAAGTGACATCTATTGGCGATGGGCAATGAAACAACAGCCATCGCTCATCGTTGATTTAAACTCAACACCTTCGTGAAAAGAGAGATGTGTGATGAAGCAAGCTTATAATGATTTTTTATAAAGTTCAAATCTGCCTTAGACTCACTCAATGCAAACCATCGGGCATCGCTGATTTGAATCAGCTCAATCATTTTCAAATGGAGATGGGCGATGGAGTTTTCCCGTGCAACTGTGAAAACAAGCCGTGTTTGAGCCAATCAAAAGCAAGAATTAAAATTGCTTATCATCCATAACATTTGAAATTGCATTTATGTTTTCCCTAAATGCATCTTTTACAAATGCACAATAATACTAACATTTGAAACTTTAGAAAAATTGTGAATTTTAATTACGCTTGTGGCCCATTTGGAGTTAAAATTCACCGCAGGAAAACCAGGCCACTTGGAGCTGACTTTTTTTGCATATGGCCATAATCAATTATTTAAAGAAAACCCATTTCCTCAAATTTTTCCCAACCATCAAAAATTAGGTACCTCCTTTGTAAACTTGTCCCCGAGACATGTTCGCCACACCAAAAATGCATTAAAATAATACATCATATGACCTCTGTTTTTTATGAAAATGGAGTTGTAGAGGTTTTAGACCAAGAAAAGAAATGGGTTGTCCTTAGAATTTGAAAATTGTGAAACTTTTCGGGACACCATTTTCGGCCATGTTGTAGTCAGAAAAGGATTAACCCATCAAAACTCATCCAGGAGACGCAAAACTGAGCATTCCTATTACCATTTGAGCCAAAAAACCATTGCAATAAATGGCATGGAAAAAATCTTCTTGAGGTGCAAGATATTAAATGCCAAAGTGGCTCACTCAGGCATTTCTGCAATTTCACCTATCATAAACCAATTAAAACTCACTCAGTCACCTTGAAGAAATATCAAATCAACTCCTGGAAGACTGCCACTAGAAACATAAGATCAACTAGGTACACTAAGTGTGTGCAAAAGGGATTTGCTTCAATCATCATTCTTTGCGAGATATTAGGGGTCAAAGTTGACCACCTTGAAAAGTTCTTGAAATGTAGATGTAAAATCAGCATAAACTGCATTTGCTTTTGATCTCGAAAAAATAGAAAATCATATTATGAGGCTCTAAAATTGGACAGGGGAGTATATGAATGTAGGGAGAATGGAGAGCAACAATCCTTTTATCATGATAGTCTTCCAATTTTGAAATACAAGCTTGAACAAGAGGTCACTTCGCAGAACAAAGAGTTCACAAACAACATAAAAGTGTCAAAACCCTCCAGCTTCGCTTTTCAAAAACCTATCAAAACTCATTATGGGAAGCTTAAAACTAACATGCACGTTAACATATATCACATGAGTGTGTCTACAAATGCATTTTGCACAAAAATCAACTGGCTTCGAATTGTGACCCTCCAAAGTAGGTCACTTGGGCAGATTTTTTCTGGGGCACTTTTGAGTGTGCAAAGGCAAATTTTTCAATATGGACACTTCAAGTTTGCAAAATTTGAAGATTCCATCAGTGACTCTTTCTAGGGACGCATGCCTCTTGCAGGCATGGTGAGATTCCATATCTCTGGAGAGTAGACCAAGTGCCAGAATATTGGGCAACGGAGTCTATGTTTTCAACTTTTTAACCTCACTTGGTGGCCCCAGGCCACCGAATAAAAAAGGGAAGTCAATTCTTACCCCTGTCAAATACCAATCTATTAAAAAGGTTGATCCCCTTTAATCCATATCTTCCTCTATCATACCACATCAATATGAGTGACTTCATTTTTGCAAACACAAGTGTCAAACTGCCTTTGTATTTAGCTTTACTATCACATGGCAACCAAATGACATAGGCCATTTCACTGCCACTCATTGCATTTTCTTATCTTGTGGAAAATGACAAAACATGAGGATGATGACTAAGACTATGTGAAGACATAGTCTCATCACATTCACTAACCCCCTCATAATAGTTACAGTCAAAAAAGAGATCATCCTTCAGAAACGGTGTGCAATCCTCCTATGTATTGAGAAAAGGATACTCACACATTTGTAACTCTTTCAACTGGATTGCATCACACACAAGTTTTTCGTCATCCCAACAACATAGCTCAATGATATTACCATATTTCTCAATGTCCTGAAAACAAGATTCACCAAAACTCATAATACCTTCATCCACATTCAAATCATAGCATTCAAACAATGCATTAGCATCCCAAATAGTGTTTCCCACATCAAGCTCATAGACGAGACTATCAACATTAGTAATGTTATCACACACAAAAGTTTCAAGAGTAGGCTTAAATGACTCAGAATTTACCTCTACAATAAATTTCTCATAATGAATTTTTAAAACACATTCATTGTTGCAAGAAGTATCATATTCAACATCACCTCTTGCTGCATCAACATGACATTTGAAGCATACTGCTTATGAGGAAAACTGAGTTATAGATCTAGAAAAGAGATCCTCGTATGCATCCATGTGATTGACACAATCACATTCTTCAAGTGCAAACTCATCATAAAGAACATCATTAGTTGTACCAATATTTGTCACTACATTTTCAATTTCATGTACAACTACATCTATTCCATCATTATGCAAACACTCAGTGATAACTTCAAATTTAGCAAAAGGAGTGAAAGAAGGTAAAGCATCAAACAAATCAGGAGTTCCTTGTTCATCATTATCAACATATTCATGCTCCTCATAACCAACTACTTGAACTGATGCATTCAACAAATCTCTTGCATGCATACCTCCTTCTTTGTTCATACTGCTGCAACAATTAGCAGGGCTACATTCTTCACTGTCAAATTTAAAACCATCAATGCTTTCTTCATTGCAACTTCTCACACATGATAGCTTTGACTGAAAATCATTGCATACTCTGTCACTTTCATCTGATGCACTGACATTCTCAAAAATACTCTTCAAATTAGCAGGCTCCTCTATCTTATCCATTGTATTGTTGATCACACATGTATTCTTCAAACAAGATATTCAATTCATATCCATCATCTTGTTCTTGTGAGCCTTCAAAAGTATTGTCATCATTTTCCTTGTTGGAATACTTTCCACTTGAAGAGATTAATTCTACCTTTTCCTCATGAGAGGAATCACAATTACTAGGGCGGAAAATGGAATTGAAATCATCGTGATCACCCATACAAGAATGTTTTTCAACTGGCTGCAAAATTCATTTACAACACCATTGTTCTCATCATGAATACATGGAACTTCATAATAAACATGATCTTCAACTATATATTCAAAGTCCATAGAGGAGAAGACACTTTCAGTATCATCTACATCGTTGCAGCTTTCATCTAATACAGAAAATTTGCTTTCTATTTTTGTATTTTTAGAGCAAATAGAAGAAACTTGACATGTTTCATTTATGTCTTTATAACCATCATGGCTGCAATATTCATCTAGGTACATTTCTTCTATAGGTTGTTCAAAAACAACATCCTCATCACTACATGATACACTATCATTGTCTTTCACTATACCATCTGCATCTGTTGGACTAAGTCTTGAAAAAGTACCATCACATAATTGAGTTAGGAGATTACTTCCATATTTATCTATCATTTCCTTAATTACTAAAAGCCATTGATATGTGCATTTAAGATTATGGGGCTTCAAATGAGCTGGCATAATACTCAGACCTAACTCACAATTATCATAGAACAAATCAATGCAACATGATTCATCAAGTATTTTTTATTATGGTATATCAAGCAAAAAAATTATGAATCTCTCATGAAAATCATAGATGGGTTCATCTTCCAATCTTTCTATATCACACAATGCATCAATATATGAAACAGGTTAAACCTTATTTTCATATTTCTCTTCAAATACTTCTTGGGTATGCAGATTTCTTTCTTCAATCAAGCATTCATTGTCTATTGACTCTTCAAAATAATCAATGAAATGCATTCTGAGCTCATGCCATGAATCTATGGAATGCATTGGTAAACTAGAGGACCAGTATTCAACATCATTTTCTAAATTTCTTACAAAAAAATTCATGATAGCATGTTCCTCTACTATTTTATAGTCTTCCAATACATCAAGAAAAACTTGTACATGTGATGCTGATTCTTCAAAACCTCCTCTAAACTTAGGCAAACATTCATTAATTCTTCTTGGGACAAAATGTGGATAACCTTGGATTTGATTGAAATCTAGAGGGCCATATCTTTCACTAGTGAACACCTTTCTTTGAGGACATGGTTGTGTTCTAGGCATGACATTACAACTTATAGAGGGAGAACTAGGACAACAATACATATTTGCAAATAGAAACTTATTCCCTCTACAAGTATTCAATTCAATATCCCTTTTCAGAATATCTACTTTCTCATTTCCCTTTCTACTAGTATCTTGAAATATTGAATAAGGGACAGTATTAAATTCAAAATTTTGTTGAAAACCTTCATACAGATATATTACAATAGAAAAATACATGAGAACTGTTGCAACTAGCTCTTCTAATGATGTAGAAACTTATGTAGTTGCCACCTCTTTGAAAGAGGAAAAGATCTTCAAGGAGCAAAAAAATTCTTCCAAGATCTATGTATTTTTTAGTTCTCTCCACTAGCAGAGCACCAGACTTCAAGAATACATCAAAAACATTACAGCAATCTCCTTCAAGTATGCAGGTCCTTGGATCATCTGACCCAAAACTACATATCAACAAATGGATTGACTCTTTAAGGAAGGATGATCTTTTATCAGAATCTTCTCAAGTTCTCCCCAGCGGAGTCGCCAATCTGTTGGTTCCCAAATCAACAAATGCAATTAGTCCTAAAGAGTAGCCACTCTCTCATATTCAGACTTAGAGATTGATTTGGCCAATGAACAAGATTCAGTCAAAGAGATTGAAACCTTCTACTCTTCTAGCTCTGTTAAACCAGGGAGGGTAATCCCAATCAGTATATTTATAGATACTTTTGTGCTAAAGTACCAAATACACTATAAACAGATGGTTCTCTAATTGTTTGAAAGACATAGTACTCTAAAGTCTTGGCTAACCTCTACATCAATGCCTCATTTAAACATGAGAGATGTGATTCATTAAAATGAGCTCAACACACAAACAAACTGGGATTGATAAGTAATATGGTTTAAATTTATAATCAATTGTCGAATTAACCAACAAAATGTAACATGAATAACCCACTTAGATCAGTGCTTCATTCATAGGAGAAGAGTCAACCTAGACACCCACATAATTTGATAACAATCTTCAACCTAACATTATATAAAGCTCTAAAATGTTGCCTTATAATATTTCAGCATAATATCCTGACCACTACTTCTTATCAGAATCCTAGCACTTATTTTAATACAAATTTATAGCCATATTCAAGTACCTACATTAATTATTTGAATTAATAGACAAGAACAAAGCCACATATCTATCTGAAACTGATGGAGACAAATAAGATAACCTTGATTATATTATTCATAATCTACAAAACCAGTACATAAGAGAGTAAAATGGTCTTGAAATTGCACTATTCAATATTATCTTGCCAGTATTGCAATCAAAATTACATAGATCAACAGACTCCAACCTAAAAAAAAACCTTTGAAATGTTCTACATTCACCTTACAGTATTTTGTAACTAATTACAAAACAACTCTCTCAAATGAGGCAGAAAAAACAACACTTAAGGAGAAAGAAACCCTAAGTGGAGACCAGAAGAAGACACTTGGCATATTCAGGTTCGTTGATCTACAATTGTCTTTGCTTACTAAATAATCTTCAACTTGTTATCACATTCATGCCTCATGCCTAAGGGTATGTGCAAAATCATGATGGGCCAAAGAGTGGCGATATGATAGGTATGTGTGGGGTATGTGGCTGGGGACTTTTTTTTTACCAAAATTTGATGAAACAAAAAGGGTGTTTAAAGGAGATTCTTAGCTTTCCACCAATATAAATTATGGTTTACTTTGAATTTAATAAATAATTATTATTCAATTTCCATTTGAATTATGACTAAAGTCCTGATTGATACGTTGATTGAAAAACATCTATAGCTTTCAAACAGTATCACATTTTTTGAATCTGAAGTATGCATCACATTTTATGCTTCGCATACTATAGTATTAGAAAAAAAATGAATTTCATGAAGTTTTGACCAAGTTAAGGTCGTCAAACATACAAGTTTTTATAATTTTTTAAAAGTTGTAATAAAAAATTCATAATTAATTATTTACTTGGAAAAAAATTACAAAAAAATATGCATGACATTGGGACATGAGTCCTCTACTTATATAAAAAATCTTCTAAAAAAATATTATCATTTTATTCTAGTTAGGGTGGTCAGACAACACCTACTTATTTTTTCCCTGAATTTTAAGAACTACTACATTGAAATTTCAAATTTTCACCCAATAGTTTTTTTTTTTTTTAAATAAACCTAGTAGTTTAGAAACTACATTCAATTTGCTATAGATTCTATTCTTACATATTTTTAAAATAATATAGATAACTTATTCAAATTTTTATGTCAAGTTGCCTAACTCTGATTTTTTTGAATTTTCATCACCACTTAAGGGCTTGTTTTTTCCATGATGATCCTGCACATACCCCTGACTTGCCCTTTAACAAAAAATATTCCCTTATAATGACCCTCTTCATCATGCCTTGCAACTAAAAAGAATTTTGAGTGAAAGCCTCCAATCTTTATTCTGTTGTAAAAAGCTCCTTGGCTGTAAAATCCCCATTTCACCTATGCAATTACCTTCTTTTCACCCAACAATACAAAGCCTTTTATTTCGCTTTGAACTATCTCTATGAAATATTTTATCACTGCTCAATAAATAAAGTTTATAACTTTGTTTGTGAAGGCTTTAATTTTCAATCGGGTAATAAAATAATTACCTATGTCCTATTTTTTTCATCTCCCAGCAAAAAATTTTTTTAATTTGCATTACAAAAGAATTTGATTCTTTCACTAGACTATGCAAAAACATTTACTCATATTTTATTTTTATTTTAATCCACCAGCAATGGAAGTTTATGATTTTTCATTATGATGGCCTTTAATTCTTTTCAATCTGGTATTTCACCCTCACACTTTACCCGAGCCTCTATCACGCATCACCCATTAGAATTAAAAATGGAGATGAAAAATAGCGATGGGAAAAGTTCTCATTTTACTTTGTACCTTAAGCTGCAAAAACCATTTACTTGGGCACTTTATTTTTTCACCCTCACACCTTAATTTATTCTCCAGCCATTTTTACCATTCAAATTCATCAAAAGATACATTTAAAACATATGCATTGGACAAAGACTGCTTTACAAACTTTACCCAGTTTTCCTCATCGCTCATCGTGAATGGAATGAAAAAATGAGAAATGGAATAGTGATGAGCAAATAAAAAATGAAGCATTGTGCATCTATGATGTGAGGAGAGAAAATAGAATGAAATTAGCGATATCATGTTCTCCAGCAAAGAAAGTTTCAATTCCCTTTTTTATCAGCTACAGAAGATTCTTTACCTGTCAAATTTTAAAATTTCCAACATTTAAAAAAATTAAATTCATTTACTTTGTATTTTCCCGAGGCATCCAAAACCTTTTACTTTTACTCGTGAATAAATTTTAATTCTTTTTACCGGTTGTAGAAAACTTCATTCCCGAGAAACCATCGCACATGAAAAAATAAGAAATCAGCGATGGGAAATGAAACATTGCACATCATGGATGCAAAGTGCAAGAAGTGACATTTATTAGCGATGGGCAATGAAACAATAGCCATCACTCATCACTGATTTAAACTCACCACCACCTCCGTGAAAAGAGAGATGTGCATAAAGCAAAATTATAATGATTTTTTATAAAGTTCAAAGTTTCCTTAGACTCACTCAATGCAAACCATCGGGTATCGCTGATTTGAATCAACTCAATCATTTTCAAATGGAGATGAGCGATGGAGTTTTCTTGTGCTAAATTGTGAAAGTCGTGTTTGAGCCGATCAGAAGCAAGAATTAAAGTTGCTTGTCCTCTAGAACATTTGAAATTGCATTTATGTTTTCCCTAAATGCATCTTTTACAAATGCACAATATTTAAATACTAACATAATTTGAAACTTTAGAAAAATTATGAATTTTAATTACGTCTGCGACCCATTTAGAGAAAATTCACTGCAGGAAAACCACGACATCTAGAGCCGAGATTTTTTGCGTGTGGTCATAATCAATTATTTAGAAAAAAGCCCATTTCCTCAAATTTTCCCCATCCATCAAAAATCAGGTGCCTCCTTTGTAAACTAGCCCCCAAGATGCGTTTGCCACACCAAAATTGCATTAAAATAATACATCATATGAGTTTTTTTTTTTATGAAAATGGATCTATAAATTTTTTAGACCAAACCAAGAAATGGGTTGTCCTTAGAATTTAAAAATTTAAAAAATTTTGGGACACCATTTTCGGCCATGTTGCAGTCAAAAAAGGATTAAGTAACCCATCAAAACTCATCCAGGAGGTACAAAATTGAGCATGTATGTTACCATTTGAACTAAAAAACCATTACAAAAAATGGCATGGAAAAATTCTTCCTGAGGTGCAAGATATTAAATGCCAAAGTGGCTTACTCATGCATTTCTACAATTTCACCTGTCAGAAACCAATTAAAACTCACCCAATCACCTTCTTGAAAAAATATCAAATCAACTCCTAGTAGGTTGCCACTGGAAACATAAGATAATTTAGGTACACTGAGCATGTTTTCAAAAGGGATTTTCTTTAATCATCGTTCTTTACGAGATGTTAGGGGTCAAAGTTGACCACCTTGAAAAGTTCTAGAAATAGATATAAAATCAGCACAAACCGCATTTGCTTTTGATCTTGAAAAAATAGAAAATTAGATTATGAGGCTCTAAAACTAGACAGGGGAGTATATGAATGTAAGGAGAATGGAGAGCAACAATCCTTTCATCATGAAAATCTTCCAATTGTGAAATACAAGGTTGAACGGGAGGCCACTTCGCAGAACAAAGAGTTCACAAACAACATAAAAGTGTCAAAACCCTCCAGCGTTGCTTTTCAAAAACCTTTCAAAACTCATTATGGGAAGCTAAAAACTGACATGCATGTTCACATATATCACATGAGTGTGTCCACGAAGGGGTTTTGCACAAAAATCATCTGGCTTTGAATTGTGACCCTCCAAAGTAGGTCACTTGGGCAGATCTTTTCAGGGGCACTTCTAAGTGTGCAAAGAAATTTTTTTCAATATGGGCACTTCAAATTTTTAAAATTTGAAGATGCCATCAAGACCCAAAAGGGAAAGGGAATACCCTCATACAAAATCAAATTTTAACACAATAGCCCGAACATCTTCATCTGATCCTCCCGTTGATGCAACAAACCTAGTGGTTACCCAAAACATATTTATTCCATCCATCATCAACCCACATCAGAACAATCCCTTGATCACAAACCCCATCAACCAAGGTACTACCTTGACCACATCTCAAACATAAGGGAATCTCCAAAACATCGGTCAAGGGAATACTTTCAATTAGTGGACCCAAGGTCTTGATGTGCCCTTAACATCATAATATTTAACAGTGTCATCCTCATCTTTACTGTTTGTACCCCAAGTCATGCAAAATCAAATAGGACCCTAAACTTGCATTCCCCCACCTCAATCTACTACCTTGTGAAGAATGTTGAATCAAGGGAATCCCCAACCTCTCATCAACAATAGGCAACCCGCACAAAACATCAACGCCCAAAGCCCATCACAAATGTCCCAACCACTGATTGATCCTACATTGCAAGTACATTCCCTAGCTTTACAGCAAGCCCAACAGGCTTATCAACAATCACAGCAACAACAACAAGCAACCTTAGTTGCACAACAACAACAAGAGCAAGCAACCTTAGTAGCCCAACAACAACATCAAACAACCTTAGCAACACAACAAGCAACCCTAGCAACTCAACAACAACAACAATACCAACAACAATTGATCGTGCAACAACAAGGTTTATACTATAACCCTCAACAAAACATCGTCAACCCAAACACATTAGGAACATATACACCTACACCATCATCGCCTTATCTTACACCACCATACACACCATACAACACATCATCATATCATAATCTCACGTACACTTCATCCACCATCCCATAATATGCAACATATGTTCCTCCACCAATTCCACTAGACGATATGGCACCACAACTCAAGGCATTAACATAAGAAATGCAGGATATCCGAATGGGAAAAATGAAGAAACCCCATACACAAAACCTATGCCCATCTCCATTTGATTGAAACATCTCAATGATGTTGTTCCCTCCTAGTTTTGAAATCCCCAAATTTGAGAAATACAAAGGGAGAGGAAGTCCTGTGGACCATATCAAAGAGTTTAATGTCATGTGTATGGAGGTCACCTATAATTAATCATATTTAATGCGCCTCTTCCCACAAAGTTTAACAAGTCCTACCATGGACTTGTTTTCTCAATTGCCTCCCGGTATCAAAACATTCTAAGAAATCGTTGACAATTCATAGATCACTTCTCCTTTAATCTTGGCATGGACGTAAGCTTATAAGAGTTATATACTCTCAAATGAAACAAAGGAGAATCTTTCACCAATTTCTTGCAATGATGTAGGAAAAGATCTAGTAAAAGTGGCCAATTCCCAATGAACAAAAAGTGGGGATTATCATAGAAAATCTAGATCCAGATCTATTCTTCCACTTAAAAATTCAATGCATCACATCTTATGACGATTTTGGCCCTAGGGACCTTAATATCGAGAGAGCTATAATCTCATAGGGAAATGCTCAATCCTACAAAGACAACCATCCAACCAGTTCAAACGAAAAGCCTCATGTCTAGGCTGAGAAAAAAAATGTAACAAATGATGGTGTGGTAGATGCTAAGGTGATCCTAAGTTCTCCTAGGCCAAACAACAATCAAATCCCTAATGTTCAACCAATTGTACAGCAAACAACACCACCACAAAACAATCAGATCAACAACACCGAAACTCAACTGATATGAACTCCTAACAAGAACAAATATCTAATACACAAATACACATAGTTGGCAGAACCCATTGAGACAATCATGAAGAAATTGGTATAGTCAAACTTGAAAACGCTTCCAAATTTTGAAAACTACCAAGGATCGTAAGATAAACCACCCTAGTACAATGAAAGAGATCTTTGTGACTTTCAAAAAATCAAAGGACACAAGATAGTGAACTGCATGCGACTCAAAAACATTATCTAAGATCTTATAGAGAGCGACGCCATATTTTTTGAGGTACTAGGCAGTAATCGCGATCTTAAGATATACAAGACCCCTATGTTAGATCATAATAAAGGAAGCAACACTAGGAAAGTTAAGGATTACACAAACATGCAACATACCTATTCCAATGTCGTTGCTTCTTGTGATAGCATCATTATTGTAGTCACAATTAAAGGGCCTAGTGCATAATGTGGAGTCACCACACGACGTGGAAAATTTACCGTCCAAGGAGTCCCATCTCAATCTAGGGCACACCCTACTCAGCCAAAAGCAAGCACTAGCAATTACAATCTCTTAGATCATCTTAAGAAGACCCCCAAATAGATTTATATCTTAGAACTATTGAGGCTATCCCCCGCACATAGGGAAATATTAGAGGAAGCTCTATCTATGTCATCCATCCCCGAGGATATAGATACCGAACAGTTTCAAGCTATGGTAGGGCATATCACTAATCATCTTCTCACCTTATTGGAACAAAACCTACTATCACAACCATCTCATAATTTTTTTCTACACCTTGAGGTCATCATTCATAAGAACAAGCTTAAAAGAGTCTTAGTAGATGGAGGTGTTGGTCTGAAAATTTGTACCCTTCAATTGATCAAAATTTTTGGCTATTAAGAGGATACTATTGAGAAAACAAAGAGTACCACCATTAGATCATATGATGACCAAGAGTGGTTATCACAAGGAATCATCGCACTACCCATCCAAGTGGGACCCATCATCACAAAAACTACATGCCAAGTGTTAGACCTTGATCTTCCCTACAACATCTTGCTTGGTCGACCCTGGATCCATGCCCTAAAAGTTGTAGCTTCAACCTACCATCAATGTGTAAATTTTCCTTTCGAGGGTAGAGAAGCTACCATCCATGGAGATCCTGATCCTTTTTACTACTGCGAGAATCTTGAGGCCAAGTTAGATAAGATCCCCAAATACCCAAGAATGATGAAGGGCCTACACCTTCTACCTCATTTGTTGACCCATCCTCACTTGCATCTACCTTAGAAATGAAAACACCTATTGTGCAAAACATACCTAACATCAAAGCAGTGATCCAGGATGATGGTTGTGGAAACTATAAGCTCACAAAGAATACTTTTATGTTGGGAGAGCTACCTCTTTCTCCCAAATCTCATGGGAAACCCACACCTAGCAACAACGTCCCTGAAACTATCAATATGGCAGCTACTACCTTCACCAAGTGGGGGACCTGAACAAAGAAGATGTCAATGAGGAGGATATCTCTAAATTTCTCTATCAAGATGAATTACCCATCCTCATTCTTTCATTGGAAGATGACAACAAAGTCTTGTAACTAATGAAGGGAATGGGGTATACCAAGAATGAAAAACTAGGACAAAATGACAATGGTTTCTAGAACCTATTGTTCCTAAAAAATCTTCCAAAAAATCTTGGCCTAGGTTGTACTACTATTAAGGTTGCCCTTATTGGCAAAGGTACTTCTGCTAAATAGGCTGAGGCCTCCTCTTGGTTACCAACATCACGTGATACTACCCTAGATGACTTCCCCCTTGATGTTGCTGACCTATTTGAGAATAACTCCCTCTTCATGATATCTACATCATCCTTCACCCCAAGTGACCAACCAAATGAAATACACCTAGTATATCCACAACTCATTGAATTGGACCAACAAGGGCCACCATTTCTAGATTTTTTCAAAAATGATGAAGCAATCCCAGAATTCATGGGACTCCATGACAACTTACCATGGTCAGATCACAAGGTTGGTTTTGATATAGAACTTGACACAAGGGTGTACTATGGGGAGACAATTGAATCCTTCAATCACAAAATTGATGAAATGCAACTAACTTGTAGATATTTGAGTGAAAACCACACTGTGGCACTCTCTAATCCTAAAATAGTTAAAATAAAGGGCGTATTTGAGGGTGAAATCCTTTTTGAGGTTCCCAAGGATGACAAATTCAATATCCCCCTTAGTGCAATGCATCTATAAAAGTTAGCAGTCTTAGTAGAAAAGGCCACTCCAGTCAACATGGGAATAGAAGAAGCACCTAAGATCACTTTCTACACCGAATGCTTGTTAGATGAAGAACAAAAGAACCTAGCAGCATTCCTGAAAGAGCGAAGAGCTAACTTTGCATGATCATATACAAATATGCTAGGGCTAGATCCAGAAGTAGTTGTGCATCATCTAGTAGTCTATCCTGAAGCCAAACCAGTGAAGCAAAAGTTAAGAAAAATGCACCCTCATATAGCACTCTTGGTCAAACTTGAGTTACAAAATCTTCTTGATGTTGGATTCATTCGACCCATAGATTATCCTGAGTGGGTTTCAAACTTGGTACCATTCTCCAAACCCACTGGGGGAATCAAAATTTGCACTGATTTTAGAGACTTGAACAAGGCATGCCCAAAGGATGATTTCCCTCTTGTAAACATCAACATCATAGTGGATTTAACAATTGAGGATGAAATTCTATCACTCATGGATGGTTTTTCAGGCTATAATCAAATCATGATCGCAAAGGAGGATCAACACAAAACTACATTCACTTGTCCATGGGGGACATACTATTGGAACATGATACCATTTGGTCTAAAGAACACAGGAGCAACCTATCAGAGAGAAATGACCCTCATATTTCATGACATGATCCACAAAACACTCAAAGACTATGTGGACAATATTTTGGAAAAATAAAAGAAAAGGAATGAGCACATACAAGTCTTGGGACCCATCTTCGATAGACTTGAAGAGTATAAAGCAGTTGAATCCAAAAAAATGTGTCTTTGGGGTGACATCAGGAAAGCTTCTTGGATATATCATCTCACAAAAAGGGATATAAAATGACCCAACAAAGGTAAAATCCATCCTAGACATGGAACCACCACAAACATTAAAGTGGATGAGAGAGTTACAAGGAATATTGTAGTCCATCAGGAGGTTCATAGCACATCTATCAAACAAAATCCACCCTTTCTCACATCTTCTCGATAAAGGAATAACTTACAAATGGGATGAGAAGTGTGATAAATATTTCCAGTAGATCAAGGACTATCTATTGACACCTCTAGTGCTCATGCCACCAATACTGAACAAACCATTGATCTTGTGTATCTCAGCAACATCAACAACACTAGGTGCTCTTTTAGCACAACATGATGAAAATGGAAAGGAAAGAGCTATCTACTATATTAGTAGGACCTTAGTGGGCTACGAAATGAACTATTCATCCATTGACAAAGCATGTTTAGTAGTAGTTTTTTGTTCACAAAATTTCAGACACTACATGCTATCACATCAAATCAAACTCATTGCAAAGATCGACCCATTGAAATACCTATTATCCAAAGCAACTCTCACTGGGGGAATGGCCAAATGGGTAATGATCTTGATTTAATTTAACATAGAGTATGTGGAGCACAAGGCAATCGAAGGATAAGTGATTGTAGACCAACTAGCAGAGGAACCTATCTATGTAAAGAATCCATTGATATCTGAATTCTTAGATGAATTAGTATTCCTTGTCAATGCAAAAAATTAGTGGAAGATGTACTTTGATGGATCATTCACCCAACATGGATCAGGGGCAGGTATTATTTTCATCACCCCTCAAGGTGATTGCATTCCAAAGTCATGTAGGCTATCTTTTTTGTGTACTAACAACATTACTAAGTACGAAGCCCTAATCACAGGTTTAAGGATAACGGTTCAATGGTAGATACAAGAGATGAAATTCTATGGAGATTCATAGCTAGTTGTCAACCAAGTCAATGATGACTACCAAACTAAGGATGACAAGTTCACTCCTTATAAGAAGATGGTAGAGAGTCTCAAGGACCTTTTTATTGATATAATTTTTTAGCAGATTCCTCGCATGAACAACCGAGCAACAGATGCTATGGAAATGATTGGATCATTGTTAGACATGCCACATAATGTCCTTCAATGTGAATTCTTGGTGGAAAAACTTCTCATACCAACTTTTGAAATCCTAGAATCTAAATTTGTGTGTGTAATTGTTGGTCCTAGATTGTCGTGGTCTCATGACATTCACCTACCTAAGCAGAGGAACCCTCCCATCTCATATCACCTCCAACCTTAAAAAGACATTTGTAAATAAGGCATCTCGATTTGTGATCCTAGGTGATACCTGAACCATAGATTTTTGGGTCCTATGTACTTCTCTTGCACCTCTAGGGATTTTCACCTAAAAGGAGAGAGATAGGCCAAAAACCTAGGTGGTTCACTCAAACTAATGTAAGTATGATGGAAATGTGCTTGAATACAATGATCTAAATGCATAAAACTGATAAAATTTATTGATCATTAAGTGAAAACTATTGAAATGCAACTTGTTGGAAAACACATTGTGATATGCAAAAACACCTAGAAATGAAAGCAAACTGTAACAAAACTGGATGAAACTGAATGTCTGCACCTGATATTTTGTTGATGCTGGAAATTTAGCCTATAAGGACTCATTCGCCATTTTGGGCGATTTAGTCCTAGATCTAGGAAACTGGTCAGAAACCTGTTTTAGACAAATGGGTATCCAAAACTGTAGAAAACCTTTTTCAGGAATGGAAGTGGGACTCATTCTCCACTGATGGTGAATGAGTCCACTTTTGAATTTCTGAAGATTCAAAAGTGGAAACAGGACCATTGGTCTGCACTTTGGGTCCTGACAGGTGTCTGCCTCCAAAAGTCTAATTTTTGGCACTGAAATTGACTTTTTGTTGATATTTTTCCTTAGACAATGAAGAGAAGACTTAAAAAAATTTGCAACTTGATTCTTAATGATTTACAAGTCTTCAAGATTCCTAAATCTACAAAAACACAAGAAGAGAAGGAGAAATGTTGGATGTTAGGGCATGGGGGTTTGCCTTGGTCAAACCCCTTTTAGGTAATTAAACCAAAAGGAGAAATAATAAGAAGAATGAAAATGAAATGAAGGGATTAATACCTTGCCATGATGATTGATCTTATATTTTTGTAGCAAAACAAGAAGACTCTTCCCTTGAATGTCTAAAAAAATGCTATCTTAGTGACTTGAGATGATAAAACCCTAACTTGCTTGACTTGAGATGGAAGAATGATGGATGAATATTGGAGAATGGTTATGATTTAGGGTTTAGATACTTGATTTTATAAGAAATTCATCTTATTTTCCCGTTAATTAGATTCCCACAGCCGACATGGAGAAAAATAAAACTTAAAATCCAACTTTTTCTCACTCAAAACTCAAAAATGACCCAAATGGGACTAATTTTCCACCTTGGGAAAATCACTCCCACCTTGGTAGGAACTCATTCACCACAGATGGTGAATTAGTCCTAGAGGGGTCCATTTGCTAGCTGGGTTGTTGGGAGATAAGAAAATTAGGTTTATATAGTGACTTTATTGGTTATTTCATCAAATATTGCCTCAGGATGCACAATATGGGGTCATAGGTGCATATTAATGATGATGTGAAAGTGAATTAGGGCTTGGGACATATAATTCAATGTGAAAGTGTAATTAAATACACTTTACAACACTAAAATGAGGTCCACATAGCCTAGAAAGGCACAACATCCAATGTGAATGTGTAAGACACATTACAAAACTAGATTATCATTAAGTTTAATTTACAAACCTTCTAGATTGATGTGAAAATACATTTTATAATGTTGAATTAAGGGAATATGGGTTCATTAAGTCTAGAAAAGCGTGAAAGTATTTTACAACACCTTTACAAGACATTGATAAATGCATTTTATTCAATTTGCAAGGGTCCAAGATCTAGTGTGGATGTGAAAGACACCTCACAACACCAAATCAAGGCCTCATTAAGTCCATTTTATCATCAACTATTCCTATGTCAAGCAAGAAATACTTTTTTCTACAGTACATTTAGCCCCCACTTTAGTGAGAGGATGAACTTGCTTTAAACTCACACTAAAGTAGACATTCAAGAGAGATCCAATCGTACCAATGTGGATGGACTAGGATAACAAAGATTAAGAAAGAAATCAAGCCCCCAGGATCCAAGATCCTAAGTCAAGCCGACATGAGTGAAAAAGGACACACAAGGTGAATGATTTGCAGCAAAACAAGATACATGATCATTCAATGGAAAGCACTAGGAAGAAGAGAAAGATGAAAATGAAAAGGGTGGATCAAGCTCCAACCATTTTTCCAACACATTGTGGATTAGATCTAGGTTGTTTGTCCAAAAATGAATACCCACTCTGAGGTGATGGAACTCTTGGCTATCCGTCAGGTGAGAAGTCCTTAGTATACTCACTCTGGGGCCACAGAACTTCTAGTTTTCCGCGGGGTGAGAAATCCACAAGGTGGCTATGGGGAAATTCATGCCTCGAAATGGGCTTCCCGCTCAACCATACCAAAGTTATGCCTCCTGATAACTTTAATAAGGCACCACATGAAAATTATTTTTGAGATTTATGAGGTAAGAAAAACTTCATATGCTTGACACTCATAGACAAACATGATGGCACCACAATCATGCAAGCTGTATTATACAAGGTGGCCATGTAACAATTGTTGTCAATGCAAAAATAGTGTAAGGTGTGCTCAAAGGGATTTTTCTTAGTGCATGCAAGGTCTCTTCTTAGGGAACATCATGCTTAATGTTTCCAATAGAGGATGTGTCAAAAGAAGTATCACACTCTTGGAGGGGATCAAGCCCAATGACTCCACCAAGAAAAGGACGCATTGCAAGAAGAAGGAAATTGCACAATGAAATGTGAGTGGTGATGTATGCCCCCACTTTAAAGCAGTTGTGAACACCAGTACTATGAGAAATTGCTTTAAAGTAGAAGAGGAAGACATGAGAGCTTAGTCGTAAATCCCTATGCCAAGTCATATGGTTCCAATAAGCTACGTCATGAAAAAGATAGTATGTCACATGCGAGCCAACTTAAGGCATGTTGTCCACATCCCAAGCTTGCTCTTATATCTTCATGAAAGGTTAATGACTAGCCAAAGGATGCAACGACAAGTGACATACAAGGACAAGGCTACTGAACCCTTTGCCCCCACTTAGTGTAGGACAAAGGTGAGGCAAAGTGATTAATGAAATGCATGCTAGAGTAAAAATCAGTGTCAATTAGAGGAATGAGGTTCCCCCACATAAGGAAGAACACCAAATTCCTTAAGATGTTGGATTTTACTACTCAAAGCCTTGCATTCATTAGTGGAATGGCTATGAACTCTATGATATTTACAAAAGGAAGTTTTGTAATAGAATTTCTTTTGAGTTTGTGGAGGAAGGGTGATCAAGTGATCTTAGAGGAGATACCCGCTTGATCAATGGGAGAAGGTGTGTTTGTGGATTGCAGCAAACATACCTATTTCTTAGTACAAGATTTCATACCTACGCAAGATTTCTTAGATTGCAAGATTTTTTTCACCTTTATAGGAGGGTGTAAAATCTAACGAATTCAAATAATTAGCATTTTGCGAGATGACATTGGCATTAAGTGAAGGTGTAGTTGTTTGTTTGATTGTTGGCAAAGGAGAATGATGAAGACCACGAGTTTCAATTAGTTCAGGATGCTTTACAGTTAAATTTTGTTTAGAGGAATTGTTTGTGATATTATTGATGTTGAGTGAAGGCTTGGTTATTTCTATCAAAGGAAAATAACCAAGACCATGATTCATTTGTTGTGTGATAGGATCAATAGGGTTGTGGATACCTTGTTCACTAGCACCACATCCTTTTCCACTATAGCCAAGTTGCTTCATAAGCTCATACCCTTTTCCATAAAGCTTTTTCATTGCTTTTGGATTGGGTGTTGGTTGGTGATAATCATCGTCAAAGTTTGTTGTGTAATTTGTTTCATTGTCTAAAGTGGTTGAGGTGGATGCTTTCGAGGGGTTGTCTACTTTTCATTTCCCCTATTTGAATCTTTGTGTATGATTTTGTACTCACCCATGAATTCATGTTCGAAATCCAAGGCACCCAAATCATCTTCTAATAGCTTTGTTACTTGTTCAATATGTTGTTTGTCTTTTTGTTGTGTGGGTTCCACTTGTGTGGTTGGTGTTAATTTGTTTAAATGATGCGCTTTAGTTTTCTCAATGTTCAAATGACTATTGGGATCAAGGTCAGCTTCAAGTGTGTACACTTTGTTGTTGTGAATGTATTTCATTTTTTGATGAAGAGTGGAAGGCATTGCATTCATTTCATGAACCCATGGTCTGCCTAAAAGGAGATTATATGAAAGTTCATGAGGCATAACATGAATTTGTGTATCCAATGTGGCCACTCCAACTGTAATAGGCAAAGTGGTCACACCGAGTGGTTGTTTTTCTATATTGTCAAAGCCATTAATAGATAAATAATCAGGTTGAATTTTTGATCTGTGCACATGAAGCCTATCCAAGAGGTTTACACTACACACATTAAGAGAGAATCCATTGTCAACAAGGGTTCACTTTATGCCAATGTTTTTGTATTGAGATAATATTATGAAAGGTTCATTTTGTTTTTGCACGTCCAAATAGGGGAGTTCACTTTGGTGGAAAAAAATGTTAGCATTCAACCCTTGAATTATGGCAGCTATGTCATGCAGTTGTGCATTAGAAGAGATAGGAATTTTTTGCAAGGCCGTTTGAAGAAAAGTGTGATAGTTAGGTGAATTCTAAAGTAAATCCCATAGGGATATCTTTCTGGGAGTTTTCTTAAGTTGTTCAACAAGATCATACTCCTTTCAACCTAGCAAGAAAGGGTTAGGTAGGATAGGATTAGGCAAAGGTAAGGGTGTCAGGGTTGGTTGTGGTGGTTGTGGATTGTTTTGAGTGTTATACATGTATGAGCAATGATATTATGACTCAGTTGTTGTGAAACATTATTCTTAGGAGCGTAAAGGACAAGTTCAGGTTTATTTTGAGTTTGTTGTTTGTGTGAAGGTGGGTAGAGAATTAGAGGGTTGTTAGGATGTCCCACAGGCTATGTATGAGGTCCATTGATTGAGGGGGATCTAATGGACACTTGTGCATTCATAATCTTGGTGGTCTTGTTTTGATGTATCTCTAATAAAGGGAAATCTAGAATCACCTTTTATGGTTATCTAAGGAAGGTACATTACTATTGTTTCCACTTTCTAGCACCATGATATTCTAACTAGAAGGATAGTTTTTAGGAGAATGAGCAATCAAATGTTCTAGATGTTTAGGGATTGATTCTTCTAAAATAACTTCATTGCAAGGGAGTTATCAATGGTTGAATTTTTTTGGTTATTGATAATGGAGAGATTAGGAGAAGACTCTATTTGATTTCCACATTTTCCTAAGGTCTCATTCTCATGTTCCATTTTATCTACCCTACTAGGAGAGCTTGTAATATGTTCATTTAAAGTTTGTAAAGTAGCTTCATCACAAGTGGGGGAGGCATCAAGAGAAGGACCAATATGGTTTTCAAATAGATTATCCCAAATGGGAAGAGCATTAGAGAAGGGAGGATCACGAGTTTCATGATTCTTAATAGGGATATTTTCTAACACCATCCTATCCTCTTTGAATCAAGGAGGGATATTAAAGAAGGAAAATTTTCATGGTCGTGGTTATGGAGAGTAGGTAAGGTGATATTTAGAAATGTTTCAATGATTTCATTCTTGTTGTCTAATGTCTTCCAAAGGGGAATGAAGAGAAAGACAATCAAGACCTTCAACGCTTGTATCTTCCTTCACCAAGATACCTTCATCACTAATAGGAGAGGTATCGGGAGAAGAACAAGTATGATTGTTATGATTGTCTACACTACCATTCTCACCAATGGGAAATGTAATATTAAGGATTGTGTCAATGGTTTGATCATGTTTCTTAAAGACCTCATTGTTGTAATTGAAGTTGAACTCATAAGAGGGAATGTTGTATTTATGCAATCCATTTTGAATGAAATCAAAGCCACATCTCTTGAAAGAAAACATGCTATCATAGAAAAGTAAAGAAAGTGCAAGGAAATGACTTAAAATGGAATGTTGAAATGCAATTTTTAGATGTGAAAAAAGGTAATTTTCTAATTACATTATGCAACAACCTGAAAGATGAAATGTTGGAAATGCAAATGTGAAATTTAACAATGCATGAAATGAGCTAATGTAAGCTAGATCTAATGAAAAGAATGTTACAGAAACTCAGCCAACTGATACAAATAGGTAATGTCAGCAAACAGAAGCATAAAAGCAAGGTTTTCAACTCTGTAAAAGGCAATTTCAAGGGTGAAAAGGGACTGATTTGCCCAAGGTGGCAAATGAGTCCCAGTAGGGATTTTTCAAAATTTTCAAAAAAAATTGAGTGAATTTGATGTTTTCTGAGTTCTATGATGCAGACCTAAGTTAAAAATGCAGAATTTCAGAAAATTTTAATGATTTTAGATGCAAAAAATGCAACCTAAATGCACTTTTTCATGAATGCAAAATTTGAAACCTAGAATGCAAATTAATCCATGCACACCCTAATGCAAGGTCAATGCAAGCTAGTTGTACCATGGACTCCAACATCAGAAAAGAAGGTATTTGAAAAGTAGGTTCACCAAAATGAACCATAGATTTTTGGGTCCTATGTACTTCTCTTGCACTTCTATGGTTTTTCACCTAAAAGGAGAGAGATACGCCAAAAACCTAGGTGGCTCACTCAAACTAATGTAAGTATGATGGAAATGTGCTTGAAAACAATTATCTAAATGCAAAAAATTGATAAAATTTATTGATCATTAACTAAAAACTATTGAAATGCAACTTGTTGGAAAACACATTGTGATATGCAAAAACACCTAGAAATGAAAGCAAACTATAACAGAACTGGATGAAACTGAATGTGTGCTCCTGAGATCTTGCTGACAACTAGAAATGGCTTCTAGAATGCTACTAATGCTAGAAATTTGTCCTACAAGGACTCATTCACCATTCTGGGTGAATTAGTCTCAGATTTGGGAAACTGGTCTAGAGCTCGTTTCAGACAAATGGGTATCCAAAATTGCAAAAAACCTTTTTCAGGCTTGGTAGTGGGACTCATTCACCATTGATGATGAATGAGTCCACTTTTTAATTTCTAAAGATTCAAAAGTGGAAACAGGAGCCCTCGGTCTGCACTTCGGTTCCTGACAGGTGTCCGCCTCTGAAAGTCTAATTTCTGGCATTGAAAATGACTTTTTGTTGATAATTTACCTTAGAAAATGAAGAGAAGACTTAAAAAACTTTGCAACTTGATTCTTAATTATTTTCAAGTCTTCAAGATGCCTAAATCTACAAACACACAAGAAGAGAAGGGGAAATGTTGGATGTTAGGGTATGGGGGTTTAATTCCTTGGTCAAACCCCTTCTAGGTAATTAAACCAAATGGAGAAATAATATGAAGAATGAACATGAAATAAAGGGATTAGTACCTTGCCATGATGAGTGATCTTGGATTGCTACAACAAAACATGAAGAATCTTCCCTTGAATGTCTGAAAAATACTATCTTGGTAACATGAGATGATAAAACCCTAACTTGCTTGACTTGAGATGGAAGAATGATGGATGAATATTAGAGAATGGCTATTATTTATGGTTTAGAGACTTGATTTTATAGAAAATTCACCTTATTTTCCCGTTAATTGTATCCCCAAGGCTGACATGGAGAAAAATAAAACTTAAATCCAACTTTTTCCTACTCAAAACTCAAAAATGACCCTTGGAAATGGGACTAATTCACCACCTTGGGTGAATTAGTCCCACCTATCAGGGAATCATTCACCACATATGTGAATTAGTCCTAGAGGGGTCCATTTTCCAGCTAGGTTGTTGGGAGATAGAAAATCAAGTTTATATAGTGATTTTGTTAGTTATTTCATCAAATATTGCCTCGAGATGCACAATATGGGGTCATAGGGGCCTATTAATGATGTTGTGAAGGTCAATTAGGGCTTGGGACATATAATTCAATGTGAAAGTGTAATTAAATACACTTTACAACACTAAAATGTGGTCCACATAGCCTAGAAAGGCATAATATCCAATGTGAATGTGTAAGACACATTACAACACTAGATTATCATTAAGTTTAATTTACAAGCCTTCTAGATTTATGTGAAAATACATTTTATAATGTTGATTTAAGGGAAGATGGGTTCATTAATTCTAGAAAAGCGTGAGTATTTTACAACACCTTTACAATACATTGATAAATGCATTTTATTCAATTTGCAAGGGTCCAAGACCTAGTGTGGATGTGAAAGACACCTCACAAAACTAAATTAAGGCCTCATTAAGTCCATTTTATCATCAACTATTCCTATTTCAAGCAATAAATACTTTTTTCTGCTGTACAATACCTTATACCACTGAAGCATCGAGGGGACATTACTACGATGCCTTAACCAAGAGGAAGCTTTGACCACTTCAATGTGAGTACATGATGGAATATGTGGTTCCCATTCTAGTGGTATGAATTTAGCTAAGAAAATATTAAGAACAAGGTACTATTATCCAACCATGGAAAGAGGAGCCCATCAGTATGTGCAGAAGTGTGCCCAATGTTAACAACATGGAGATCTGATTCATGCTTCAACTCAAGAGTTGCAACCAATGGTCACACCTTGGCCTTTCTTAGAGTGTGGGCTTGACCTCATAAGAAATATTACCCCAACTTCATCTAATGGCCACAAGTTTATCATAACAGCCACTTAGTACTTTATTGAGTGGTTCAAAGCCATTCCTATGAACTACATAACGAGGAAGAAAATTGTTAAGTTTATCCTAAATTGCCTCATTTTTCATTATGGTGTTCCACAAAACCTTATCTCTGACAATGGAACACCCTTCAAGAATCAGGATGTGAAAGAGCTATGTCAAAAATTTAACATCCAATACCGATTCTCTACCCCGTATAACCCCTAGGGCAATAGTCAAGTGGAGGCTACAAAAAATACCATCTTAAATATCCTAAATAAAATGGTCAATGAATCTCATCGTGACTAGCATCTATAGTTAAATATCACTCTTTGGGCCTATCGGACCAATCTCCACATGCCTACAAGTGTGACCCCATTCTCCTTGGTCTACAGATCAGAAACCAGGTGCGAACCTAACCACTGATGAAGAGTAAGAGTATATCATCTAGATGAGCTAAAATTCTTGGATTAGCATCATCTTAATGCCCTTAATTACTTGCAAGTATATCAAAACTGATTGAAACAGAGCTATAACAAGAAGATCAAGAATTGGTCTTTCCAAGTAGGGGATCTTGTTGTAAAATGGAATTAGAAAAATATCCTAGATCAGGACAATAAAGGAAAGTTTGAGCCTAACTAGTTAGGTCCCTTTGTCATCACAACAAGTTATGGATTAGGAGCATATCAATTGTCAACACCTAAAGGTGAACCCATACAGGAATTGACCAACAACTTGCATCTTAAAACATTTTATGCCTAGGCTTGAAGGGTGTAGATCTAAAAATCAAAAAAGAATCAAAAAAAATGATCAAAATCCAAAAAAATGAGAAAAAAGATTGAAAAATTAAAGAAAAATAATCATCCTCCAATGAAAACCACTTCAGTGGCACTTTGGTCAAGTACCTTGGTGAAAACCTGGCAAACAGGCACCTTGCGTAAATAAAGTACCTCCATCTACCTGGGCTCTTTATCCTATCATTCCATCCATCGCATTCATCCATCACATCATTCATCCTATTTATTCCATTGCTCATCCACATTTGAATCATAGCTTGATATTGTGAAGTGTCATATTCCCTTAGTACTACTTGACATATTCCAAAGGTCAGCTTGTCCTACTTATATCGAGGTAGTCTATTTATCACACTGGGGGAAATTCATTCTATATCGGATCAAGTTCTTATATATCTTAAGGTTATCAAAAATCCCAAAAACATTCACAAAATGTTCATCAAAAAATCCAAAAACATCAAAATCTTGTATAGCCAAAAATCCAAAACATTTGCAAAATCTTGTACAGCTAAATCCAAAATATTCAAAAAATTGTAAAGCCAAAATCTAAAACATCCAAAACACATCAAAATCCCTAAAAAGGTCAAAACATCAAAAATCCAAAAAAGCAACCATGTTGAACTACAGGTCTCTAAGCTTGAATGTAGGCAAGGCCATCATTGATGTGCCCTTGAGACACCCTAGGTTAGTCTTTAGGAGTCTGTTAGAATAAACTGGCAAGCCATCAACTTTTCATCTTCATATTCAAATAAGTCAAGTTAGTTGAACTATGTGGTCTCTGCATGTATAAAATAGGCAAGGATAATCTTTGATCAACCCACGAGGCCCCTATGTAATGTCCCCTTCTCACTAGCTAAGCGGGATGTCGCCTTGCCTTTCTAATTCCCAAGGGCAAGTGTCGACGACAAAGGGAATCATTTATTTAATTTTTTAAGTATCACATGGGTTCAAAATCACTCTTTTAGTGTGATATTAAATAATTAATTAAATTATATCCTTATAAAGTGACTAAGTAAAAAGGGGCAAAAATGATTTGATGAAATATTTATTCTAAACTTTATAAAAGTCACTTTATGCGATGTTGTAAAAAGTGACCTAAGTTATATTTAAAATCAAAACAAGTCACTTTATTTGGAGGAATGTGAATTATTTGAAATGGAGTCATTTTTTGGGTGTGGAGGATATAGGGAAAAAGGAATATTTTGAACGCACTTTTGAATGCATATGATTTTTCACAGGAAAAGGTATTCTCTCAGCATGTTGGTCAAACCTCTGGTTTAGGGTTTGAGAACCTACCAGCTCCAATTTTGGATGTGCAACCATCATCCCTAGTTGGATTCATTGAAGATTTTGGGAATGAAGAATGCAATGTGCTCTATTTTCACGTCTCTCATTTTCCTGAACTCGGGTGTTGCCTGGTAGTCATTTTTGAGAGGTATTTGAATCTTTTGAAGGCGTGATTCTCATGGAGAACCTTATGCATCTTTAAATACAACAAGCAACCTAGGTCTGGTCACGTTTTTGATGAAATCTGGGTGAAACTGATAAAAATGTGTTTGCAAAAGAAGAAAACACCTCCTTATGTTTGTATCCAGTTAGTGGTTGTTGCTGGAGTTGATTTGCATAGGATTTTGGGGTGTTTAGAACAGGGTGCACCTTTATCTAAGAGGAATTACCATCAAAGAGTTGGCTACAACTACTATTCATGATTTTTGGGCATTGCATCAGACTTGAGATTCTTTTCCAGGTCAGATTTAATGATATTGTTAGCCATTGCTATTTTAGTGATACTTGGAACTTGATGAATTAAATAACAAAAAAAAATGGGACTGATCTTGGGTAAAATCTGAGAGTATATGTAAACAAATGTGTACTGATTGTCACATGGATAAAATAAAAAATTATTACTGATTGTTGTTTCTGGTTTAGTCACTAGTACTGTGAGTCCATAAGTTCCCTTGAATTTCTGATACAGTCAAAATACTATTGTTGCGCAACTTTCCAATGTATCTCGAATGAGTTTATAACAGATTCAACTCTTTTATGTTGCCCTTGTAGTGTTTAGCAAGAAGTCCTAACATTCGGGGTAATGATTATCTAAGCATAGTTCCCTTGGTTATAATCCATAACATTGAATACACCTTGTCATGAAGTTCTGAATCCATTTTCTGAGCATGAAAGAATCTGATAGAAATTTATGAAAATTTGTTAAGTCTGTAATCTTATTCTGGGAACTAATTTACTTGTCTCTTGCTTAATCTATCTTGTAATTGGCTTTATTATACTCAGTACAATGTTGTGAACATTTTGGGCATAACACTTACTACTGTGTGATGAATGAGTTCCCTTCAAACCAAGCAAAACAATCAGAGAATTATAATGGCATAAAATCATATCGCACATCAGGTGTTGGACAAAATTCCAAAGGGGTCAATACATAAAATTTAGAGCAAAAATTTGCAAGGCACATTTCACCCTAGGATTGTATTTTAGGTTAGGTTCTTGGTTGAAACTCAGAAAACGCCTAAACATTCAAATATCAAAAAAATACTTAAATATTTGTAAAAAAAAAACCTAAACATTCAAATATCATAAAACACAAAAACATTTGAAAATTGAAAATCCAAAAACATTAGAAAACATTCAAAAGACCCAAAAAACATCAAATATCTTAGAGAAAACCCTAAACAACCTCAAAAAACCAAAAACCAAAACATTCACATAAACAACTCAAAAAGACCAAAAATAGCCTCAAAACATTGAAATATTCCAAAAAAATCCAAAACCATCCATCCCATTTCGCTTTCACTTGCAGTAAACCTTCACCCATAATAAATCAATCATCACATTCAATATTTAGAAAAACAAGTAGAGAACAAGTATCGCAAGTCGTAAAGTGAGAACCTAAGTGTCAAAATCCAAAGTCTAGGTCATAGGTAAATGAGTCAATGAAGTTTGTATCAACGCCTTATAAAATACCTCATCTTAATCACAACATCTGATCAAAATGTCCTAGGATGTATCCTTCTTGCGATGGACATCAGTATCAGACATCACCTTAGGTAAAATTAATATAAGAGATTTTAGGAAAAATAATAGAAGCATTCAAAGAAATATAACACAGAAAATAATATCGTGCTTCTACTCATGTTCCGTTCAATAGAAATTACATATATACAGGACTTGTATTTCCTATGTTATACGAAACATCCTATAACAAATTGTGACTAACAAATAAACAAACTCCTAAATATGTGAGTTGTTAAAAAAACTCATAATACAAACAATATTAATTGTGTGAGCTATAATAACAACTCACTTTTATTGTAGCACACATTATTATTCTAACCCATGTGGACAATAATTCCCAACACCCCCCCTTAGTGTGAACATGGAGAGAAAGATCATCGCACAATTTGGAAATAGAAATGTATTCCTATGCATACTTTTAGGTTTGCATACTACTATCTGGACCTTGCTGCACATGATTACCTACATACGAGAACATATTCTGCTTTCACTTCTAGTTAACTTATCACCGGCTAACCATACTTCCAAGAAGTTCGACAGTTAGAGGATCTTTGTAGTTAGTTGCTCTCCTATACAACTATTTGAAATATCAAGGATGTCCACATTCTCCACCTTAGCACTTCCAACTTTTGTAGACCAACTCTTGTGGCTCATGATCTTGATTGCACCAAGATCTAAATCATGCCCTCGATCAAAAGACATAGCACACCAACAATAGCAAGAAAGCAATCATTCTTAAAAAAAATAGATGGAAACAAACACAATTGTTTAGCGTCTACCTCCTCACACTCTGGATTGCAAAACGCAGCCCACAAAGCTTAACCACTATGCAACAGGTACACACCCCACAAGTACAAAGCCACCACAAAAAGATACAAGTATGAAGATCTCACGAAGCCGCCAGATAAACTTAGGAATCCATCACATATCTCATGCACAGTCAAAGTAAAATGCTCCAAAACAAGGCAGGTTCATCGAAAGAGATGGCCACCAAAGAATCGTGAACAACCACCAAAGAAGGTATATGGACAAATAATATTGAAACTCTACCTAGTAATAAGGATCTACCAAAGAAAAGATCACTATCTTCCAAAGAAAAATTCCCTTTTATGCCTTTTTGAGCCAAATACAATCCCCTTTGAAATTCATCGTTCCCTACATTGTAAATCACGGTTTAGTAACGTGCAAATAAGCCAAACATAAGTGGTTTAGTTGTTCGATCATGTAGAGATCAAGAGCACGGGGATCCAAAACGATTGCTTGTAAATGGTTGATTTTGAGGGATATTCTTACTCTCATACGATCTTCCCCAACTTCTTATGTCACGTCTTTCACTACTTCCAGCAGGGACCGGTACCATTTTTCAATGCACCCATCATACCAATCGTTTCGATCGTTTATGCCATCCTTGCTAAACTGGTCTAATAGGTAGCCGTGCGCACCATGGATCTTCACTCTGTCATATCCAATTAATGTCACCAATGAAACAAATAAATTGGCCTTCAAACAAAGGAGCTCGACTAAAGCTTGCAGTATCAATGGTTAGAATAACAAAATTTTGTCACCAATGCACCGCCTCCTCTCTCAGGTTGAATGCATATTATGTTCTTCTATGAGAGGGAATGATTTAGATCATCATTACTAAAGAATAGGAACAGAAAATAATTTTCTTTGATACAATATCAGAGATTTCAAGCAAAATAATAGAAGCATTCAAAGAAATTTAACACAAAAAATAATATCGTGCTTCTACTCATGTTTCATTCAATAGACATCACATATATATATAGGACTTGTATTTCCTATGTTATAGGAAACTTCCTATAACAACTAGTGACTAACAAATAAATAAACTCCTAAATATATGAGTTGTTAAAACAACTCATAATACAAACAATATTAATTACATGAGCTATAATAACAACTAACTTTTATTGCACATTATTATTCTAACCCATGTGAACAATAACTCCCAACAATTAAACTAGCAAGAGATCTAGATAACACTGACTATTTTTCTTTGATTTTTTCTTATGATTTATCTTATTGACCCATTACAAGGACCTCTCAATGATGTCTCAATGATTTAGAGAGAAAGGAATGGGGCATCAATCATTATCTTTCGTTTGTTGTGCTTGTGGGTATTCTTGTAAGATAATCTTGACACATACTTGCTTAGTTGTGTGTAGGAAAGTCGTTTGGGGTAGATTGTTGACTATTGTGTATGCTTTGGTCCAAGATATTTTGAACTACTAAACTACATTTCGACAAGGTTTCTGGATCTCAAGATGTGAACAAGAACTATCCTATCTATTTATAGAGTCAAAGTCCATTAGGCTAGATACAATGCCATCCTAGTTATTAATACCTTGATGCATCATGTCTATGTGTTATATCAAACAATAAGGAATGATGGAAAATCCCAATCCCAAGATATGAGCAAATCATCATGCATCTCTCATCACCATATCTAATAAAGTCTTGGTGGATCAAGGACTTGTTGGACTTGATCATCAAAATCAATGGTCAAAACATCCACCTTATTTCTTCTATCTTCTCTCTACGCTAACCTAATATCCTGACAGTCAACAAAAACATCATCAATGTATCCATCCATACATCCATATGCATACATCATCATCTCATAAATTTCATGTAAAAGTACACAAAAAGAAATGCATTCATATCACTTGCATAAGAATTTAACATATGCATATCATAGCATCCATCCCACAACATGTCATAAAAAGATACTGAAAAGGAAATGCATCCATCCATTACATTACTATTGGGTGAAAATTATGTAATCAGCTTTTTGATAGATTACACAACTTGGACTTCAGCCATAGCTATGTGAGATGTAAATCTCTCCTCTCGGAAAGGGGAGGCGCCCTTCTTACTGCTAACAGAAGTGATAGTAAACAAACAAGTAATTACAAAATGTACACAAAACTTACGAAGTGGGGGGGCGTGTGTTACATTCATCCTTCTCTCTTTTTTCAGAGAAGATGTTTACAATGCTTCACTGTTGGAAGTTCACAATTCTTAACAACTTGAAACGAACAACTAGCAGTAATACCAATACCTCTATCTCGTCAAAGCGAAGCGTAGAGATACTAGAAGTAATTAACAATAGACAAATAAAGTAAAAGGGAAAGCTCACGAAGGCACAAAGTCGTTCTGTAGCTTTATCAATGTTGGATCTGTGCAGATGTACCGTTTGTCACGTTAGAAGCACAAAGTCTTCTTAGACGCAGCAATTCCTCGAACAGCATGAACGATTACAAGCACAAAGTCTTGTAGATCATCCAACAAAAGTATCAAAGAGCACGAAGGATTACAAGCACAAAGTCTTGTAGATCCTTCGACAAAAGTATCCAAGAGTATGAATAATTACAAGCACAAAGTCTTGTAGATCATTGAACCAAAATATGCATGAGCATGAAAGATTACAAGCACAAAGTCTTGTAGATCATTCAACCAAATGATAAACAGAAATACAAATGCAATCTAAATAATAAATGTAACACAAAGTTTACATAAACTACTTAGAGTCCTTCAGATTCTTCAAGCTAATCACCACCAAATAAGATCAACTCACAAAAGTATTGAATCCAACGCAAAGTTTGGCTTGCAATCCTCTTCTTTATTAATCGAATTTCATTCACAAAGCATGAACGCAAAGTTTCACAAATTTGCTTCAAAAAGGGCAGCACTTCGTTGCAAAACACTAAAGGATCCATTTACAATAGAAATGGACCTCACATTATATAGAAAGAGGGATGAGAAAAATTAGGAAACTGATTGAGGAAATTAAGGAAAGTTAGGTGAGCGATTTTAGGAGATCCCACCTAACTTGGACCAAAGCCAAAGTGTAATTTGTTTTCAAAATATTACATCTTCGAGCTTGGTGTAATTAAAATTTACAAAAAGACATTCGAAAATGTCAAGAAATATTTACAAGATGCATAAAGGGATGCACTGGAAATGTCAGAATAGGAAGCTTTTTCATGTTTCTTTGCTTGGGCACAGAGTCTTCATACTTCTTCCTGGTCTCCTGCATGAACTTTTTATTTGGAAGAACCAAGATTAAAGGACATCATCTTTGGGATCACTTGATGAGATTTGGAGAGAAACTGCAAGGATGGTGAATCAATAGGCGTTAGCAGAAAAAGTAGCATTGGGAAGCGTGAAACGAGCAACGATGATGGGCAAGCTTGAAACGGGGGATGGTGCACGAAAAATGATGCACAAAATGGAAGGAAAGAAGTTCAGGAGTAAATCAGGCGAGTTTGAAGTTCATCTGTAAAAAGATTGTAAAAAGTGTAAGGGCGCCAAAATTCAGCGCCCTTACATCTTGGAAATTCAGACTTTGATGCAGGGGCGCTAAATTTTAGCGCCCTTGCACTTTTCAGAGTTAGAAAATATTTTGACGTGCAACATGTCAGGGCGCTAAATTTTGGCGCTTCTGCATCCCAGACATATTTTGTAAAACAGATGTAACGGTGCATGAAAACGGCGCTTGGGGTTTGCAAATTGTTTGTCTGCATGGAGTTGCCATTGAAATTGGAGAATAAAGAGAAAGCAAGGGTAACAACTTACAAAGATGAAACGCGAAAAACGCTGGAGAAGAACTTCAAATTTCCAAAACACGTGATTGCAGCTTGAGAAGAACTTGCCCAGCAAGAAGAAAAGAAGAACAAAGACCATAAACAATAAAAATGGCGAAATAAAACACTTTTAAGTGAAAGAGAAAATTGAAAACCTAACTCAAGTTGAGCAATAAATTTAGGCACGAAAAGTGGCACAATTGACGAAAAATGCAAAAATCATGAAGAAACGTGCCAGGGCTAAGAAAAAGTGAAGTGTCAGGAAAAAGTGTAATGGCCCTAAAATTTAGTGCTGTTACATTTTTAGAAATTTCACTTTCATGCAGGGGCGCTAAATTTAGCGCCACCGCACTTTTCATACTTAGCCAAATTTTGGCTTCAGAGCAAGAGCGCACTTTTTCAGTGCAACTGCATTTTTCGCAATTCGATAAGTACAAACAGTGAGACTTCGCGAAGGAGCTCGTTTCGAAGGTCTTCGCGAGGCAAACATGGGGGAATGCTCGAATTGACTATTCGAGGTTTTGGAATGCATTTTGAGGTGGCTTGAAAATCACTTCGTTATGCGTACTTGAACTTCATGAATCCTAGGAAACAGATAAGTTTCGTAGGGGGTTATCCGTGGAACGAGCCATGCTAGATTCTGTGATAACAGCTAGCTCCTACTGGGGATATTCCTTCGGTTGTTCTTTGGAAAGAATGAAGGAAGAAGAATTCTAGAATTCAAGTGCCTTTATCCATCCATTGGGCTTGGAGTCAGGTAACGACGATGACAGAAGAAATTTACGAAAACAAGACGCAAACTTATGCAAATGCACTTATTGAAAAGGGAAAAACCTACCTAATTAAAACTAGCCATCAATGAAATCTTCTCAAATGAAACCATTCACAGGTTCAACAAAATAGTTTCCTTTCTTCAGCAGCTTGCAAGGCCTTCCATGATCATTAGCAGCTACATGTAGATGAGGTTGAAGCATTGCTTCATGAAAGAGATGAACAGGTTCAGCTACCTTTGAAAATATTATGGATATATTGCTGCTCCAAAATAAATCATTGAATCCAGGCTGCTCCTGTGCATCTACAAATATATCTTTAGCTGCATCCTCAAGTTTATCTTCACGCTCAGGTGCAAGTGGAACCTCTATCTTCCCATTGGCCTCCAACCAAGCAAGATGTCTTATGGGACATTCCCTTGATCGGTCAAAGATTGAATGCTTCTTACCAGTTGCTACCTCAACAACTGATTCATCAACCATGGCAACCTCATGCTGATTGGGATGATCTCCTTCATGTGACTCAAATGAATATATGACTTCATTGCATACCTCAATATGATGTTCACCATCCTCAGACTTGGGAAAATCTGAATTATTTATAAGAAGGTCCTCACGTGACACAAATGCATTCTTTACAACTTGACTAAAATCTGCATGCATGTCCATGTTTTCAGATCTCAAGAAAAGATTATTTTCATTCACTTGAACTTCAACAAAATGACTTTCATCATTCTGCTCTTCATCAATGGCTTTCTGAGACTGCATAAGCTAGAATTGGGAGTCGCCAGCTATGTCTACTCCCTTTTCTTGGAAGAGAACAACGAGATCACTTGGATCGGAGTCAGGATGCTTCACTGCTCCTTTTACTAATGGTACCTCAAGAGCAAGCCTCTTTGGAGGTGAAGATAACTTGTGTTGATTACCAACAACAAAATTATGAGCAGCATTTGAAATTGGCCTCCTTGGTACATCCTTGCAAGGCACAGAAAACATGCCTTAAGCTAACTGCTTTTTGAGGTCAAATAGCTCATTTGCCAACCTTTGCACCATAGGATCTCTCCTTGTGATGGAAGAAAATAACTCCAAAGAAGAGCTTTCTTCAGATTCATCTGAGTCAATTTTTATTTTCCCAACAAGAATGAGATCATCTTCAATTTTTGTCGCCAAGGTCTACACAACTGCAAGAGTAGCTGGGGGTGCTCTTCTCAATAGGAAACCAACCTCGGGCACTTGAGCATTTACAAAGAAACATTTCAAGTTCTCAACTGTAGGTTGAGCAACAGTTGGAATTCTTCGTGTCAACTTGTTGAAGTGAGCAATGAACTCGCGCATGGGCATGTGAGATTCTTTCTTCAACTGGGTGAGCTGAGCCAACAGAGCATGAGCGTCTTCAGGAGGCTTGAACCTTCCTTCAAACTTGGCTATGAGAGTTGCCCATTTTGTGATGGTACGTGGTGCTAGATGATAAAACCAATCTGCAGCAACGCCTTGGAGAGTCTCCACAAACAACCTTACAGATACATCTTCGTATTCAACACCATGAACTCCACAAGTGATGTAGAAAGCAGCAACGTGCTCGTTAGGATGTTGTCCATCACCCAAAAACTTGGGAAAGTTCTTTCGTGAGCCTTCAGGAAGAGCATGTAGGGGTAGAACTAGGCTCAACGGACCAAAATCATTTCCCCAAGGACCTTGAGCAGCCATTTACATGTCCTTGGTGAAATCTTGAAAAAATTACAAGAAAATAAATTACAATAGAAAAGGACACAGGTATACTTCAAACGAAAGCATGAGGCTTTAGAATGCGTATCGTGTCCCTAGCAAAGTCGCCAAAAAACTGTTGGGTGAAAATTATGTAATCAGCTTTCGATAGATTACACAACTAGGACTTCATCCACAACTATGTGAGATATGAATCTCTCCCTCTCGCAAGCGGAGGCCTCTTCTTATTGTTTTCGACGGAAATGATGGTAAAACACCAGGAGTAATTACAATAATATACACTATACTTACGAAGTGGGGGGGGGGGTGTGTTAAATTCATCCTTCTCTCTTTTTTCAGAGAAGATGTTTACAATGCTTCACCGTTGGAAGTTCTCAATTCTTAACAACCTTAAACGATCAACTAGTAGTAATACCAATACCTCTATCTTGTCAAAGCAAAGCGTAGAGATACCAAAAGTAATCAACAATAAACAAGCAAAATAAAGGGGAAATCTCACGAAGGCACAAAGTCGTTTCGTAGCTTTATCAATGGTGGATTTGTGATAGATGTCTCATTTGTCACATTAGAAGCACAAAGTCTTCTTAGATGCAGCAATACCTCGAACAGCATGAACAATTACAAGCGCAAAGTCTTGTAGATCATCCAACCAAAATATCCAAAAAGTATGAATGATTACAAGCGCAAAGTCTTGTAGATCATCCAACCATAGTATCCAAAACACAAATGTAAATCTAAGTAAAAGATGCAACACAAAGTTTACATGAATTGCTTAGAGTCTTTCAGATATCACTTACTAATTACCACCAAAAGAGATCAATTCATAAGATTATCGAATCTAACACAAATTCTGGCTTGCAATCTTCTTCTTTATTGATCAAATTTTGTTCGCAAAGTATGAACACAAATTTTCACAATTTGTTTTAAAAAGGGCAGCACTTTGTTGCAAAAATACTAAAGCGATCCCTATTTCGATAAATGGAAATCCCTCTACATTTATAAAAGAGAGGGAAGAGTAAATCTAGGAAAGTAAGGTGAGTTAATTTAGGAAAAATCTCACCTAAATTTTGACTAAGTCAAAATGTAATTTGTCTTCAAGAAATTACATCTCAGAATTTTTGTGCAATTACACTTCGAGAAAAGACATTTAAGATGTCAAATAGAGTTGCAGAGGTTCGAAAATCAAGCACTTACTATTTTTAGCAGGTCCTTGCAGAAGAATTAGGGTTTCCTAAAAAGTAGGGCAAGACGCGAGGGTCACACGAAAGCAACATCCAGTTACAATCAACATCTTTCAAGCAGTTTACACGCAAAATTTGAGCTCATTCTCAATAGTTACTATTTTAGTAAGCTACTAAAAATATGCACGTGCATCGTGCACCAAAGAAATTTCAATCAAGTCACGAGGTTCAAGACAAAGCAAAAACCGGCTTCCTCCCGAGTCCGGAAATCAGCTTGAAATGCAAAAATTGAGAAACTTTCTTAAAATAGAAAGCTAGGGCAAGCTAAGGGCAATGTGAACAAACCACTTTAAATCAGACGAAAGCTTGGAAATTCATCCAAGTTTGATAAAATGAAAGCTTGACACCCTTAAATCCACCCTAGAAGCTTGAAGAGCTATGAAAAATTCACTAAGTCTGAGAAATTTGAAGCTTGACTCTTGAAAAGCGCCTTAGTAACTTGAAGATGGATGGAAATTCTTCTAAGTGATGCAAATTGGAAGCTCACCCATGGAAATGTGCCCTTGGAAGGTTGGAAGGCTGAAAATTTTTCTAAGTAGATAAAATGAAAGCTCCTACCCTCATATGCGCCCTAGCAAGGAAGGAGAGTTGATAAAATTCTCTAAGTGTTGAAAATTTGAAGTAGGCCTAGCCAAATGCGCTTAAACTTGCATGGAGAACTTGGAAAAATGTCTAAGTAATTGAAATTTGAAGTTGCCACCCTTGAGTGCGCCCTTGGAAGATGGCATTAAAAATTTGTCCAAGTGTCCAAAACTTGAAGTAAGGACCTCTATATGCGCCTAAGATGAAGATGCCATGGAGAAAATTTCTAAGTATTGAAATTTGGAAGCTCAAAGTCTCATATGCGCCTAAACTTGAAAGAGGCCATTTAAATCTTCTCTTAAGGCAAGCAAATTGAAAGTTGGACCCCCTATATGCACCCAAGGAAAGGAGATGGCATGGGAAATTTTTCTAAGTACATGAAACTTGAACACCCAGCAAATGCGCCCAAAGTAAGAGGAAGTCAATGAAAATTTCTAAGGCATCAAAACTGAAAGCTTACTATCCAAAATGCGCCTAGCATAACATGGAGGGGTTGGAAAAGTTTCTAGGTACTTGAAATTGATAGCTTAAGGCCCTAAATGCGCCCTTGATTTGGAGAGGAAATTTGAAATCTTCTAAGTATTGAAAGCTGAAAGTAGACCAAGCTAAATGCGCCTGGCTTGAAGAAGGTTGGTGGTGAAATATTCTAAGTATCAAAAATTAGAAGTGTTGTGACCTTTTTCACACATTGCCCCATTGCAAATGGGGACCCCCTAATTTTTGCTTCGTTTCGAACTTTTGGCTTGATTTTAGTTAGTTTTCCTATTGTCTCTCTCTCTTTTTGGCCCTTTTCTGCTGTTTGCCTTTCTGGGGATGTGCCCATCTGTGAGCTTAAACGTAAAATTTTGGCAAAGTTTGAGAATTAGGGTTTTGAACTCTCCAGCCAATCTAAGGTCGAATGAGGTGAATAAATTGAAATCTGAGCTTCACGTTGATGTCAGTATGCTTGGTGGGTTTCCAACTCAATTTTGATTGAAATCGGCAACTTACTATTTTTAGTAAATGTGAAGTCGGGCAGCTCTTCCGGCACTTCAGTTCGATCATTACAGCACATCGAGAACATTAAGCTACTGCGTGCGCAAAATTTTCAGCTGAAGCGAGACAACTTACTGTTTTAGCGATTCGACTTCCGATTGCAGATTTTAGGGTTTATATGCAGAATTCTTCAATCCATGTCTAGAGATTCTTTTTGGGTTTTCTAAAACCTACGCAATGGTATAACATGCAAAATGAGCCGAGGACTTTCAAAATTCAGCCTTCAGAGGCTATTTTTAGGGTTTGCATGTTTAGATTTTTACCTGCACGTATGCATTTTTCAGCAATGGGTTGAGGACCGCCCTTGATTGTAACATGCAAACCCGGGATCAAACTTTCGAGGAGCCGTCTTGAGAATTATTTTAGGGTTTGCATGTAGGGGTTTCTTTGCATGTTTGATGATTATTTATGGGTTTTCCAAGAGCCCTACCCGATGATGTGACTTATGCAAAACAAGATGATCGGTTTTCGAGAAACTTAGTTTTTAGCAAGTTATTAAAGCGGTACCGATTCTTATCGAACCACAAGCGAGTGAGGGTCTAGCGAGAAACAAAGTCAAATGAAGGTCATTTATTATGCATCACGGGGATAGGGTTTCAGTGCGGGACCCCAAAATGAGGGTAAAATGTGAAATTTTCAAAACGGTCGTATCCCATTACTGTCCGGCATCTTTCAAGCTATCCACCGGTAAAATTTGAAGAACAATCCAGCTACTTACTATTTATAGTAAAGGCGTTCAGCAGCTAAAAAATAGTAAAATTAGCGGCGAGCACCCGGTGTGAAGCAGGTAGGTCATCGATGAGGGAGCACCTCATTCAAATTTCAAGTCAAACGGAGTTGTGGAGGTCTCAGAAACAGGCAGCTGCTATAAATAGTAAACCACCTTTAGAAATGTGCTATTTTTAGCAGGTCAGCTCAGGATGGCAGTGTGAATAGGCTAAGTAGGTCATGAGAATCCTATGCTTAAAATTTTGTATCAATCTGAGCTCCAGAAGAGGGAAAATCAAAGAGCTTACTAAATATAGTAAGCCGTGAGCTAGCTGGTGAAGATGAGAAAAACGCCTAAGTGTTGAAAATATCCTTCACCACCCCTCAAATGCGCCCAAGGAAGAAGAAGCTGCCAGTGGCTGCAAAAATTTCCAAGTCTGGAGTCAAATCCTGCTTGACCCCCAAAATGCGCCCAACTTGCCTTGAAGCCATGAATAAAATCTAAGTGTTGAAAATATCCACCTCTTAACCCAAAATGCGCCCAAGCTAAAGATGCAGCTGGAGAAAAAGTTTCTAAGGCATGAAACTTCCTGCTCCTACCCCTAGATGCACCCAAACATCTTGAAGGTGTTGGCTTTTCAAAAAAATTGTCTAAGTGTTAGAAACTTCCTGCAGGGGTATCAAAATGCGCCATCATCTGGAAGAGGTGATAGAAAAATGTTTAAGTCATGGAAATTCCACCTCCCCCCCTCAAATGCGCCCTCAAGAAAAGTTGATGAAAAGAATCTAAGGCGTTGAAGATATCCTCCAACACATGCCAAATGCGCCCATGCAAAGTAAAAGGTGGCAAATGCGTTGGAATAAACTTAAATCGACCTCCCTATGTGAAATGCACCCAAATGAGGGTGAAGACAAGTGAAGATTCCAAGGCATGGTGCATGCAAAGTAGAAAAATCCAAGGTGTGTGCATGCAAAGTGAAAGATTCCAAGGTGTTGTGCACAAAGAGAATATCCTAAGTATAGAAAACTTGAAGTACACCCCTCCATATGCACCCAAAGAAGGATGAAGATGTTTAAAAAATTTTCTAAGGCATGAATCCTATCCTCCTGCCTATGCCAAATGCGCCTTCCTCAAAGACAAGATGCTAAAAAATTCTAAGTAAAAGTTTCATCCTCCCCATGCTAAATGCGCCTATGTTTGAAAAAGTCAAAGAGGGGTCAAAGGCGTTGAAGGTTTGTCCTTCTACCTATGCAAAATGCGCCCATCCTCCTTCATACATGAAATGCGCCCAAATGAAGGCATGTAAGAACAAAACATGTACATGCAAGGAGGGAATATTGCTAGGGCATGGTGAAAGTCTTCCTCTATAGGCTAAATGTGCCCAAGTCAATGAAGGTGAAGTGGGGTCAAGATTATTCCAAGGCGTTAAAGTTGAAGTCCCTCATCACATGCCAAATGCGCCTATGCAAGGTTGGTGGATGAGAGAATATTTTAAGATGTGATGACTTATGCCAAGCGTTGAAGTTAATTCCTCCTTGGTACCTTGAATGCGCCCATGTTAGAGATGAAATGGAAGTTGAATATGCTAGGCGTTGAAATAAAATATCCTCCTCAAGGTGCTAAATGCGCCCAAGGTGCATAAGGTTTAAAATATTCTAAGGCATTGGAAATATTAAGTCCTCTTCAATAGGCTATATGCGCCATGAGATGAAATGGAAGTTGAATATGTTGGGCGTTGAAATTAAAAATATCCTTCATGACATGCTAGATGCGCTCAAGGCATTAGAGAAAATTATCTAAGTGAATTGATAAAAAATTTCCTCACAGGCAAAATGATTGATTTTAATTTAAAAAAATTCTAAGGCACAATATTTCACCCTCTAGGAAAATTACGCCTAAGTCTGATGGAGATGTGAAATTTTTCAGAAGCATGAGTAAAATTGCCAAAGAAGAAGTCAGAGGGTGCCAGTGTCGCGAGGTTGATAAAGAATTTTCAAGTCAGAGCAAGAAAGTACGCCCAGGGATGAAGAAATGGATTAAATTTGGTGAAAATGATTTTTCTAAGGTTCAAAATTTTAAAAAATTAAACGTACCCCTTCGTTGTAGACCCATGAATTCGACGTGTTCTGAAGGAAATTTTCTTCTAGGTATTGAAGATCTTCAACAAGGAATGGATTTTAGTGTCTTCTGCACTTCGCCAAGGCTTTTAAGATGGAGAATTTGATTGGCACTTGAATTGATAAATTTTCTAAGGGGAAAATTTAAAAAATTTCTAAGGCAAGGAATAAAATGTGTTGTTGACATAAAAATGCCTTGGCGGATGGTGAAGTTGTTTGTTTGTGACCTTTTCTGCTCGCCCCGACGTACAAATGGGGACCCCTAATTTTGGCTTTGCTTTTCGGTCGTTTTGTTGTTGTCTCTCTTTTCTGCCGTCTGTCTTTCTGGGGATGTCTCCGCCATTGAATTTAAACGTGAGTTTGACCAAGTCTGAGAATTAGGGTTTCATCTTTCCCGGTCAATTCAAGGTCGAACGAAGTCAATAAATTGAA